>OZ001351.1:4513711-4886068 GCA_963924055.1 Drosophila limbata | reverse complement strand
TGTTCATAGCTTACTCGACTAATTTAAACGAATTAAAAAAAAATAGTTTGGTTAATTAAAAATAAAAATTATTTATAAAATTTATTGTAAAAAGATGAATCAGAATAAGGCCCAACATTTTTGGAAAATTTGGTATTTTTATTTTAATACCTTAAATACCTGAAAATACCTTAAAATACCTTAACCTGAAATCTTCATGCTTCTCAGCGGAGGCTAGGAATTGATTTTAGACATATAGTTTCTTCCTGAAAATATCTTAGAATTCATCGTAGATTACGATTCTGGTGGACGAATTTAGCGAAAAAAAATTGACCCGCCCTAATGTGTATATAATATGTGTATTAGGGTGGCCGCGGCTTGTAGAGTTTGTGGAGTTTTTTCAAGTTGTCGATATCACTGAGTGTCGAGCTGAAAAATATTCGTTTTTAACCCCTAGAATAAACCTGCCAAATTTGAGCCTGATCGGAGTTCATTTGATGGACCCAAAAACGGGTCAAAGGTCACCCCAAGCCATTAGTATGAAAAAAATTAGTTGTTGTATGAAAAACTTTTTGGTTTTTGAAGATATCGCAACGAAACTTACTACATGCCAATTTTTTATTACTATATATTATCGTATCGTATCACTAGCTCGGACTGTCGTCCGCAGTGATTTGTTAAACCGGACAGCTAAAGAACATACTTTCAATTCTGCGAGCGAAGCGAGACGGGGGTTGGCGAGCGGAGCAGTCTACGCTAGTGACGAAGGCATCACAAAGGGTGCGAATTTTAAGCAAGGTAGGCTTAACCCATTACTGAAAACAACCAGAAAATGTTGAATTTCACCTTTTTTTCAGTATTTTTGTATAATTACCAAAACTTTTAGTTTTTTAAAACAAATTAAGATAACTTTAATTTGTTCAACTTTATACAACATAACATATAACATATTGTACATAGTTTGTTTTCTAAATACAGACTATGAGCTCCTTAATATCTATTATGAATTAGTATAAGCATCTTTGTTGTTTTTTAACATATCTTTGTCATTTGCATGTTTTGTGATTTTGTCTGATCGTTTTTGAATTTATTTTTTTTTTAAACGAACTATTATTGCATAAAGCCATCGGATCAATCGGTCGAAAAATAAAATTCACGGCCAGCAAGGGTATCAAAGCTTCGGCGTGCTAGAGATCAACTTTTTTTCTTTTGATTGGTTTCTCAAGAATCGCTCGTCCAGCCCCTTAAAAGGGTACTATCTGACTGTGGCCCACTGGAATGCATTGGGACATTGCAGAGACAGAGAGACAAAGATGATTCAATTGATTGATTGATTGATTGATCGCGGACCATTCTATAGTACACGCTACCCGTTCAATAAATATGACCGCAAAACCAACGCTACAAGCAGACAGATAAGCGACTCTCAACTCAACTTAGTGACGATGTCGCTGGGCTTCCTTATCAGAAAAAGTTCGACAACAAGATTAAAACACTCATACGAATAAATGGGAAGATCGTGTGACGTGTTCAAACGTACATAGCTCATTAATTGATTTAGAAAAGATCACAGATACTGTTCATTTTATTTAAGTAAACGATGAGGTCAATACCGACTTGTTCATAAAGAAGATAAAACTAGGTTGAACGGTTTCAGGAATCGATGAATCCAAGATTTTTTTGAATCTTGAATCAATTACGTATATATGGTTCTCAAATTTCCTTGATTTTTAAATCCATAAAATTGTGAAATTCATTGTAGTTTATTCATCGTATTGCACTTGAAGAATTTTAGCTCAGTCGCTCAATTTTAAACGATCAAGCAAAACGATCAACAATCGAACCTTTTCTTAATTTTTGGAACTCCTCTAGTGAATTTATTATTATACATACATGTGTATATTTCTGTTCTAAGAATTAAAAACATTGAAAATATGATTAAAAATAAAAGTAAGCGTGTAAAAAAATAAGGATTAGCTGGATCAATCGGTATTAATTGTCGATTAATCGACAATTCAATGCTTGGGGTAACCTTACCGATTTTTATACTTTGTTTTGCAACACGATTCAGAGTTTTGGATTTATATCACAAGCATATCTATATGATAATACTTGTGTAAAAATGCAATTTATTCCCATTTGCGGCTTAAGACAACTAAATCAGAGACATTAAGCAATATGTAGCTCTTTAGACCAGGGACTGCAAAAATAGATTATTTGTTTTTTTTTCTTTTTTTTTAAATAAAAAATCATTCACTTGTAATTAATTTGAGGCACCGAAAAACATACCAATATTCATCTTTATGGCTCATTTATGCATTTTTACCATTGTCATACATTTTTCAAGTTTTATAGATTTGCTCACAAAATAATGATTAAATTTAAGTTGTACTTTACTTCTCAACCAATAATCTGTATTTTTGAGCAAAAAAATAAAACTTGACGAAAAATCATTATGTTATTTCATGAATTTTATGTTTTGCTTAAAAACTTTTCCTGTCATTATTTTGTGAGAAAATCTATAAAACTTGAAATTAATCATTTAGAAACTCTGATATTTGTGTTATTTTATAAAGTGACATATTTTGTCACAACAATCACACAAAAAAAAGATTATCACAACAAACATGCCCTGTGGTATGTATACAAAATTCGCTATAAAAAACATTTTTAATCTTATTTCTGTGTGTTTGTTGTCATTACAATATAAGTTTATAAAATAACACAAATATCAGAGTTTCTGAATACCCTAATTATTTTAAAATTTTTGTCATAACACTTATAATGCTTTAGACTAGGCTCAGTTCCAATTTGAGCAATAAGTGAGGCAGTTTCGATTGGATCAGAACTGGAACAAGTTCAGTATTTGAATACGGCACATGATAATAATCTATTTGAATCCAAATTAGCTTGTTTGTTCAATGTGAATAGAACAGAAAACACGAGCATATTACTTACTTACTAGGGGCTATTGGCTATGAGCTGGCAGGCAAAGTCCAAGCCAAACCCACCTAATGATAAGACAAAGACCACATCTGTTGATTTCACTTTAGCTTTTCTGGTTTCTCGTTTCTCGTCATTCAACATTTGGAATCGATCGCTCGATCGCAGCGCGTCGTTCTCTCAATTTAACTCATCTCGATTGCCTGTTGATCTTTGCATCTTTGTGGCACTTTCGACATTATGTGGGCGCAGAGTTTGAGAAGAGCCCTTTCCCGAGTAACGTCTTCTGCGGTGGTGGTGCGGAGGCTGAGTGCACGCATTGTGGCCCAGACCCACATTGAGGTCAAGCCGCAGTCGCAGTCTGTGGCATCTCCGACATTGACCTTCCCAGGCATTTGGCTGCGTGACAATTGCCGCTGTCCAGCCTGCTTCCACGACAGCTCGCAGTCGCGTCGACTGGACTGGGACCACTTTGATACGAGTGTGCGGCCATTGAGCCTTCGTGTGGATGCCGCCAAGGAGCAACTGCACGTTCGCTGGAGCGATGACCACGAAAGCACCTACGACATGGACTGGCTGCGGCGTCACAGTTTCGATGGAGAAAGCCAAACCGCATATCTGAATGACTTTTACCGGCCTCGCACGAGTCACTGGGCGGGTGCCCAGTTCGAGGAGATTGCTCGGCGCTTCGAGTTCGATCAGGTGATGTCGGAGGATGCTGCACTGCTCGAATGGCTGCAGGCGCTCGCCGTCTATGGCGTGGCGCTGCTGAGCGGTGCGCCGCTGGACGCGGGCGTGGTGCGGCGACTGGCGGAGCGAGTGGGATTCATCAGACGCACCACGTACGGCGAGGAATTCATAGTCCAGGCCAAGCCTGGCGCTCAGAACTATGCTTACCTGTCGCTGCCGCTGCCACTGCACACAGATCTGCCCTACTACGAGTACAAGCCGAGCGCGAACATTCTGCACTGCGTGGTGCAGACGAAGTCGCAAGGCGGCAGCAATCTCCTTGTGGATGCCTTTCACATTGCGGACCGACTGCGGGAGGAGCATCCGACGGACTTTGCGCTCCTCAGTCGCACGCCTGTCGACTGGAATGACATCGGCAGCGAGGACGGACGCGAGTTTCACAATATTTGGCGTGCGCCAGTGATCTGGTAGGTGATTCCATTCATTCCATTCACATCCACAGAGTACAATTGCATTTCTCTACTTCCTTGGACAGTTTGGATGCCGCCGGCGAGTATACGCGGATCAACCACAGTGTGCCGCAGAGGGACAGTCACTTCAACGTGCCGCTCGATCAGGTGGTACCCTGGTACGAGTCCTATGCCCGCTTCGTGAGGATGGCTCGCCTCGATGCGCACTCCTTTAAGACGCAGCCCGGTGATGTGCTCACCTTTAACAACCTGCGTCTGCTGCATGGCCGCACTGGCTATGACGACACTGAGAGCAACTCGCGCTACATTGTGGGGGCCTATCTAGACTGGGACATCATCTACTCGCGGCTGCGCGTGCTTAAAAAGCGCCTGGGCTCAATCCCCACCACAGCCAAGTGACGCCCTTCACATTCATCTCATTCCTCTGCTCCTGCCCTAGCTCTCTGCTTAAATGCGGAAATTAAATAAAAGTCAGCGACATATTTTTCAAGCCATTTGCGCTGAGCTCATTTGAATAGTTGCCCAAACTCCGACTGCTGACATATGTATGTTTGTATTGAATCATATGCCAGCCCTTCTCTCGCATGGCATGCGTCGAATCGTGGCCTAATCCCGAGCTTCTTTCTGACTTGGGCCAACGGAAAAAATCCACTAAAATGTGACGTTGTCATTGGCAGTTAAAGCAGCTCAAGCGCGAAAATGAAAGTTGTTAAAAATCATGATGATCCTGGACGCTTTGTTGCAGATTATTAGCGTCAGGAAGCTGACAAATCGCTTGTGAGATGATTGACAGCAAGCGGTGGGGTTTGTGAACTCAAGGGGTGTCGTCAAATTGGCCACCCCCCTCTCCATCTCCATCTCCTCGTCCATGCCCAGCCCAATCCTCACTTCCATCATCAGCACCGACATCTACATCGACATCCGCATTTGGTAAACATGCAAATTCGCCTGGCTCGTAAAGTGTCAAATATTGTCAAGTTGTAACGTCACTCAAGGAAGTACCTGGCATAGCACTCAACAACTTGGCTCCCTGGCTCACCCCTCTCCTCTCCTCTCCTCTCCTCTCCTCTCCTCTCCTCTCCTCTCCTCTCCTCTCCTCTCCTCTCCTCTCCTCTCCACTCTTCTCCTCGTACTCAACACACTAGACGGCATTTAAGTTTGGAGTGCATTAACCTTTAGCAAATGCCATTAATCGCTTAACACTTGCACATTGCCAAGACGTTCCCCAATCCCAATCCCAAACTCAAACTCAACTCCAACCGCAATGAATCCGAGTCGGGACCAAGTGCTTTAGGCTTTATATGAATGCTGCTGTTGCGACAGACTCCCAGGTCTACAGAACTTTCTATGCCAATTTCTTTTGAATATTTTATAGGGCTCCATTATGCCTACTTATGTCTTGTTATAGTAATAAAATAAAATAAAATCTAAAGAGTGCGCGCCAAGAACGGCACCGGGAGTCGACCCTTCAAACCGTTAAGAAAAATACGAGTACGGGTATGAAACATCTACAGATACAGTTGAATACATGTAAGGCGAAAGAGAAGTGGAAGTGGAAGTAAAGCCAGGGGTAAGAGTCGAAGTAAAACTCGGAGGTCTGAAAACATTTTTCAACAATAACAGTTACAACAATAATAACGACAACAGCAAACCCAAAAGGAGTGAGAGCAAAAGTGAAGCAGCTAAGCAAGAGTCTTGGGATTTGCGGTTGCATCGGGTTGGTCGACTTCCTATGCGCTTCGCAATTCGTGTATATTTAGTAAAATGCGAGAGTCTATAATGCACGCGATTTCTTCTCAAAATAAGGAAACGGATGTTGATTATAAATATATAGTATGCATCTTTGTTTTCTTTCCTCAATTTGAGTTCCAAATATGTAGTTCAATTAAAACAAAATAGATACGGTCTAAAGCATTTCCGCATTTTCAAAAAAAACGAAATTAGTTACCATTCAAGAACATAGTTCTTATCGTTTGATGACGTCAATACGAAACATTATCCACAATTATATCTGACATCCAAGCTTATGACTATCGATTATTATCTTAACTTAATCTCTTACTATATGAAAATTTACATAGTCAAAAATATCTGAATAATTATTCATATTCTATTGGTCACAACACACAACATTTTACACAAAGTTTGATGCCGTCTCCAAAATCTTACTCCGATTTGGGAAAATAAAGTTTCGTTCGACGTGTTGCAATTGTAAAAAAATTCTTTAATCAATTTCGTACCTGCATCAAGAAATTTCAGGAGCTTTTCGCACTAGAAATTCTTGATTCAAGACCAAACATACTTGGTTTTTCCCTAACTACATTTAATTTCTTAAGTTATTGAATTCTGTCTGTCCTTTCGAATAATAACAATAATGCAAAAACTGTTGTGCATACTTTTCTTTTCATTGCCATAATAATTCTCAGATACATTTATACATACTTATTATAGAAGATAGTTTATAAAATTCTCAAAAAGTATGCAACAAAATGTGTTCGCCAATTGGAACTGTAACGGCTAAAAGTGATCTTATGTTCAGATATTGATTGCATACTTTTGGGTGATCGTGAATAGTCAATTGATTTAAAATCTACTAAGTGTTGGCTAGCACGAAACAAATGCATTCGTGGCGAACGAATAAACTATATTTGTTTCAGTGCATGAGAAGATTTCTTTTGGCTGCGATGGCATGTGAGAAGCATTTCCGCATTGCCAGGGCTTTGGGACCAATAGCAACTAATCCTGTACTCGGTCTCCCTTTGAGTGTATGCATATGGGTGTGAGTGTATTCGTAGTCCCCTAACACGCATCACGACGCCCAGACGGAAGCGTAAAACTTCTTTTACTCATCGAGACCGAGTGAGAGAAAATGAAAAGTCTATAAAAAGTTTACTTTTTTAATACTTTTCGCATTTTTGTATATGTAATAAAAATCTTGTAAAATGCGCCTTTTTTGCACTATACAATGCGACCCCAGTGTATGTGTGTGTGTGTGAATGCTGCACACTTCCATTTAGGGTTCAGTGCAAAACGACTGCCACCGGCAACGACTATGACTTGAGGTTGGGTTTGGGTCTGGTTCTGGGTCCTGGTTCGTGTTCGGGTTTGCTACTTCTTTGAATGGCTTCCAACGCTGTGTTGTAGTGTTTGTTGCAACATTAATGGTAACAGAAACAGCAACGGCATCGGCAACAGCAACGGCAACAGCAACTTGTGGCAGGCAGCACTTGAAATCCAAGCGGCGTAATTCCATCGCAGTAGCATTGCGAATGACGAGAACGTTGACGAGGATGCTTCTTAACCAAGCTAAGCATCTCGTGGGGCAGAAAAACGCAGTTGCGTCAAATGAAAAAGCCTTTGAGAAGAGCTACTCGTGGAACGAAGATGGGTTCCACCAACCGGTTGGGACATAAGCATAACAAAAACAACATTATTGAAGCAAAAAGGTTAAATGCGGACTAAGCTCTTGCCCAGGCAACGGAAATGCCAATCGGCCGGCATTTCCATTGGGATTGGGATTGGGATTGGTATTTGACATGACAGTGGTAGTGGCAACAGCATTTCTAACCATGGCAACCAACCGGAACCCAACGAAGTGAAGCCAAAACCAAAATGCAAACGCAACCTAAGCTGGGTCCATGGTGCAGCATACTTTCAAGCTGCCCCAAATCCAGGATGCCTGGCCTGCGTCTGATTGGCCAGCTAATCCTGTGCATATCTCACCCGTGTGCTTTGCCACGCGTCCCTCTGCTTTTGCCTTCCCACTGCGGCACTTACATAAGCATACATACATACATACACACATACATTAGATGGCAGCGCGTTGCGAATTAAAATTCGCCACATTTTACCGCAACTTTGCTGTAGTATTTAATACACTAAAAGATTAGTGGGGTATGGCGGAATTGGGTGAATAGGTGGAGAGGGGAACGGGGGCTTATGGCCGGGAGTTACCCATAATTTTTCAATTTTTCACTTTAATCAAATTAAAATTCATTCGTCGCGCTTATGAAGCGTGCAAATGGAGCTGCCAGTTTTGGGGCGTGGAGAACGTTTTTTTGTTGTTGTTGTTGTTGCTGTCCTTTTTTTGCTGCTGCCGCTGACAGAAGCAACACGGCTTTGTCCTTATTTATGCAGCATTGCCGAGCAACCAGTGAGACAGTCAAACACTCAGATTCAGACTCAGCCTATAGAGCAGCAACCACCCAGCCAAGTGGTTACCCAGCCAAACACCGCATTTTGTTAAGTTTCGCCGAGGGCCAAAACTTTGTCCACCGCTTTGCATTGCGGTCTGCCGACTGCCGGCTTCCCTTCGTCTTCCTTTACTGACGGATTCCCCCAGTCCCTGTCTTTGCAAACTCTGGAACGCTGGGCGACTACAATGAATGAACATTTGGGCGTGTGCGCCGGGGGCGGGCAGTTGGAGAAACTGAATGCAGCAATGGCAAGAGAAGCAGTAGCTTCTCACTTTTCAACCCTTGAGAAGCTGAAATTTGATAAATATGCGTATTAGTTTCAGTTGCCGGCTCATGAACAGGAACAAGAACGGGAGCAGGAACAGGAACGGAATAGCGCAGACCAACATTAACATCGAACACTAAGCTGGCCCCGCGTTTCTTAAATTGCGTTTTCATTTAATTTGCCCTTTACTCGTATCTTATTTGCTGTGTGTGATTGAAAATTGATTTAATGACAGCTGCTTAAAAGTAGGCATCGAATTCTAGAATTCAGACAAAAGCAGCTGATGATGAGCAATATGTTGACGATGTTTATCTTTTTAGACCCCGTACTTTAAAAAAGTAAAGGGGTCTATTAACTTTGTCAAAAAATAATGTGCGTAACTGGCAGAAGGAGGCGTGGCAGACCCCATAAAGTATATATATTCTTAATCAGCATCAACAGCCGAGTCGATGTAGCCATGTCCGTCTGTCCGTCTGTCCGTCCGTCCGTCTGTCCGTCTGTAAGAGCGCCTAGATCTCAAACTGACAGTATATGCATATGGGATGATCATATACATCCTGACCAAATTTGATTGGAATCGGACCACTAAATCATATAGCTAACATTGGAACGATCAGTCAATAATCAAGTCTTAGTATGAAAAACTTTTTTTCCATAGTAAGTACGGGGTCTCCGACAGTCGAGTATGCTCGACTGTAGCACCGTCCACTAGTTTTAATATAAATGAATTAATAAATTAATAACGAATCTGGATGTGTTAGTCTTGTTTATTGCATTGCGCTTTTAACATCCATAGGGAATGGGAATGATAAAGGCTTTTTGTATAATATCGTATGATTATTGTCTTCTCCAAGATATACTTACCAAACTAGGTCTTTTGGCGTATTATGGTGCAATTACCACTTTGTCAAAATATTATTACTATCTTTATTATTATTACGAGGGCAGTTTGATTAGTCTGTGACTTTTTTAAATTATTAATAGATTACTATTCTAATATACCTTTTTTTTATGTGAGTATGTTTTGTCAGTTAGTTTGTATTTGACAGCCATTGAAAACAGATAACCTTGTTAATTTTAACGAAAATGGAAAAAAAAGTAAGGTTCGTGTAATGAATTTCTGCGACAAAAAAAATGTACCAAAGTAGCTTGAAGAGTTCCGTTAATGTCATACCAGCACAAGTGACGCCAAAACATATCGCCTCGCTAGAAAATGTCGATATGTCGATAATATATGGAATAAGAATCAATAAGCGTGAGATGGCTGAAGCTGTAGACATCTCATCTGAGCGGGTGCATCAAGTTTTTCAAGAATATTTGGAGAGAGCTATTAGCGCGAAGGGTAAAGGTACACTTAAAATAAGTATTTGGCGATGTTAAGTCGCAATCAAACCGTATACGAAGCACAAATACGAGAAACCAAGATAAAGGCAGTGTGTTTTTAACGGTTTCCAAACGTGGTCACAGTGGCTTGGGAGCCACGCAATGACGTTCACATCTATTACCTGAAGGCAACCGCCGGCGAATATTATTGAAAGCTTTTCAATATTAATTTAAAGCAGAAACGGCCGAATTGGTGATAAAAAAATGCTGTTTCATCAAAACAGGGTTGCAATTATGACAAAAATTCATAAATTCGGCTACGAAATGCTCCAGCATATTGTGATGTAGACTTTTGCGGCCATTTCCAAAAATCAATCCTGAAAAGATGTCTGGGCAGAAAGAGATTTGGGTCTTATGAATATGACATTACTGAAAAAAGGCTGTTTTGAGGACCTCAAAGATCCTTAGCACACTGAAGGAATCCAAAAATGAATATATGATGAACTAAATAAAGATTCTTAAATAGTCAGTGACTTCTGATACCACCCTCTAATGAAAACCAAATTTTTTGCCCATTTTGTTCGAATCAATTAAGAATATGTTTATTTGTTTCTTCTGATACGCGCAAAAAAAAATTTCCAAGCATGACTTTTAAATTAAATATTAATATTGTGAAAACAAATTAAAATAAAAGAGCCAATTTCATAAAAAAAGGGACAAAGTGATGAACTTTAATTTACATATATCAAATTTTTAAGTTATGTTATTTGTAATTTCAATTAATTAATTATTAAATTTCGAGTTAATTTTTGTGTGTGTAGCTTTTTTCCACCCCAAATTACAGTTCCCCTTCTGTGTTTTGTTACATTTTGGAAAATTTACATGTATTGGTAACTTTAACACAATTATTTATTAAAGAAAAATTTTTAGTATAGGAAAAGTGCGTACGATGCAGAAAATATAAGCAAAGTTAGCAGGGAAAATGCGCCAAATAAAAAGCATTAGTATATACAGTGGCTCACAGCTTAAAGTATGCACCCTTATTTTTGCCTTAACTGCTATGTTAGTCAAGTTATCACAATAAAAAAAATATGTTTGGAAAGGTCGTGTAAATTCCGTTTGAATGACACAAAACTTTCCTTAATCCATTGAGAACCCTTGGAAAATTTCGAATTTATGTAAAAGTCACATTTCAAAACTTTTTCCCTCGATTTTTTACAAAAAATATTTTGATGCAAAAAAATTCTTGAAACAATTCAAAGAGTAAAAATTTTCAAAAATATTTTTGCTAGTATTTTTTATAGTTTTTTGAAAATCCCAAAAATTAACAATTTAAACAATTTTTCCTCATTTTCATGCAAAAAGTGCCTTTTTTACAGTTTTCAAAATATTATTAAAAATACTAGCAAAAATATTTTTGAATATTTTCTTTTGCAGTTACTCTTTTTTTTTGCATCAAAATATTTTTTGTAAAATAGTATTCAAAAATATCACCAAAGTAAAAAAATGTAAAAAAAACACACAAAAAATTTGTTAACATAGAAAATACTCTAATAAGGGAATTGAATCAAGTTAAGTCAAGTATACACGTTTATAAAACTAAGTTTCTTCTTTTTAAAGCCGTTAAAAAATTTAAAACTAGTAAGTATTTGACGAAGCCATGAGCGCATTTCGATGTGCAACAAAAAATTCTAGCATGTAAAATAAATGTATTTATTTATACCTACAACCTACGCTATGTCCCATCCCAAAAGTTTCATTTTGATTCAATTTTGTAGCACAGTGTTATCATTGCATATGCCGAAAATATCTTAATCTACATTACTTACTTAATAACCCCAAGGGCCGTTTTTTCAATGTACATATAAACTGTATCTAAGATATAATTTAAAATTTGACAGAAATTTCTATACATTTTACGTCAAAGTATATTTTCAATAGTTATCAAACACTTTACTTACACATTGCAAAAAAAGGCCTTAAACATTTTTTGTTCAAAATGAAATAGATAAATAAAGCCAGTTATCATTAAAAGGAATTTGTACAACAACAGAAAACAAGGGAAATCCGCTACATGCTCGATTCTCTAGAGGGGAGGTGGCGATAGTCGAGTGTACTTGACTGCAAGATATCCTGTCCCAGCCACTGGAATAGCCTAATCACTGCGGACGGCAGTCCGCGCTAGTGACGAAAGCAGCATACGGATTTACAAGCACACATGCAAAAACAATAAGTATATATACAGTACCGGCAACATAGCAGCCGTTTGACAGTGCGAAGAACGCTGCACTATGTTTTCGTCTAATTGTTCGTACGATATAGTGGCAAATTTCAACCATATTTGGTCAGGATAGGATCATTCCGAATGCATAATACTAGATAATGATTAGTAATCATAATCATTAGTAATTAGATTATTTTTGTTTAAAAGTCGAAGAAATTATTAAATTACGATTATTTTCGGTTTTGCCCAATTATTTAATAACTACAATTACACAAAATCTAAAATTATTAAAAAAAATCAGAAAAAATAAAAAATTATCAAAAATAAAAAATAATCACAAATAATCATCATTTTGGATTTTCTGATAATTGTAATAATTTTAGTAATTATTTTTTTTTAATTTTTTGTAATCGTACTCATTAAATAATCACAAATTTTTCAACTGTGAATTATATAATCACTACTATTATTTCTCAAAATAATCTAATTGATTAATAATTCTAATCGAAATTTAACAGGTATGGTTGAGATATCTCAAACAACAAAAATGTTTTTCGATTTCGATAGTCCGATCCAAATATAAAATCAAACTTGATTTGCGCTCGATATTTAGTAACATACAAACCAAAGTCCCTAGCTATTATAGTCTCTGAGATCGACGCGTTTCCTTACCTGTTTGTAGTCATGCAAACATAAATCCCCAAATAACTTAAATCTAGCCAACCAATAATAAATGCACTTGGTCTCAACCATTAAATTTCGTTATGATGTATTAGCAATTTGTCCACTTAATTCGATTAAACTTTGTGTTTTATTTGCTTTTTTGTTCTCTGCTATTTTTATGATTTTATGTATACATAAATTTGATTTTATATATATTTATATATATAACTTGATGTTCTTGTTCGGCTTGTCTTTGATATATGTATGTATATTTACTTAGTTCTTGTTTGCCACAAAAATTGCATATTTGTATATTTTTGCTTACGTGTTTGCATGTGAGTGTGCGTGTGTGTGTGTGTTTATAATAATTCATATATAATAATACATAATTGCTTGTGTATATGTGTATTTGTTTAATGTAAATACCAACTACAATACTTTAATATCAGACAATGTTTTTTAATTTTTTTCCGTGAGAGATGTCTGTTTCTGTTTTTTGATCCTTTCGAATCCATTTCTGTCATACGATTATGTGAATCTCATTACAACATAATAATTAGCAATAAATATCATTTTTATGGCTTTGCTTTTTGAGTATTTACAAAAAATCTAATAAAAAAAAATTGCTGCCTTATTATTTGTGTTTTGTTTTTATTTATATTTTTCCCATTTTGCCTTTCTTGTATTATGTTTTCGATTATATTTATAAATATAGTGTATATATTTAATTATGTTCTCGTATATATGCATTTAAATAGTGTTTACGTTATTATATAAAATGGTTTCTCTTTTTCTTTTTATTATTTTCGTTTCGCGACACACACAAAGATAATAATATTAAGTATTATTGATAAAAAGTTTTCTTAAAAAAAATACAAAAAAATTACTTTAAACTTGGCAAGGGTGTATACATATATATATATATATATATGTGTGTGTGTGTGTGTGTGTAGGATATGTAATTAGTGTTATTGTTGCACTTAAATAAGTACACAGTTCTAAGTACAATATGCACAAGCCCGTCGACTTCAAGCTAACTCATATAAATTCAACAAAACATTGCCAAATATAAACACAACTTTTTCACACCATTTGCTGGGTTTTAGCATTTAATTTACCAGTACTTATTTTCATCTCTCTTGTATATTTCTTTTTGTGTTATACTCAAGCAATTTTATTGAAGTTCAATGAGTTATTTTTGCTCTTTTCTGCGGTTGCCCTTTCTCTTATATAACATACAAGTACATTAAGCATTTATATTAATTTAAATACAATAATTGGACAACAAAAACGCAGCTTGTTCTTGTCTATGGCTACGCGTAAAACTTGATTTTTGATTTCGTTTTTCAAGTAATAAGTTATAGTTAACATTAAGATGAATAAAAAAAATAAGGTTGAAAATAAATAATCGGCTTGACATATCAACTAATGACTAATTTGGTTATGTTTTTTGTCTATCAGTTTAAGTACGTTTAATTTGTTGTAATTTTTTTTATGTTTTTGTTGTTTTTGATGTTTGAAGCGGAAACGGAAGTCAATTTGTCAGCTTGGGGTATAGAAATCTTAGCTTTGTGTGTGTATGCCAAAGGTAGTTACTTCAAAGCTCACACATGTGAGTGTATGTGTGAGTGTATGTGTGAGTGTGTGGGTGTGTGAATGACTGGGCCTGACTTTTTCGCGCTCAACTGGCTCACATCAATTTATATGCTAATGGCGCCTGCAAGTTATTTAAAATACATATGCCACGCCCCCAGCCCCTAGCCCCTGCCTTCCTGCATACCAGCCAGAGCAGTGAAGAGAAGAAAAAAATAATAATAATAACAGAGTAAAAAAACCAATTTATTTAAATATATATAAATGTTTTATATATGTACTCACACGTATGCATACATACATATATAGATAAATTAATATGGTTTTTCATGCCCGCAGTGCTCTCCACGCCCCCAGCCCCGCCCATTATAGCAGCTTTTGTCGGCGGCAGCCCATTCAGTGCTCGTCATGTTGACAAAATTCAGTTAACGCAAAATCTCATTTAAATATGCATGAAGCCAGCCGCCAGACCAAGCCGCAATTGAATTTCTCTCCACTTTTTTTTTGTACTTTTTTTTTCCCGTTGTTTTGCATTTAACTTGCTGCAGGACTGTTCACAATATTCGTATGCACGAATATGTGTGTATGTATGAGTGGGTGTGCATACATACATATGTACATAAGTGAGTAGCAATGTCATTGTGCAGCAGCAACATCAGCGGCTAATTATGCGAACGAGGCACACACAAATCTCAGCTTAACTGTCTCTACTTTACCACCGACTGACTCTCCAGCTGTCCAGCTGTCCGGTTGTTGCATGTGCTGCCGTTGCCCCATTTTGATTTATAATATGTTTCATGGTCACGGTCGCCAACTGTGAATGGCATTGCAATGAAGTCACAATGACAAAAGTACGCACTGTGGGCACGGGAGAGTGGCTGAAGGGAATGAGTCTGTTGCGCAGAACACGAAAATAAATTCATTTAAGCATTTATCAAATTCGACACTTGCCTGTCATATATCATGTTACACACACTTTGAGTTCCAAACATGTTTAATCCGCGGCCCCCACTCAAATAAAAGTGCACAGAAAAAAAAACATAAAAAACAAGAAAAATGTACATGAATACCATGGGTGGAGGGGAGCGAAGGGGCAGGGTTAGCATATCACTCTCTGGTCACAAAATTTGTTTCCCTTTTTTTTGATTTATTTTTTTTGCTGTTTGTTTTGTTTTGTTGTTTAATTTGTGTAACGTGTTTCATGTTGTTCGTCTGTGCAACGCGATGTGTGTAAAGTTTTTGAATGAGAGCACGTCTGCAGCGAACACTCTCTGGCGTGAACCACATCACGAGACGACAATGGTGGAGCTTGCCAAGTGTTCACTGTAGCTGATATTCGGAGAACTAGTTTTGTGGAACAGTCTTCGAATTCAAATTGAAAACAAAATTTAAATATTTTGAATGCATTTCAAATTAATTTTACTGCTGCCGGCAAATGTTGCTGCCGTTGCAGTTGTTGTTGCTATCATATTGTTGATTTTCCCTTTTACTCCAACAAATTGTTATGCAAAAACGCGTGAAAATCTACTAACAAATGGCCAAAAGCATCTGCATAATTAACAGCAAAACTGTTTGCATACATTTAAAAAATACAGAATACAAAAAATTGAATAAATAAATTGCATATTTAACTGCCGTTTAAAAGCAATTGTATAATAAACGCCAAATATATTGAAAAACCATATATCCGAAAAAAGGAAATTACAAAAAAATTGAATATGCAAAATAAAACAAAAATAAAAGTCATAGAGAGAGTTGCTGTTGCTGTAGAGATCCATGCAACTAATATGGGGATAGCTAGAGTTATTTTATAGAGTCTAATAAGAGATAATAGAATTTTAACTTCAATAACACAAGTATTTTGTATTTTATTGCGTTTCTTGAATTCGAGTAAATCTACCGCATTTAATGCAATGTGAAAGCCTTGCTGCCTGTTGTTTTATGACTGCACTTATGTGTTGACCATGCCTGTTTGTCTACCCATAACACATAGCCAATAACCATATCCATATCCATATCCATATCCCCCTGCCCCTGTTATACCGACTGTGGCATATCTCCTGTCAGTCTGCTGTTTGTCTGGCCGGACACGCCACACGCGATGTTGTTGTTGACAACAACAACAACAACAACAGCTACAGCAAATATTCAACATTAACTCTTTTCGCACTTGTTTTATATTTATAACTGTTTTTTATGGCCCCTATAGCTGTTGTGGACACACACACACACACACACACTCACACACACACATTAATTAGCATTTGTCATGCTGTTGAGTTTGAGTTTGGATAGTGAAGACTAGAATGCTTAACCAACAGATTTCGAAACTTGTAAATATATTAAGTAAATTATTATTGGGGTGGGAGGAGGCGGGTTAACAGACTCCGTTGTAGTGTACAGTGTATTTGTGTATGTGATTAAGTAATTAAAGCAAGATGCCGAAAAAGGTCAGAAACTTGAGTAAACTGTACAATTTATACAAAAACCGATACCTAGCCAAGTGTATGAAATTGAAATCCGCTCTGACATATTCCGTTTCCGGTTCGATTCAACTGCATTTACGGGCGCGCCGCTGGAAGCGTTTCATGCGCAGCGACCACTCATCCTTCCACTCCAGTACAACGGAACTGGGTCCAATGGCCAGATATCCCGGCGCAGCCTCCGAGTCGCGTCCAAGTATGAGATATGATCTGTGAACGAAAATTGCAACATTCCAAATGAGAACTAGCGACAAGTCCAGCAAATGTTTTTGAAAAATCCTGAATTCTTTTTAAATTTTTAAAAACAAAAAACCCTTCTTATTAAATTTTGAAAAACAACGATTTTTAAAATTTTCAACTTTTTATTAAGCATATTTAAATTTGTAACCGTCTTGTTTTTTTTGTAACATTAATTTTGAAGAACTTTATTTCCAAAATTTAGTTCTTTCAAAGGTTTATTTATAATGCTAATCAAATTGAGATTAATAGAAAATAAAAATTTTCATCATAATTAATACATTTTTTATTAGCACTATTTTTTTAATGCTGGTGAAATGACAAATGGTCTGGTGATCGAGACTACTCACTTATTCAGCTTGATTTTGGGGCACTGACACTCGATGCTCTTGCGTGGCACCAGCAGCATCATGTTGCCACGCCCAAGAAGCGAGCTAGTGGTGCCCGACATGGGATTGCGTTTGAATATGGTCTGGATATTGATTTCATATTTGTAGATCTCGTTCTGTCGCTCGATCGAGAACTTCTCGGTGCTGATGTCCTGAGAGGCGCGATCGTGGCCAATTACCTTGGCCAGCAACGCTGTAAGGGAGTAAATGTCCAAAATGCAAATGCTCAGCAATGATATTTACAATAACACACATACATATAAGCTAAGTATAATAAGCATACGCACCGTAGTCTTCCATGCAGAACTTGTTCAAATTTAGCTTCTTAGGACTGGCCTTGCACTTGCCGCAATCTAGATAGAAGAAAACAAATACTTAATGAGTTTATTGCATGTTAATCATTAATTGCAACTCGCTACTTGCTCCTTTCAACTCGCTAATTGTTGCATGCTACTCGTTATTTGCAGGTCACTGTACTCATGTATGTTTGTCACTCTTTGATTACAACTGTCTCCCTTTACTTGCTACTCGAGACACGTTACATCAAGTTACTCGTTGCTCGTTGAGTGTTACTTACACTTTTTCATTTCCTCCGCCTGTGAACCACCGCCATCCTTGTAATCGCCGGCACCTCCCCCTCCGCCGCCGCCAGCGCTTTCTGCTTGGATCATATTCGCATTTGTGGGCACTTCTGTTAATTGCAAGGGAATGGATAAGTTCGACCCCTGTGGGTGTGGGTGTGAGTGGGAAGGACACTTACTTATACAGGGTGCCACATGTGAGCGCGTCTGTTGATAGCCGCGTGCACAGCGATTGCAGGTCAGGCCGGTGACGCCCTCCTTGCAGGGACACTGACCACTCAAATGATTGCACGTCTTGCCTGTGGAGCCCACTGGATGGCAGTCGCAGCCTGTTCGTCACAGTAAGAGAGGCAGAGAGAGAGAGAGTTGGGAAGAAACGAGATGAAAGAGTACTCATTAGAGACATCTGTCTAGTTGACAGTTAACTAGGCAGCTGATTGATGACTGTCCAGCGCCTTGGGACACTGGGACTGGACACTGGGGGCAGTTCAGTGGACACTTCACTTACGCTTGCACACTTTGCGATGATTGGGCGGCTTGGTGGCATCCCGATAGTATCCCTCCCTACAATAGTGACAATAGCGTCCAGTCGTATCATGTTGACAGTTATAGCAAACCCCGCCGGATACACGACCCGACAGCTTGTACAGCTCCAGATTGAAGCGGCAGCGACGAGCATGTCCATTGCACTGGCACACTGAAAAGACAGAGAAAATGTCGCAATTGAGGTTGAGTTGATGTAACCAGTGTGAATTTGTGTGATCTTATCTTATCAACGAACTTAAATTAGGATTGCTTGCTTAAGCTCAATAGGTTAAAGCTAAAGTACGACGGAGCCCTTTCGTTCTTCTGAATATGGATGTGGATATGCCCCTGGATATCCCGAGTCCAATGGAAATCTAATCACTTAATGGCAGCCGCTTCTCGCCTTGCACATTCCATAAATACATAATTAATAATCATAAATATTTTAACGTGTGCTTTTTTTATTTTTTGACAGCTTGAGTATCCATCTCCCAGCCTCTCTCCCTGGTGATGATTGATTGTTGGCTGGTGCGGTTGATTGATTGATGAAACACCCGGCTACCTGTGTCGGATGGGCAAGTCAGGAGCTCCTGCCTCCCGCCGCGGGTCTTTTGCCTGGACTTTTATTGATTTTTGTTTTTGATTCGATTGATCGAGGTCCAAGACCAAGTCTCATTTGAAGTCGGACTGCAAATTTGGTAGTGAGTACGAGTATTAGTACGGGTACTGTACGAGTATTCAAGTCTAGCTGATGGCACCCTTAACGTCCGTTTAATTAGTTGGCCAATATCATAAAATAATTTCAGCAACTAATTGACAGCACTTGACTGCAATTTATGTTCCGAGTGTATTCTCTGCAGTTACCAGTTGCCCCCGGTGGCAAAGCATTAAGCATGATTTATACAGACAGACAGACAGACAGAGAGACAACCAGACGGTAGGAATTATTCGTATCTATAGCTTGTTACGTATGTATAAGGCTGGATACCCACGCAGAGCAACTTCGACTTACACACGCATGAGCGCCTGCTTTGTGAGGAGAACAGAGAAACGAGCGAGGGAGAGGGAGGGGCGGCTGCCCAAAGTATCCCTTGCCTGACTGTGGCTCTTGCTCAGGGTCTGACTGGGACTCGGCTGGTGCTGCGACTATTGTGATGGCTGTTGCTTCATATTTTTCATATCTTATGTCTGCATCATCGACGACGACGCCGACGACGACAACAACGAGAATGACAACAATGGAGTATGTGAGGGAGAGGAAGAGTTGCGTTTGGCGGAGGTCGGTCTGGAAGCGGGAAGGAGGTGCAACGCGGGCGGCCATTGGCCGTTATTATTTGCCAAATAACGACCAACAATGGCCAACGACAATGACAACGGCCAACTGCGGCAGGAGGGCAGACGTTGCCACCGACGCAACCGATGCCCGGAATACTTGTCGACGAATGTTATCCTTGCAGCACAGCGCCGAGCATGTGGCCAGCTCTGGGCTCTGGTTCCTGGTCCCTGCCTCTGAATCAGTTCAAGCCCCACATGCCTGTGATCTATTTATTCCACATTCACATCAATGTCGTCGTTGTCATCGTCATCGTCATTGCACAAATTAAAACGATTTTTATATCTACTTGACACTCTCTGCGTCTTGGCTGCACAGTGGAGCAAAGATGATATATGTATAACCGATGCCGGCTAACTACATAAGTATATAATTCACTTGGTGTTGCCGTATCACTCAAAGCCCAAACTGAAGATAATAACACCGAAAGACTGAAAAATCTGGAAATCAGTTACAAATTAATGGAAGCTTCTTCTTGTTTCGAACTTCGATGAAGACATCGACTGTCCAGCACTTGGTACTCTTGGTTATTGCCATTGACACGCATTGTAAATGACTTGATTTTGCGGCCTCTTTATGCCCCAGTGAAGCTGCTGTCTGTGTGATGTTGCTGTTGCTGTTACCTCATAAATAGACTTGGCCAACTGATGAGCTGAGCAGATGGATGATGCAGCTAGTAGGTCCCACTAAATGTTTGATGGGGAGCCCACATAAATTCCATTGCCAGACAGACAATTGGAAAAACTGAAACAGTCGATATCCAAATGGGAAAAAATGTGACGCTCGCGATGATTAGCTAAAGTAGCCCATAAATTGCTTTTGGGGTTGGGTCACCGCTCTGTTGATGTGTGGGATTAACTGAAGCATATCGGCCTATAAAGACCCCATACTACAGTCTACACTCTACAGACTACAGATTACAGACTACAGTTTACAGTCAATATACAGTCTGAGAGGTCTGTAGTATGTGGTTTTTTTTCTTTTCGATTCAACGCGACGCACTCAATCAGCTTAATTGGAAACAATAAAACGCATTTTAACGCGAAATTTTCTTTACAGCTCATTTGATTTTTAACGCGCCGGCAACAAAAACACACCACCACCACCAACAGCAACAACAACAGCAACGAGAAGAAGAAGAAGAACAATTTTGGAACAGCTTCGAATACTTTTCAACACATTGCCCCATTACTCATGTACCCATGTCGCCTTCGACTCATCGACTTTCTTCTTGTACTTATGACGTCCAAAAGTTGTTGCGAACTGGCTGAGAGTCGAGCGAAAAGTTCGCCAGATCATTGGCAAAAGATTTTGCATTTCGCATTTCCCATTGCCATTTTCCTCAATTCTTGCCTCTTAGCCTAGCCCTGACTCCACTGCCTTGCATCTGGCAGGCAATTTTTGATATATGACTTTCGTGGCGAAAACAAACAAATTTACAGGCGGGCGAGAAAGAAAAGTTCATAATTTTGCAGCCATTTTAATTAAATGCCAAAACAGCCAAGCAGCCAAAGCAAAGTGCGAGTGGAAAACACACGCAAGCAAAAGTATGAAAGAAAACAACAGGAAAAACATGTGAAAATCATTTGGCACCATGCGAATTGGAGTGTTGTGAGTGCAAGTGTGAGTGCGAGTATGAGTGCGAGTATGAGTGCGAGTATGAGTGCGAGTATGAGTGCCATAGACCCACAGACCGTGGGACAGCATCGACAGATAAGCCGGGACAGGGACAGGGACCGGAATCGGGACCGGGGCCGGGGCCGGGGCCATACACAAGTTATGCGGCCGTTTGTTGTAAACGGCACAAAAATTATGGGCGAAAAAGCCAAACAGGCATCGGAAGAGGCTGGCCACAATCTCTATAAACTGGCTACAAAATTTCTACATTTTTCTTTATATGCAAAAAGAGAAAAGAAGGCTGCACAGTCCAATGCTGGAGTTACGGGCCAAGCACAACGAAAACTACAAAGCTAAATGGGCAAAGGGACGTGGGTAGGCCGCGAATTCAATATGATACGAGTTTGGATTTTCGAATTACGAGTGGGCTAACAGAGGCGCCAAGCTTTAAATGGTAGAAGAGCAATCAGCCCATTTAAAAACTTAAGCTATTCAGATGTAACACAGAACAATCCTAGTGTGGAATCTTCCAGGAATTGTAACCATATTTTTCCATGTACTACACAAACATGCCGTAATTATTATCAACTCACACACATAAACTTTTCTTGGAAACAAATTTGCCATATCGCCAAATTTTCCTTTCTCCAACTCATTTTTTCAATAAGAAAAAAATAATAAATTTTTCTTAGCTCAGCCTGTCGCATTCTGACATTCTACTAAAAATTTCTGTTCAGAAATTTCACTTTGCAGTCGCACTTCATTGCCAAAAGTTGCCTTCGGCCTGCTTCGTCTTACGCTGTCTGACTGTCGTTATTATTATTATTGTTATTATTATTATTTTTATGTACCCGAATTCTTATTTTCCCCAAGAATGATTTGCGTGGTTTGTGTATTTTAGGATTTTTATGTGATTTGAATTTTCAATGATACTCAATTCCAGAAAGGGGCCAGATTGAGAGAGAAGCCAAATCAAGTAAATTTCGTACGAGTATGGCCCAAAATGGGAAAAAATCAAGTGATGCGTGAAGCGCGTCGGCATCCCATCCCATTCCATTTCATCTCATCATTTTCCCCGATAAATGTTCAACTCAATCGTTGACGGTGACGACGCGTCGTCGACGGTTGGCGATGCCTCTAGACTCTAGAGTCTAGAGTCAGCCAGAGGCGCACGTTCACAAGCACACGCACGCACACACAGACACACACACACAGATACTCGTGCACCATCGATATGTATTTGGCCAATGATTTCGAATGTGCTGCGACGCATAATTTTATTTATTTTTCAATTTTGCTGCCCATTTTTGGCACTGGATCTGGACGGTCGACTTTCTTAAGCTCTTTGCTTGCTTATGAGCTAAGGCTGTTATCATAGCCCCCCATTACCTCACCTCAGCCCACCCCACACCACTCCGCCACACTCCACACAAGCACACACAGATGCATTCTAAAATAAGTTGACAATTTCGTTGCCTCATTGCCACTTCCCTTTGGCATCCTCTTCCACTCTTTGGTTGCATATTTTTGGTGGCCGCTTTAATTTGGCTTGCCAAAATATTTGTCGGTCAACTGGCATCCAATATTTTTAGACCCAGTACTTAAAAAGAACTTAGAACAATTCATAAATTTGCAAGTTATTCGAGAAACAATCGTACGAGCTTTCAGGTCAATTGGAGATACTCTGTTGATGGATTGTGTCGTTGATGTTATTTGAATTTCACCATAATTTGCTGTTTTATAAAATTATTAGAGGTTCAGCCAAGTCGAGTTCTCTCGAAAAACGGCAAGAAAAATGTTACCACATGAATGAATTGAAGCATTGCAGAATGAGCGATAGTTTGCGAAATGCAAGATATTCTACTTATAAGTAAAGAACAGAATAGAGGTAAAATATATTTTATTTAACTAACTTGCGATAACTTATGAAAATATTGATATTTTTTCAATTATAAAATAATAATTCCAAAATACATAAGAGTATAAGAGTATTATCTTAATGAGCTACAAATTTTACTACAGAACCAGTTGTTACTTTCTCAATAGCAAATTAAGTCTCTTAAGAAGAAGTTGTTAATTTGTTGGATTTACTGTACGATGCAAATAAATATGTGTATGCTTTCAAAGCTTTGATTTTTAAACAAAAATTTCTTTCGTTGGGTGTAGTTGATGAATTTGATTCATAGTTGTTGTTGTTCTCGCTTTGAGCATAGAAATACATATAATTTGCGTGGTGTTGTTGCCACAACACCCCCGCAAAATGCGATGACGACTTTGACGCCAACACGCAAATTTGGCAAACAAATTACCCAAAATGCAGCGAGCCAAATTGCGGGCAAATCGAAGCCAAATCGGAACTGAACTTAGTTGAATTGGATTGAGTGGAGCTGTGTCCATGTGGTTGGTTTTCAGTGATGGGCCGCATAGGCTATGCGATTGCCGAAATGTCGACATTGTGAAAATATCGTTATAATGGAGAAAGATTTTAAAAATAAGAAAAAAAAAAATAAAAAAACACAATTTAAAGATAATGTGGTAATTTCAACAAGAAGTTAAAATAAACGTAAATTAATTTAATTTTGCTTTTTACCATTCTTTAAATACCATTCTCTAAATAATTCAAAGTAATTTACATAAATAGTAATCCAGTAAATATTTTTTTAAATTCTAAATTTTAAATTTAACGATGATCACTATGTCTCAAACAAACAATCTGAACGGACGAGCACAACGACTGAGCAAATGAATGCAAAACGCGATTCTTTTGTTCATCAAAAAATATAATTAATGGTGTACTTTCGGATTTGAAAAATCGAATTCAACCACCTCCAAGGTGAAGCAACTTCGACGATAGTGACGAAGTGCGGACTCAGCTGGTGATAATCAGGAATATATGTATGTGTCGCCATTGTTGACTCCACAATGTCGACAGTCAAAAATTACGAGGTACAACACAGGTCGGTGCTTGCACTCTATAGATCTATAGATGGAGAGCTGTAGAGTTGCATACATAGCAGTCGAAATGCCTGGGCGTTGATAATTGAATTGAAAAGTTTTCCGCCGCACTTTTGGTATGCCAATTGATGGGACAGTGACAACGCGAATACAGTTAAGCAAGCCAACCGATAAGGCGGCATAATTTGTGGATTGTGGCACAACTAGACGAGAGACAGATAGAAAGGAGGACTGGAAGTGAGAAGAAGGGGGTGATATTTGGTAACTGGAAATTTGAAAGCCAAGAGAAATACAGAATTTGTGGGCATAATAATTACAGAAATAAATCACATTTAAATCTAATAGTTTATCTCTTATATATACAGGGATGCTACAGAAATCGCAAGCGAAATTCAATTCCGCAGAAAGCAATTCCGCACGGAAATTTCCGAGGTGCCACAGAACTTCGAATGATTTAATGTTTTTTAGCATTTTCACCAACCTTTTCGAACTAGGGTGCTAAGGGCTGACACCTTCTCAGATTAAATTACCCAAGGGTTTGTTTAGCAACTTTTTTAAGTTTATAATTGCAGTACAATAGGTTTTTAATTTTTTTGTAATTTAATTAAAATAATTTAATTTATTTATGCAATGATTGCTTTTGTTTAGGTAAAAAAAAATTTAAAAGTAATTGGCGCGAAAAAATGAAAATTACTCGACAGCTCTAACAATTGTCTGCCATTAGTCTGGCAGCTCTTCGTGAAAACTGTTTTCACAAATTGCACAATAAGTTAAAGGTTTTTTTCGGTAAAACTTGCTTTACCTCAAAAGACTTATTTTTTTAATGCTTAATTTAAAGAAAACTGAAGTGGTTCCATATATTTTTTTTAAATACCTTACTTCGAATTCTGACTAAAAATTGTGGCATCGCTGACTCTGACTTCGAAGATCTGAATCGGACTAGGTGGCAGCATCGGACGCCAGCGATCTTAGCGCTAGTGTAATACGCTTAAAATTATTCTGCGATTTGACCTGTGGCACAGCGAAATGAAATTGAAGAGAAATTCAAGCGAAAGCGATTTCTGTGGCACCCCCGATAGTTATAGTTTGTCATGAGCGCCGGGCTTAAAAATACTCGTTTTCACCCCTAGAATACACCTGCAAAATTTTAGCCCGATCGGAGTTCATTTGATGGACCCGAAAACGGGTCAAAGGTCACCCCAAGCCATTTGTATGAAAAAAATCAGTTGTTGTATGGAAAACTTTTTTGTTTCTTAAGATATCTCTACCATATCCAATAGCTATCATAGGAACAATCTGATGAAAATAACCTTGAATATGAAAAACTTTTTTGTTTCTTAAGATATCTGAACCAAACTCACAGATTGCATGTTCGGGACTGTCTCTTAAATTCTGACCGAATTTGGTTAAAATCGGACTACCATATCCTGTAGCTTCCATAGGAACAACCCGTTGAAAATGAGTTCGGTATCTCGGCGTATCTCAACCAAACTCTCTAGTGACATGTGTAATTATGTTATATATATTTTGACAAAATTGATTCAAAATCGGATTACTATATCTTATAGCTTCCGTTGGAACAATCGTTCGGAAAATAAAATTTCTTAAGACATTTTTTACCCGAACATAAAGAAACAAATTTTATTATATTAAATGGAAAACAAATTGAGTCTGGGTTCATAAGGATATGTATGCCAAAATGGTTTAAATAGCTCATATATTCTCTGAGATCCAAATGTCTTTGCTGTTGATCCTGATCCAGAATATACATAGTTTATGGAGTTTGCCTTGCCAAATTCTTCCTGTTATATACATAATATAAAAAAAAATATAAAGGATGTTTAGGTCAGATAACCCCATAGTGGTTAGCCTCTCCCTGTAGAGCCTCTCAAAAGTGACCCATTTTCCAGTGCATGAACAAGAGTGCAAAATTTTACAATTACATATGAAATCAGGTCCCATTGTGCATTCGTCGATAGGATTAAGTTTTCTCGTTTTATTAAAGCCTCGTTGCATTAGCATTGCCTTTTTGCCAATGTCGCTTGGCTACAGCTCCAGACTGCGGCTTGGCCTCTGCTTGTGTGCGAGAGTCGCTGGAGCATTTTCATTAGACATAAATTCTGCGATTTTGCTAAATGTGCTCTACGGACTTGGCTGGGTAATTTGTGGCATGCCAGCAAGAGGCGAGTGCAGCCGCATGCAAAAAACTGCATTGGCATTAAATTACACTTCCACATGGAGGCTCTAGACGGGCAATGAAAGACAGCGAAACGAGACGAAGAAACGAAGAAAGGATGAAAGGAAGAAAGGAAAGGCCCAGACAAGGCGACGCTCTGACTGCGACAAGCTCATATTGCTTTGTGCTCGTCGCTGGAATACCCAACCCCATACTCCACACTCTACGCTCCCTCCTCTTACATCTCTTTCTTTTCGTATTTCACCCTCTCTTTCTTCGTTTAGACAAACTGGTTATGCGTTTTTAATGGCACATTTTGTAAGTAAATTGCATTAATTTTACGTCTGAGGCGCGCACGCTTCCAAAAGCGAGAAAAAAGCGACCAAAAAATAGAGAAATTAAGTTGGGCAATGGCAATGGCAAAATGGGAAGTGAATGGGTAAAGACTGAGAGAGTTACTGCTGTAGGTTGACGGGGTGTGGGGTGGGGTGGGCCGAGAAAAAATTGCATCTCGTATGACACACGGCCAAGTGGTAGTCAACGGCCAATGGCGTTGTCAATGTGCCACTGATGATTGAACGATTTATGAGCTGTAGCAACTGCATCAAGGGAGAAGGCGAAGGTGGTCGGAGGGGCGTAACCGGTTCTTGGCCAAGTTTCGATTTGTTGGCTCATATCAACGCAATTAAAAACAGATGCACCATCATCACAGACACAGACAGTCGCCAGAGTTGGCAGTCGTAGATGATAGAATCGATTTTCAACCAGAGAAAAGGTTGCAACAAGATTGCTGCAATCGGGCCAAGGTACTTAAAGGCAAGGCGAGAGACGACAGAGAAATCTGAGGCATGCCAGCGGTGATAACAATGTTATGTACTCAAACTCATTCTTGTAATTACGTGAATTCAAGTTACATATAACTTTAATAGTTTAACAGATCATTAATCGCGAGATCATTCAACACAGAGCCTGTTGACTTTTGGCTCACATCATTTTTTGTTTAATTAAAAATACAAAAAACAAATTAAGTTTAAAATATGAAAGCAAGGTTATCTTCGGCACGTCGAAGATTAAATATCCTTGCAGACTGATGTCAACTGGTTAAAATAGTTTAAATAAACTTTATATAATATTCTATGCAAAAGTAATTTTGAATTATATTGCATGATCTAAGACCGATCGTTCCTATGCAAGTAATAAAATAAAGTAATCCGATCAAAAATGGGTATGAAAAAAGGACATGACCAAATCGACTCTGCTCGTCGTTCTGGTCAAGTGTATAAAATTTATTGGGCCTGTCACAACTCCTTCCTTTCTCCTTTATATATTCGTATTTTCCATCTTTAAAAAGCTGAGACGGAAACAGATGAAAAATTTAAGAAATACATACATATTTACAATAAATAAATACTATTACTACTGTAATACAGTTGGTCGATGTGTCATGGGTGCCTGTGAGTGAGCATCTGTTTAATACTGTTGTGATGCTTTTGTCTTTGCCCGACATTTATTCAGACATACATGCAGAGACGCATACACACAAATAGTGCAGTCTCAGCTAACAGTAAATACAGAAAAGATTTGTGTATTTTGTCGAATGACTTTGCGTGTTACGAAAAATGCAGAGCCAAGTGCTTCAAATGCAAAACTAAAAGCTCTCACTCTTCAACTTAGTGGGTGTGTGTGTGTGTGTGTGGCAAACAAAAGTAGATGGAAAACATAGAAAATCCCTTTTGAAAATAAAGTGCAGAGCAAAGGACACACACACACACACACAACAACCCCCACACGAATCCACAAATACGTTTAACACTTGCCATTCGCTGCAGATATAAAAACTGCGAATCTGCATAACTGCAACACTGACAAAGGCACAAAGGAACTCAGAATTGTTATGGGCTACATTCATGGGTGTTATTTGAATCGTTACTATTTATACAATACAATACCTAAATAGTTCAGCTCAGTTGAGTTTAGTTTCGGCCGCGGGCAGGTTGGAGAATCTTCTTTAAATCCGTGTGAAGGGGCACAGCTGCTTTAAATTTTCGCACAACTGAAGGTTTAACCCAGAAACATATATTCCAATTTATTGCTATATCCAAACGGGTAGGGGTAGGGGTACCGAAATGCAAAGCAAGCTACACACACAAGCGACGACCCATAAACATATGTATGTGGCATAATGGAGCTGAGCTACACAGAAAAAAATATCCGGGATTCCGGCATAAAATCAATCCCAAACGGTATCAAAAGTTTGGTAAGCTCGGAATTTTTGAAACCGAGAACGAAATGCTTGATTCAAGTACTATATTTTTTAATTCCTTCACCGCAAATATTTTGACTATTGAAGCTCTACAAGTATGTTTTAGTAAATAATATTTCAAATGGCAATAAGCAATTCATATGCATTTACTGGGGTCAAAGAGCTACTAGCAGCGCGCACAAATTCAGCTAGTAAACAACTCAGCAGATAATCATAGACTATCAGATAAAACGTTACGTTACGTATGCGCCACGTGTGACATGGCTCGTCACCCAAGCACGCACGAGAACATGAAATGTATTTAACTTTATTTAGTTGCAGTTACTTAAAAAAGCTTTTAAAAGTAAGAATGCGGCAAAAACCCAAAAAAAAAAAAACGCAAAACTCAAACACAAACAGCAAACAACAGAAAAACGGCATAAAAGGAAAAAGCTCAAAAAAGGAATCTGCGTGCCCGAGTGAAAAGCAAAACTTTCATTTAGCCAATTCCACCCACACACACACAAAAACTCGCCCTACAGCTTGGAATATCCAGGGAAACTCCGTCGTTTTGGCCCATGTACAGAGAAATTCATGTAGTTGGGATCACGTTCCTTAAGGGGAGGTTCTTTTGGATTTGGCCGAAAATCAAGCAAAATTTGAGAATGGTTTGTGGGAGAATGAAAATACATACGAACTTCTGCTTTCGAACTTTGATTCGTTGTTTATTGACGATTAAAAAAAAAGAAGTAATTTTTGAGAAATTCAAAATGGCGGCTTCAAAATGGCGGATCTCGTCGACCTCGACTCTCAAAATATCGCTCTGCTTCTTCAAGTGTGGGGCCTCTGGTAGTAAAGTGAAATGAAAAATGTATATAATTTATTAAAATAGATAAAATTTCCTATGGCTTATACCTAACTTCAATTAATTTTGGTGAAAAAAAACCAATTTCATGGTCGTTTAAAAAAAAAAAATGAAATTTTTACACTTTTTTTTACTTTGATCTCGTTTAAAAATTATAAATAAACAAATTTTTATGCCAATTTTAGGTATAAGCCATACAAAAAAGTATATACTTCAAAACATTTTTTGAATGAAGGAAATCGGATCAATAGAACCAGACCTGTACTTGAAATTAGATTAGAAAACATGGTTTCGAGAAAAACGCGTTTAAAGTTTTTGGAAAGTGACAGTGGGTACGCAGCTCGCGTGACATGGGTACGTTTGACACGCCCTATCTCAAGAAATACGCGTCGTATTGAAAAATCCTTTGGCACATATATTCTATATATATATAACTTTCATTTTATGTAAAAAAAAAAAATTCGATTTTTTCAAAAAAATCCAAAAGAACCTTCCCTTAAGACGCAGTCGCTTCGTGCGAATTCCCTGCAGTCGAGTAAAGTCGAAATATCATTTTCTGTGTGAACCAAATTATTATTATTAATTATTTTCCCAATTTTTATAATTTAAAAGGTGCAAAAAAAATAGAATTAAATAAAACTAAATATGACCGAAATTTCAACCAGACTCCCAAACAGAAACCAAACTGAATTGTATGCAGCAGAGTGCAATGGCGCTCTCAAGAAAAGGTTTGAGTTCATGGCTGACTAGGCAGTAGGGAATTATACTACCCATCGAATTACCCAGATTGTTTCTGTGCAAACAAATCTATCTTTACTTTCATTTCTGCGTTGATCTGCGCCAAATTTGTACACTTTTCGAAAGGTTAAGTACGGAGTTGGCGGCATTGGAAGTGACTGTGATGAACGAAATTCATTAATATGCACACATGTAGATTTTGCGATCAAATGTATAACAAGCACACTTCAATCTTAGTCGTTGTTGCTGTTTTTATTGTGTAAAAGTTTTCTTTTTTTTTGTGGTATATTGTTTGTTGTGAGTTATACATTTTCATTTGGCCAAGAAGGCACTTGAAATTGAGTGCTCGCACTGCTGTTCTCGTCTAATGGCAGAACCAACAACAACAATCCAAAGTTTAAGCAAGAAATGGGCAATAAAAACAAACCAGAAAGAAATTGGCAAGAAGGCAAGGTGAATGAAGATACAGAGAGCGGGTGTGGATAGAGATGTTCTTTTGCTACATGCGATTATATCATCGAAAAGCACATAACTAACGAAACAGGGGATGCGGCAAAGCCGCACAGATCAAAGAAACTCTAAACGGGATGATATGTTAAAACGTGCCAAATATAGCAGAGACAGGGTGGCTGGTAAGTAGACGAATATTTGTTTGCCTGGATAAACTATCTGCTAATGAAAAACAAGAAAGGATGTAACAAGCACACGCGCCAAAGCAACAAAAAATCCAACATTCTCGTGTGGGAGGAAACCCTCAAAGGGTTGCAAAGTTATTTGTTTGTCCATGCAAATACGAGTACATCCAAATAAATACGAGCCAAAAGTGAAAAGAAGTTAAATGCAAATAGGAAGCATGTGACGGATGTGAATGCGAATGTGCGAATATATATACTGTATGTGAGTGCGCCACTGGCCATTGACAAATATGGGCTATGGGCCTAAACAAATATTTGGCACAATTTTGGCAACAGCTCCACTTAAGCCCATCATCATAAACCCTTCGGTAAAAAAATTCCCTTCCCTTACCCATAACAGCTCAGCAGTCAACTTCAAAACAACAACAACGGCCAGACAAAAATGTAGACAATTTACCTGATGTCAAAAGTAATTAAACGAAATGCCAGTGACATCGGCAGTAACAATGGCAGCAGCAACAATAACAACTTTGAACATTTCCGACAGCGGAATGACAAGTGTCAAAAAAAGAGAAAATGTTTAAATGAAAATGGAAAATAGAAAAACACAATGCTGACGGTGTTACAAGCTTAATAATAGTGTATAAGGGGCAGGCCAACTTTTAGCAAGATCAAAAGTAAACCCAATTAAATATCGAAAAAATAATACCAAGAAGTGATTAAAGTAAACTCATTTAAATATGGATAACACAAATTTTTGGAAAAACTATATTATCTACATTTCAGGAAAATAAGAGAAAATAGGCATAAGAGTATATTTGCCCGCTAATTAAGATAAAATAAAATTACTTATTGTATTCAAAAACAATACAATTCGATAAACAAGTATGTCAAACATGTATGTTAACAGAACAACAGAATAAACCAAATTGTCGACATATGACATGACATATGTCTCAAAAAAAAAAAAACGAATAAAAATGTTTTGAGATACCCGTTATTATTATTTTTTTGAAGCGAAATTTTAAACATAAAAAATATTACATTAGGTGATCGGGTTTCTTAAGAACGCAGAACAGTCACTACGCCATATTAAACATGAGATTAAGTGGGAAGATTAAAAATAGTGAAAGGTAATTTTCACCACCAGCAAAAAGAAGCGTTCTCTCTTGAAAACTGTGAGAGGCATCCGCGGGCATGAGTGTGATAAAAGTAGATTTCAGATAAATGTGCCAGATATAAGTAGTTGCTCTAGCTCCTTACACGCAATGCAACGACTGCAATATTCCCTTGTACTCTAATAATAACGGGTGATAATAAAATCAGTCAAAAGAAAAATAGATTAGGCTTTGCATAATGTCAAAAAAATGTCACTTTTTTTATAAGTACCCAAAGATACAAGCGTACATTAACTCCAACATCAAAAGATTATATATGTATGTATATTGAAAAACAAATAATCAATTAATTTTTCTGCTCATTGTGCTATTGTCTGCAGATCTGGTGCAATAATCTCCGATTGAACTTCGGATCGATGATTGCCTTATACTAGTCCTTAAAATCGTGTCTCAAAAGGTAAGCATTTTACATTCCAAACCGTAAATTAGCTTAACACCTATTACCTATACGTCAAACCGAAATGAGCCAATTACAGTTTGTTATTCGCAACATAATTGACAACCAAAACGTATTATCATTACATTATGTTATTTGATATCCGGAATCGCTCTGCGCCAAGTGGATTATAAGCTTTAATGAAAAATACACAGTCACTTACTACAAAATTGGTAGTGAGTTTCCGGCGTAACTATAGCGATTTCCGCAATTATAATACAACAGATGATATGGTTTGAGTTTTAGATTAATATTTTGTAGAAAATGTTGCAATGGACAGTTTAGCAAAAAGGTCTTGCTGACAAACTATTGATCAGAAAAATATATATTATATCAATCCATCAACTCTTTAGTAGTTTCATTTAATTACCTTGGTAAAAGAGACACAGCGGGCACTAAGAAAGCAAACGAAATAGCAAAACGTAAAGGAAAACGCAAAAAAGCAAAAGAGTAGACAAAAGTTATAAGTTTGCCAGCTTTTGTCTGGCTCTGAAAGCATAGCAGCCAGCCAAAACAAGAAGTCAACGGAGCTGGAAGAAGTGTAATGAGAAAATTTTTTGAAGCAGCAGGAAAACAATAAACAACTAAACGAGTGAGAGGGTGAGAGAGAGAGGGAGATAGATAGAAAGGCAACAAGAGAAAGAAAAGGCAAAATAAGGACTAAAACTTTTCAATAGTGGTGTGACAGTGGGCGTTTGTTTGAGCAGACGTGGCATGATGACGACGACGACGATGACAACAACAACAAAAAGTAAGTAGCAAGCAACAATTTTGCGCTTTGCTTTTCCGTTTCCGTTTGAGCAACGTCTTTAAAAACTGTGTCGTCCTCACCACATCCCTCTGCTCCAGCTCGCATTGACCTGGCCGGCCCTTTTCTTACTTCTGGTCGCTGTTCGCTGACAGCCACTGTAAGTAGCTGTGTAATAAAATTACTTTTTAAGTGCGTTGCGTACCTGAGGCAGGCAGAGTCAAAGGCAAAATCAGCTACATCAGCTCCACTCCAGGTGAGGTGTGTGGATGTAGTATGAAACGCTTCATTTACTGCGACCTCGAAGCTGTGAACTTCCGAGCTGGGAGTCGCGAATTGAAAGCTCGCATAAAAGTCAAAGTCGGAAGTCATTTGAATTATTTAGCGTAAATTATGGCAGACAAGTGCGACAGACAGACAGGTGCGACATCAACAACTCAGATGAATATTTAACCCTGACAATATGGCGTATGAGCAATTTCAGATATCCAAATGTATGTAAATAATAAGTGGAAGACTATTGATTGAAAACGGTAAAAAAATGTATTGCTTGTTAGATTAAGCTATTAAATTTATTGCTGTCCTGTTGGTTGTTGCTGTTTTTGGTCAAATTGGTCGTTTAACTTTCTCGTAAGTCTGCGTAAAAGTTTTTTTTAGACTCTGTACTTAAAAAGTAAGTGTAAGTTGTGCTCAACAGGCAAAAGGAGGCATCGTAGTTAACAATGTTAAGTGGTAATTATTGCTATCGACAATGAACTGTATGTAGTAAACATAAGTAGAAAGAAGGGATAATAATATCACAATGAACTTGAGTTCAAAAAGAATAAAGATAATGTATAACTATTCTTGATCAGCATCAATAACCAAGCCGATACTTATGAGCTTTTATAAACTATGAGAGCTAGAGATAACGACTTGGTATTGAAATTGAATTTAATATTTAGACAAATACCGTAGTCCGGATCAGTCCTGATAGTTTCATCATGATTGCAAATTAGATCAAGGTAGAATGCTACTGTTGATGTGTAAAAATTGTTTTAAAAAGAGTACAACGAAAGTAACGAATTAATCAAACTTGGATTGCCCAAAAAGCCCCATTGCCTGTAATCTTTTCAAATATTTCCTTTTCCGCACTCATTCTCATATCTTTCAATAGCTTTCGTTCGGGAGATTTCCCTATCTCATCTGACTATATCCTGTATATGATACAGGGCGCCTTTTGTAGAGTCCGAAATTGTTTAAGAAAGTGCTGAATTGCGGCAAAGACAGTATTTGATTCTTATTAGCTTTTCCCAAAGTGTACTGAGTCCCTTGTAGTCGAGTTCGTATTCTTATTGCCAAGTCGATGGGAGCGACAGTTTGTTACATGACAGGGTCTTGGACGAGGGGCAACTGCAATATGGCCCATAAAATATGTTGCAAATTATGAAATATTATATTTGAAACTTTAGCGCAGGATGCCAGCAAGGCAAACTCTTCGCCATTTGCTTAGAAATCGCCTCTGTCGTGTCGGCCAGGGAGGAGAATTGACTGGTTTCTGGCTTCAGCCTGGCCGCCGCTGTTCGTTATGGGCATTTAAGTTTTCATAAGTTGTGCAAATAAATTTTAATCGAAAAATGCGCCAAGGCAATAAGAAACCAACGGTCCTGTAAAGTAGCTGGCAGACGGACAAAGTGGGCAATGCGACAGCTTAAAAAGCTGGTGGAGGGGACATTCAATGGAGCCTGAAACTGAAAATTGCCTGGGAATATTTTTGAAGCATCAATAGGGGCACAGAAGTCATCTGAAGCCACAAGATTCAGAGCTCCAAAGGGTGACTGCGATCAAAAATATACAAGGACAAAGCTTGAGAAGCTGTCAACATATTTTTGACTGCCTTTTAGATGTATCAGAGTTAAAAAAAAAAAAACGGAAATCTGTCCCATCAACAGATACATTTAGTTTCTTGATCTTCTAAGCCAATAGCGTATGCTATGCAATCTCTGCTCAAATTTTCGGCTTATTTACTTAGATGAAATCAGTTGTACCCGCAAAAAATGGACCAGCCGTATGCCCAGTCAATTAAAACGAGTCCCAGGACACCGCGTAAACAGTAAATGAAAACGAAAATGAAGAAAAATAAGTTTCTGTGTGCTCTTACTAGGTGTGTGTGTGTGTGTGTGTTTCCCCTGGTAAATTGTGACTCTCATTGGGCTGCTTAAATTTTGTTGTTATGCTATTTTGTTGGCAACATCACCGGTCTCAGTCTCAGCTCGTAGCTCTCAGCTCATTTGCGCTTAGCCCTCGAAGTCGCCTGGTCTGCTGCTTATAATATTTCGTGCGGACGCCGCATTTAAAAGACTTACGGCTGGGGAAATCCTTTTTCTGCCTTTCGTTTTCTTTCGTTTCGCTTGCCCTTGTGATAGAGCCTGGCTCGGACGGAATGTGGTTGGGTCTCTGGAGCTGCTGCTGATGTTGCTGCTGCAGCAAACTTCAAGGCGCGCGCACATAAAATTTAATTAAGTGCAACAACAACAGCAACAACAACGCACGCGAAAATAGTAGCAACAGCAAGGCATCAGCAGCGATAGCAGCAGCAGCATCGTTTATAAAATTCACATAATAACAATAAATTTTAAAATGCGCCTGCCAAGCAGAGCCCAGAGCAGCGCTGTCGACACTGGCAGCTCAGTCGCCGCTGGGGTATTAAAATTTATGGCCAGTTGCGTAGCACGCGCAAAAATTTAACGTGTCCCAGGGCAAGTGGGTGGCAGAAACTAGACTAAAAAGGGACAAGGACGCGATGTAGACGTAGACGTAGCAACCAGCCAACCAACACCCAGAATGATGCTCGAACTTAACCCTCCTGGAGCAGGAGCAACGTCCTAGTGGCCGTGGTGGCGTTCCATTCTGCTGCCGAAGACTGTTCGCTTGTGTCTGTGTCTTTTTATTTCAATTAATTTTATTTCTATAAGCTTTGGCGCCTTGTGGCACAGGGACAGAGTCACATATGCCCATCCCCATCCACGATCTCTAACCGAGCGAAATAATTTGTATGTTTGTTTGTTTGCTCGTTTGCTTGGCTTGCTCATTCATTTGGTGCGCATTAATTACACGACACGCATACGCCGCGTTGTACGGAGTCGAGTCGGGGCATCATTTATTAAAAAGCCAAAAGAGCGCACCACCAAGACTCCAGACCCTTCATCCTCCAATCCCTTCGAGGTTCACGCTTATGCGTATAATTTCAGACTGGCCAAGTTTTGCTTACATGTCGGCAGGAGCATCAGCATCAGAAGGATATGATGGCAAAGAAGCAACCGACCGGCTGAGTCCATGGGGATTTACTTGGTAGTTTCAGCTCAACATCATCATCAACATCAACATCAACATCATCATCATCCTCCGATGCTGCTGATGGAGTTGCCTCCTTGGCATCCTCGTCAACACAAATGACTGTCTCATGTTATCTGCTAAGCTGTCTTATCTGTTTGCCCTGGCACATCTCCCTGACGCATCTGTATCTGTATCTGTTTGCATGTTTATCTGTCTGTTTCGGTTTCTCTTACTGTCTTTCTGTCTCGCTGTCCAAATGTCTGTCCGCCTGCCCTGCTTCTGAATTCGACTTTGTTACTTATTTAATTTGTTGCTTATTTGCTCAGCAGCAACAGATTCAACACATCCACGCACTTGTTTGCATATGTTTAACATGCTTCCACTGATGATCCTGAACTCTAAGAGCTCCCCTATGTACATACACATGTTACTTTGCCTGCTCCTGAGCCAGCTTAGTTATGTTTGTTAATGATTTGCCAGCCGGCTAATCAAATTGGTTTCCCCGGAAACTAATGGCATTACAAATGATGCTCCGGGTGCTCCTATGCTGAAGACTTTTTCGATGGATACAGACCAAAGCAAGTAAGAACGATATAGTTGAGTTCACCACTGTAAAAAAAAATAACCCTTCTTGCTAAAGTATCATTATACTATTACAAAAGCTAAATTGTTCACTAGACGTTTTTTTTAGATTTCTTGGGCTTAGGATATAATTTAGCTTTCAAATTGTATGTTGAACAGCTTTAATAAGTAACTAAGGTATTTTTAAATTATTTTAATTAAATATTTAAAATAAAGAATTTTCTAACAAATTTCTGTTCATTGCAACGATCTGAATACCCTAATATGTTTAATAGAGTGCTGTACGCACCACTGACAAACCTAATCGGTTGTCCCTTTAGGGTCGCAGCGAAGCTGTAGAAATCGTGTGATATAATTCTGAGTGGTTGCAAAGTGAAAGTGTTTCTGGCATTACTAGCGACGCCATGATGCGAATAAATGTCTGGCTTGAATTTGCATGCGGTGCATTAAATAACTGCATGAAGTCGAGAACCACCCATCCACCGATACCGGCGCAGCACCACTAAGCTAGCTCGGCAGTACCCTACACTCCTCAACACTTGAATAGAACCTTGGGAGGGGGCAAGGTTGTTTTCTGTAGGTTATGACCAATGATGCTAAAGACTTAGCCCTCTAGTTCCCAAAAAGGCCTCTAGGCGGGTTAAGTTCAGTTCACGCTCAATCTTTCTTTGTATTACGTTTTTCCTTTTTTCTCGATTCATCTATTTTTTAAAATACCAGATTTTTGTACTGGCAACATAGCAGCTTGATCTAGCACGAAAAGCAGCTGTTAAAGTTATTTGAATGCAGAGGTTTGTGAATTACACAAAAAATTAATATTTTGTGTGGAGTGCGAAAAACGAAAATTAAAAATAAAAAATAAATATTATTTATCAGGGCAGGTGAAAAAAAATGGCCTGTGTGTTACAACACATCTTAATTTAACAAAAAATTTCGCTGATGAAGAAACGAGCTTGCGAGCGTTTTAGCCAAGTTCAAAGGTAGCCCTTCTAGAGTCTGAACTGAACTTAGCTCGCCTAGAGGCCGTCTTGGGAACAAGAAAGTTAATTTTGTTTTTAAATTAAAGAATCTTTAATTGCTGTTTCAACAAAATAGAATTATTAATGATATAGTTTTAATTAATAACAAAAAATGTTTAGCCAAAATCCGTCAAATTGCGGGGCTCAATTATTGCGTCACTTAAACAAAAAAAAAAATTTTATAGAACTCAGACTATTTTTTACGTAAACATAACTTGAATATTGGCATATAGTTGCATAGTTTTATTAATTCGCATTTCAGCTATAAGCAATCATAAAGAGAGTGCACAGGCTGTCCTATTTAAGTGATGAGGAGTGTATTTCCATGTGGTTTCGGAGACTCTGACTCCAACTGTGACTCTGACTGTGACTATGTTGCATCCATTGTCAGCTGTCTCTGGCAGATGCCGCGTCGCGACGTGCAACAAAATGAATGAATGCGAAAAGAAAACAAGAATTATGTTATGTGGCAACAGGATGCGCTGACATCTATCACCTGCGTAGCGGCGCTGCCGACGTCAGGCGTCAGCCAACGGCATCAGACATAACAGTATTTACGAGTAGTTAGTTGGACTTTTGGCCCAATATGACTTCATGGGGAATGTTAACCCGTTTCCCTTGCTGCCACACGAAGTTAAAACAAAAGTTTAGCTACGAGTAGTTGTAAGTAGTTCAACAACTGACTGTTTGAATATGAGCCAACGCGCGTCTTCAAAGTCAACATCGACGGCGACGTCGGCGTCAGCGTCGGCGTCTGCGTGTGGCAGCAACATTAGCATAAATTTGGTGCGGCTTATACGCGTGTATGAATAAATTATGCCTGGTAGCCGGTTATTTATGAGCACTGGCTACCAAAACTTGGCACAAGTATTTCGACTCCGAAGTTGGCCACTGGAAGGGGACTGGGGGATGTGGGACTGGGGACTGCGGACGGGTGGTGCTAGGATAATCGCTGCTTAGTGCAGTCGGGCGCATAACGTGCCAGCCGCCATTGACAATTATTCCTGCCCCTATCCCTAATATCCTGGAGCCCCACTCATCTGGCATCATCTCATCTTCAAAAGCTCATTGAAGAGCATTCAAATTGAATTTGCATGCAGGCAACTTTTGTTTACTCTACGGCATCCGAAGCAGTGGCAGAGACAGAGGCAGAGGCAGTGAAATCAAATTTAAATCCGCTGCTTGCTACATTTCATGGACGAGCGCCCAGCAAAGAAGGAGAATCCAACAAACTCACGCAACCAAGCTGCCAAGTCGCCACCCTCCTTCCCCGCCACCCCACCACTTACCTCCTGGGTAAACGCAACCACCTCCACCTCCGCCGCTCAGGTAGAAGACCCAAAAAACTGTTTGAAGTGTTTTTGCCTGTTATTTCTCGAGGTAGGTGGAGGTTTTCGGGTGGGTTGACGACGACGGAGACGATGGCAAAAATTATTTTTATTTATTCGTGCATTTAACAAAAAGTGTGAAATTAGCGCTCGCTAGATGGCAGCACCATGGCAAAAAATACGGTCCAAGTGCTAAGTTGCCACAAAAATCTTTAAAAGTTTTTATCATATACTTCTTTGGCTTCAGAATGCAGTTCGAATATAATTATAGATTGCTAAAATCAATGTCAACAATTCGATTTGCACGCAGCACACATCTCTGTCAATATGTGCGATAGATGGCGCCAGTTTCTTTTGCTGATTTATGAGCTGTTTATATGCATGTTTGCAAACTGCGAGCGGCCTTGTTTCGAATTGCCAGCCGACCAAAAACAAATGTTTTATTGGGCGCGTTTGGCAGCTCATAAACCTCAAGCACAAACCGAAGCCCATTGAGCAGCCTATTAACCACAACGTGTTACCTGGTACATGAATAAATCAAGGCATTCACACCGCATTCCCTCTACCCGCTACACTCCACGCTATACCCTCTCTACCCAAAAAAGACCCCACACTCTTCACACACACAGATTCAAAGGCCTGATGATAAATGTGTTCGGGTTTTCTTTGCCTCGTTTGACTTCGTCTTCGATTTGCTTAACAAATTTGTAAGATTCTTAACGCATTTGCATATTGCGTAAGCGAGAGGATTCGCAACAGCTGCCTCCAGCCTCTGTCCCCCTCAAAAAAATAAAGAAGCAGCCCATCCCAATCCAAGTAATTCCTGGTATTGCCCCTATTTTTATATTACACTCTGGCTGCTGGTGTCAAGTATAGAAATACTGTAGAAATTCCTTGACGACTTCAACTTGGACTGTTTCAGTTCTCTCTTCTTTCGCTCGTCATGGGTGCTGGTGTCGCTGTCAATGCTGGGTTCCCATTAAGTCCTACACAGTACTGACGACATTTCCTTCCTACATCAACACAGACAGAGCGACAGAGACAGAGTTGCGATGTCGTTTTATTGCTATCGTTAGATTTGCCCTTCCCCTTATTGGCACCCCTCTGGGTTGCCCCCTTTGAAATTCATATGTGCAAAGGCGCCTTTAAAAGGACTTTTGTGCTGAGTTTATTTATCTTTTGCGTACTTCCAGATAAGGCGTTTAAAGGGTGGCAGCGGGGCGGTATTTCATTGCTCAATCGAAGACGCTCAATATAAAATGTGCTGGAATTTTCCCGACATTTTCGCCAACATCAACGCCTTGTCCACTCTACTCGACTCTAATCCACTCTGGCACCTTTTATCTCTGGCATTTGGAATGATTTTTAAAAGTTTTTTTCGTAAAGCGTTTGGAATTTTTCGCCGATTTCCTATTGTCTGGCTCGCTGACAGTAAGTGGAATTGACCTGCATTTGTTTAGTGCATTTTTCGAGTTCCTGCAGCAATACATATCAGCCAAGTTATGTACCCGTAACTAAAGCTAAACAAACGTATAGGCTTTAGAGTCGCAGAATCGAGAGAACTATGCGTAAAAATTAGGTAAGAATACATGTAGGAATCTAGGAATATCAGTAAGAATAGGAGGTAGTCCTTGTCAGCGGAGTAACCCACATACATATACCCACGTTCCCACTTTCACTTCCAAAGCTAAAGTTACGATTCTACCTCGCTTTCATAATTTAACATAATTGAGAAATAACAGACAAAAATGGTAAGATTTTAAAAGCTTAAATTACTATAATCTAAAATACGAGTCGAAAAATACCTTGATCATCTCAAGCCGACTGATTGATATCTGATATCCAATTGGAGACAACCGATATTAAATTGAAAATCACAATTATACTCTGATAAAAAGAAAAAAGTTTGGCTCAGCGCATAACGTAATGTTAGGTACAGAAAGGATTATTTATTATTTGCTGAGTTATTATTTGCATTATTTAGTTGCTGCGAAAAGTCTCATCCCTCAAATCCCCGGGCGTGCTTAACAAAAGTCTAAATAAAATCTTTTAAAATTACTATGATTTACAATTACTTATAATTTATATAAAAAAGTCAAAATTTCCTCTCAGCCAGTATTTGCTTTTAATTCTACTCAATCAGTGATTGCTTACATTTATTAAGTTACGTGGGCAGTTAGGGGTTAAGCTGTGCTTGCTGCCTTGGCTGCAGTTTGCTACTGCATGGAAATTTCGGGCAACTCAAGTTGCCACTAGCGAAATTATTGATGTTAAAGTCTTCATTACAATTCATTTTTGTGTTATTTTCCGGCCCTTTTTTGACACGACAAGACCACGCCCAGCTAACTGAAAATCGTTGCAAATAAATTAACTCTAATCATTGGCAGTGACTCTGTTTTAGTCTCTCCACAAAATTGAGCTACTACAAATGCGCAAATCGCACACAAATCGCGCGCATCCATAAATTATGTTTCCAACGATTTGTGAAATCAATACAGCAAGTGATGTGGATGGGGATGTAGGGGAAGGTGGAAAAGTGTTGTGAAAAGGTTGAGGGCGACCGTTGACTTTAATCGCTGCACACTGGGCGGCAAGAGGGGCGTGTCACACGGTGGGCAAAACACGATGGTCGCCCACAAAGCTCGACCGGATTGAAAAGCCGAGCTGAGTGACTGCAAATGATACTTTAATGTGACAGGCGGACGTTTGTGTGTGGCTCGGAGGACCAGAAGCGGAGGAGGACTGCGGGAGCGGATGGCGGATGGGGAAATCTGCAACGAAACGAATCGCTGTCAGCACACTGATGATTTTTGCACCTCTTTTTGCGCTGTGGTTTTTTCTGCTCTATTGCTGTCTGTCTGTCACCATGAGGAAGGAGAGAAAGAAAAATACAAAAAAGGAACTATCGCATCCCATTCTTTGGTCGGTTTACTTGCTGCCTTTTTTGCCTCCTTTTTTTGCGTTTTAATTCCCGGGGCGCGCTTTCAACGCTTGTCATCTTACCGCTAATGGCGGCTACATGTCAACCACTCATCTCATCTCAGGCTCTCCAGCTTCGGATCTGGCTCCGTCTCCGGCTTCAACACAACTTTAGCAGCAGAGCTGCCTGGCTGCTCGTTTTCCAGCCATTCATTCATTCCGTCATCAGCAGCAGCAACAGCAGCAGTTGCACCCACAGACGCAGCAGGATGAGGCACTAGGTGGCGCCACAGAGCCCGCATGGTGACGACGTCAAGCGTGAAATCGCTTTGCCAGCCCGGCAAAGAATCAGCCAGGCAACCAGTCAGCCAACCTGTCGTCATAAAAATTTTTATACATAACAAACAAACAGCAGCAACCGGAGCCCAACAGCAGACTGCAAATGGAAATGAGAAGGACGCGGAAAGCGGGACGAAGTTCTAGTTGCAGTGGAAGAAGCGGGAATAAGGCGACGTTGCATTGCGAACCCTAAAGAAACGACACAAGCATTACGAAGATTAAATACACTATTTGATGAGAAAGTATCAAAGAAGGATATATGAAATTAGGTTTTCTTCTCCGCTTAAAATCCTCCCTTTTCCTATTTATTTTGGGAAATTGCTAGTCTTACAAATCCTAATCATGATTTTAAAACTAGAAGTAATTCGAATATTTACTGATAATCTAATACGAATTGTTCTGCTTATAATAATAATTAAACTTTTTTATCTGCGTTTTTCCCAATCGTTGTAACAAATGTTGGACAATTTCTATTTTTTTGAGTACAACTTTACTTACTTACAACTTATAGTAATACATTTTTGTTTCATTTCTTCAGTTTTTTCTGATTTTAGTTGTTAATTAAGAATTTTATTTTAAATTTTATGTTATTTAAAATCTTTGATAATTTCTTGTCGACTGCTTTTAGTTGATGTAAAAAAAAATTAAATAAAACTTAAATTTGAACTAAAAAAATTGACATTTTTAGAAAATATTTGTGGGGCTTCCTATCTCTATCTCTCTGATCATCCTTAGCCTTGGTTACACTGAAAAGCTAATTGACTTTTAAAGTAAGGGCATCTCCAGCCTGTGCGAACACACACAAATTTCAAACGCCTCACTGAGATGCTGGCAGGTGACACTGCGGGGAGATTGCGCCGCTGAAGGGTGTATATATACACCAACCGCATACATATACACACCACACAACCAAGACACAGTTTCACTAATGAGTTTCCGTCTGTCTAGTAGTAGTTGTTGTTGCTCCTACTGATGATAATGATTCTACTGCTGATGACGTCGCTTAATAGCCAGCGATAGAGCAAAAAAGCCGCTGATGCCTTTTAGACCTTGTACTTAAACACTTATGTTAGCACAAATGGTCTGAATGTTAAGATTGCAGCTTGCTTGTACAGTATAAGTACAGGGTCTCGCACAGTCGGGCACTATCCATTTTTATCTTTCACAATCAATTCTTTTGCCTTTTTGTCGAGGCCTTTAAACGTTAACGAAGTGAAATGAGCTGCAACAGCAACAGCAACTGCATCAGTTTCGGCATCTGCATTTCCATCATATCCGTCATCATTCAATGTCATTAGCGGCCTCATTAATTGGCCATCCAGACTTTTATATCCGTTCGCCTGTCAGTTGTTCAAAGTAGAGGCACAGTTGATGTTGCTGTTGTTGCTTCTGCTGTTGATGTTGATGTTAAGGTCGCTGTTTGCTTTGACAATATAAACAAGCAAACAGTCATTCAGTCAGTCAGTCAGTCAATCTATCAGTGAGTCATTCACGCGCTGACAAGTCAAACAAGGCGACAAGGACAAGGACGTTGCTGTCGCCCCGTTACAGCAGCAACAACAGCAGCAACAGTAGCAACAGCAGCAACAATGGGCAGACTGAAAGAGGCAGGAACAAGCTAATCCCCAACTGAATTTCAGCAGCAAGAGACTGGCAACATTGCCAACGACAACATTGGTTAAGTATCTTGAAATAATATTTACACTTTACGCAAAAGACTCAACGCAAACAGCAGCAAACCCAAAGAAAAAGATTCCCCCGCTCCCAACATGATGATAATGATGATGTCGTTCTTATACTTGTTGTTGCTGCTGCTCCTGAGACTGCTGCTAGTCAAATAAGTTAATCGCTTTAGCAATGCACTGCAGTCGCAGTCGCTCCAAGACGGGAACTGAGGGCGGTCAGCACTTGAGTTAAACTGTGAACCGGTTAGCAATCGCTGCTGTCATATTTTTAGAACCCCTTTGGCACCCCTCGCAGCACAAGAAACCGCCGCATACTCGTATCTGAGCATCTGAGCATACGCAAAACTATTTTTAAATGACATCGAGGCAGACAAAACGGCGCAGACAACGGAGCTGCAAATGGGGAAAAAAAGGAGGAGCAGCAAACAACAGAAGAGCGCAAAGAACCAGAGCTAAAGGTGGATATGCAGATGGAGATGGCATCGGAATAGGAATTGGAATTGGAACCGCCAAGCTGTTGCCATCGACCTTTGGTAAACTGAAGCGACTGCGGTCAAATGCGAATCGGCGAACCGATATTCGTTGAGTGGCGTCGACGTCAACGCAGCCGTCGCCGTTGGCATCAGCATTAACTCAATTGAAATTGCATTTGCTTTTGAAACTAATTGAATTGTATTGTTTTGAGGCGTCGCGTCGGAAAGTTGACGTCATTTATCTGCCAACAACAGCAGATAAAAGTACAATAAATTTTGGTATATGGCCCAGCGGAGATATTCAGCTTAAGGGTCAGTTAGTTGGTTAGATGATGCAACTGACGCTCCAATATGAATGCAATTATTTGTAATGTCAATTATAACAATTTAAGCAAAAAAACTTCACAGACAAATTAAGAAACACATAGCATTTCATAACTATTAATTACTTGCATATGGAGTAATATTAATAGTCTTACTAATATATCATATAAAGCCATTTGAATTTGAATTCAAGCAATATAATTGTTCAAATAATATATGAATAAATACAAATAAGCAATCTACTAAATTTACAAGAATTATCAAGCAAGCAATCACTAATTAGAAAAATTATTAAAAACTAAAGTCGTACTTAAATCATGTATGCCAACTAGTGTCAAAATCTATACTAACTATTATCCTGTAGTAAACCATATTATCTCAAGATGTAAGAGCATTTCAAGTTCATTGTTGGTTTTCCATCTTTTATTGCACTTCAGACACGAGACTTGAGAAAGGCCCGTCAAGTAGTTTAATATGAGTAGATTTCGAAATTAAATGTTATAATTATGCATTGGGCCATCTGGGCTTTTATGTGGTCTTGGCCTGCTCTCGCGCAGACCTCATGGCTGTTTCGCTGTAGTGTCTCTCCGTCTATCTACAGTACGATACAATTCCCCTGCCTTCAGTCTCTCTATGTGTGTATTCTCTTTTAACACGAGTTTGGGTATATCCGATTGTGTTTTGGGGTTTCAGCCAACACTCTGGCCTTTTAATTGGCCAATTTGTTGTTTTGTTTCATGTTGTTTGTTTACTTTGACACCGCCACCGTTTACAGTTATGCTCGGGGAATAGAGGTAGAGAAGGAGGTACCTCATTTGATTAAAATTTGAAGGGCTCTCTCACATTCTCTTTGACTCTGTCTTTTACATATAATTTTTAAAAGATAATTGAAAATTAATTGCTTTGGACAGCTGAACATGACCAAGGGAGCACAAAGACTCAGACGAAACGAATTCCCCCTGCACAAATCTCAGTTGGCTGCCTGGGCAACCGACCAGACCAGACCAGGCCAGACTGGGCCAAGCTTGGGCTAGGCCAGATCAAGCGACGAACGGGTTATTTAATTAATTTTGACGCGCCCAATGTTTGTTTCCATTCGACGAACGTTCAAGCTGCAAGTTCGAAGTCTTGGAGGTGTTTCCTCGACACGCGATCTCACTTGATCTCGCGTGTATCGATCCGCGTAGCACAGCGACACCTAGCGTCCCGTAACGGAAGCTATCACGACCATTGATTAAATCTTGTACATACATACATATATTTAAGAAGCAATTTGTGTTATTGTTGTCTGGACAAATCCTCTGACATAATATACTTGGGCAAAAGTTCAAAGGCATGCAGTATGCGAATGCGAATGAACTGGACATTATGGTATTGAAGTTGGCAGAGAGGAATTGGAAGGAGACAAGAGAGGAGAGAGCGGAAGGTCAGCAAACGTGATGGACAATGGTCATGTCTATCATTTAAGTGTGTGGGCGTGGCAGTGGGCATTATGAAAACAACAGGCAAACAAGATTTCACAATCAGCGATGGCCTCAAAAGCGTGTTTGAATTCCGAGTTAAGTGGCAGGCGAGGGGACAGCAGCAAAATATGGTAAAAAGGAGCATGAGTATAACAGACAATGGGGCAATGACACTTTTAGTTGTTATTGTTGTTGCTGTTGTTGTTGTTGTTACTGCTGCTGATGAGCATGAACATTTTTTCAGAAGCAGCATGCACGTATTCACATTTACATTCGCATTCACATCCAAGTGAAGATGCAGATGCAAATGCTGCCTCCCAGCAACGATTGACCAAATCGCATGCGAAGACCCAAATACCCCTCCTCTCCTCTCCACTCCCCTCCACTCATCGCATCCTCGTCTCATAGCCAGGGGCCGTTGTCTACTGATTTCACATGACAACCTGCAGCAGTAGCAGCAGCAGCAGCTGCCTTACTCCCAGAAAGGAAGATATTTGATGCTGCTCTAGCCATAGGCCATGAATGTGCACAGTTGTCAACTGTAAACCCCAGTCGGGCAGACAACAGAACAGAGACAGAGACAACTGTGGCTCGTTTCGCCGAAATTGGTGGCAAAAACCTGTCACCTTTTGAACTAGGTGAGATATCGGGTTGAAATTGGAAATACATTTTCTCATTACATCAAAAAAACATTTTTTTAAATATAAAACCTTCTTCATAAAATACTTCAACCATTTCTTAATTCAAAAATATCAACATTTTTCTCAAACGGAACAACTCGAAAAGTGATTTTTGCCACGAGTTTTTGGGAAACGAGCCACAGTGCAACGTACACAAGACAGCAGGCAGACAACAGAACAGCAGGACATCGAGACAGCAGGACAGACTCCAATCTCCAGCTAACTGACGGTAGTTGATTTTGAAGTAGAGATGTATGTATGTAATTTAACTCTAAACTGAACATTGACTTTATAATTGGATTTTAAACATTTTCAATGAGAACATCGATGATTCGGGAAAATTAAACAGAATCATTAGCTGCTCCTTAGAAAATGTGTACTGACGCCAGAAAAAATTATGAAAAATATGGTCACACAAAAGTTTTCCAAATACTAGGCTTCGGGACAGATTTTGTAAACATCATAATTTCAGAATATATGTGACCGTTCAATTCGATAAAACTACTTGGCCACACTTATTGTTTGCTTACACTCTGCTGTCATTTTAGAGAGGAAAACTAGGTTAGATTTCGACATTTTAAGTTTTGATAATTAAATAACTAAATACATATTTAAAACAGAAAAATTACTATACACATGCTAGACGGATATACAATTTTATTTAAATTTTTATTAAAAAAATTTAAAAATAACTTAAATTTTTGATTTAAAAAATAAAAGTTTATTCTGCTTTTCATAACTCTTATTTGCGATCCCTAAAAAATAACTGACGCAATCATCGATTCATCAATGGTTCGATGTACATATTTGTACATCACTAGTTTTAAGTGAGAATTCAGACGGGAACTGGATGTGGCTCTGACTGTGGCTTTGGCTCTGACAGTGGCTACAGTCAGCACAATTGGCAAAGCTTGTTGAGTTTAACGATCGCCTCTGGCCATGTCTCTGTCTCGCTGTGTTGTGCGTATATACATGTATGTATGTGTATGTATGTATGTGTCTGAGATTGTCTCCTCTCTCCTTCCACTCTCTCTTTGTCTGTCTTTGTGTGTAAGCAGGCAAATAATTGAAGCGTCAAGCCTTCTACCATTTCAGCAAATGCCAGCGGGCAGATTTGTTGTTCATCTGGCAAATGCATTGCACTATGGGGAACTTGACCAGTTTCTGTGACTTTAATAATTTTTACAATTAGGCAAATTTATGATTATTTCATGCAAACACATTATAAATACATCAAACTGTTTAGTTAACAGTCCAATGTTAAAATAACAGCTGTTGCAACCGAAGACCTCGTGCTTTGATTAAGTGCAAATTTGTTTTGCATTTTCAAATTAACACACATCAAAGAAAATCATTTTAACAATTCAAATTGGCAATGGATGTCCCCTGTTGAGGTTTGTATTAGGTATTGCGGGCTTTTTAATGATTTATAATTTGTGTAGTTTCAATTGATGATTTTCGACAGCAAAGTTGAACTTTGCATAGAGTTTCAAAGAATTGTTAGCACTTGCTAAGCAATTGTCTATATATTGTATATTGTCTTCGTTGAGTCATTTATTCTCTATTCGGAACAGTTAGTCGCACGGTTCACTTTTCTACACTTTTTGTGAAATTTAACTTTTTAGGACGCAACCTCCCCATTTTTCAATGCCGATTTGTTCGCCTGTCGTATGAGATGCTTGCCCTTTATTTCAATACGAACTGTCCGAAACTTAAGAGTGTGCGAATGCTTGCTAAAATATTAAAAAAAGAAAGATGAAGCTGGAGCTGGAAGTGTGAATCACGCGACAAGTCACGCGTGAGCTTTTCACGCAACGCCGCGAGAATGTCACGCGTGACAGTCGCATCTGTGTGTGTGTGTGTGTGTATGTCAAGCCATACGTATTTGGCGACTAATTATGGCCACATTTGTCGGGTGTGGCTGCTGCGAACGGGACGGCGGACGGATTGCATACCCGCATACCGTATTGCGCATACGACACGTTGACCCACTTTGGGGTTAGCATATAAATTATAATTTCTCTTTGTTGCTGTTGTCATTTGTTGTTAAATGCATTTTCGGCTAATTAAAAAAGAGCGACAGCAGCGCAAAGGAAAGCACAGCAAAGCTAAGGAATGGCAAGGAAGGCGCAGTTAGAGATAGATAGAGAGAGAGAGAGAGAGAGAGACAGACAGATAAGTGAAAGAAGTGTAGAAAAATGTGCCACGCCATGCGGGCAATAAAACAAATGCGCAGGGGATTGGGAAGGAGCGGGAGAGGGAGACCTACAACGGGTAGGAGGGGCGGCAGAAGAAATGTAAACAAGCGCAGCTAAATTGAAGAAAACAAAAGCAAAGGCAAAACACTTTAATAAAAGAAAACAGCAGCTAACAAAAGTGAATGAAAGCCAGTCGAAGACCGAATAGAAGACGGACAAGAGCAGCAGAAATTTTAGGTATTTTCTTCTTCTTTTATGTACATATGTATGCATATTTTCATTTTTTATATAAAACAACAACGAGAGAAGTAGGGGAATCACAATACTATAAAGCAGCAGCAACAACGCTAACCAAAATTTCATGCTGACAAATTATGATTTATGCTGCAGCTGTTTGTTCTCCGTGTTGTTGTGCTGGTTGTTGTTGTTGTAGATGTTCCTGTTGTTGTTCTTTGTCGGTTGTTGTAGATGACATTTTGTCATTGTCGTTGCTGCTGACGCTGACGTTGACGTTGACGTAGGCGCCGACGCAACCGAAAGCCGGTCAAATTGTGCAGACAAAAGCTTTTGAGCCCCGCTGGTCGCCGTGACACGCGTGATTCACTGATGCCACTGAAGCAGAAATTGATGATGAAAAAAAATGAGGTTTAATTAATTTAAATGTTGACTTGAATACTTGAAATATCTCCTTGTCTCAGAAATTTACAAGCGTTTTAAAAAATGCTGCTCACGCGTGACTCACGCGTGACTCTAAAGCGGGTGTATGCAATAAAATAAGACAATAGTAGAGTTTTGTGAATAACATGAGCACCTTTAATTGCCTTAATCACTGTGGACGGCAGTCCACGCTAGTGACGAAAGCATAACGAAGGAGACTACCAATATATGCAGATAAAATTAAAAATTAGCTACAACTATCCATATCCCGTTCGATTGTTATAAATAACAAAAGTGCAGACTAAGACTTTTGGTAACTTAGCCTATTCGTAAGATAAGTGGGTGCAAGTGGAAGGTGCAAAATGTAAATGATTGCAGCGGATAGGGTCGTTGGAGCTTTAATATTTAATATTTTTTGTCACAAAATTTAATATAAAAAAATGGAGGACATGGAAATGTTTTCGTCACTAGATTTTTACCTCGGCGCTAGGAAGAACGTGTTAGGAAACGTGTTTTTTTTGGACAGTAATCTTAAAATAATAATTGCTTGTGACTCACGAGACTATTGAAAGGCAGCTATGCCAAGGAATCAGTCCATTATTTTGCGAATCTCTGAGGTGAGTGTGATCTATGTATGATTTAAGTGAATTGGTCTCTTCCTCAACACACATGACTCATGGAATGCTTTATACGAATTTCCAAAGTCAAGTTGGTATGTCTTTGAGTAGGCTCTACGCTATAAAGATGCTCCACGTGTGTCACACACTGGGCATTATTGAATCATTCAATCGCCCAGATATTCATGAACATGCACTCAGCCGGTGCGACAAAATGTTCAATTGCGGTTTGTCGATTTATCCACTGAATTTTAGTTTAGAACTCGGCACACACATGTTACGTATGGAAATCAATTTATGTTATGCACATCAAAAGGCAGTCCAAAAATCATATAAAAATCCCGTCTGCATCTTCCCATGACCATACTACTATATAAAAACATATGTATAAACATATACATATATCGGCACTCATCTCCTTCTACATGGGCAGTTGAATCGAATGTGGCTTGTCTTTTTGTCAATCAATTGCTGCTCGTTCATTCAATGAATGAATAAATGGCAACTGTAAATGAAAACAATTCAAATTAAACATGAGCAGGGGGGTAGTGGATGAGCCTAAAGGGAACCTGGGGGAGGGAAAATAACAAATGGATGCCAGTGTGTGGTGTGGGCCAACTTGTTCATCCGGCCATGTGCTTGAAAACTGCAACAGAAGCAAAAACTTCAATGGGCTCAAACAATAAATGAAATAAAACAAAAATGCAAACAAGAAAGGAACATGGATTGTCTGCACTACACCGAAGATTTGATACCCTTGCGGAGCTCTGTATATGATTACTACTATATGATGAGGTAGTCCGATCAAATAGAATGTATAAGTACAGTGTGCAGCGAAATCCTTGAAATCCTTCCTTTTCCTTTCAAGAAATACCTGAGCTTACTATTATTAATAAATTACTATTTACCACTAATTTTCCACAATCCTTGCAACAAATGTTGGATAATTAAAATTTTTTTGAATGCCTTCAGAATACATTTTTACATTTTTAGTATTTAATTTGTTTTTTTTTGTCCTTTCAGCTGAAAATTAAAATTTATATATAATTACATACTAATCTAACATCATATTAAGTTTCTAATCAAAATATGAATTTTAATCTTAGATTCGGTCGACTGCTCTTAGTTGACATTTAATAAATAAAAATACATAAAATAAAAAAATTGTCGTCATGCTCAAAAGGCGTCTGCCACGCCTATTTTAATTCCAAACAAATATTTGGACAAAATTAGAATACCCTCTGTGAGGGTATAAATACAACAGGAAGAACAAAAGAAATCATTATCGAGTGTACTTCAGGCTAATATCACAAACGCAATTACACGGCGAGGAGTTCGGCCAGTTCGATTGGGAACTGCGTTGGGAGGGGGGCAGCTGGAGCGGCACTGGGACTCCTCTGGTCAGCCACCACCGTCCAGCAACTGGCGACTGCAGGGCGAAAATGTGTTTTTGTTCTGGCGAAACAAAGGCAATTGCCATTGAGCCGGGCTCGGAGCAGGACGGGGAGCAGGACGAACCAGACGGCGTACCAAACTGGACTGCAGTCCAGTTCAGTCCAGTCCAGTCGGCAGCCCCATGGGGCATAGTCATTGTGGCACATTCAATACCCAAGCACATACACACACACACTCACACGAACTAAGCGAAATCCACATACAGTCATAGAGAGACGAACTAATAATAGGCAGGTACTTGGACTGACTGAACTTTTGTTTCTCAACGGTTCACAGGTAGCAAAAGTTTGTTTTTCCCTGTTGTCGTTGTCGTTGTCGCTGTTGTAGCTGTAATTGTTGATGGTTCTGTGTTCAGGGCCCGCTGGGGAACTTAACGGAAGCGAGCAATTTAGTTGCTAAAAAGGCTCGCCGAAGAGATGTCAGCTCCCAGGGGCAGTTCCCAGGTGAATCAACTGGCCAGACAGCGATTTAAAATCTATTGGTTCGAGAGTATAGGAAAATTCCGAAAAACAAAAATAAAACGAATATAAAGGCAAACTCGATAAGCCGATCACTTTAATGCGGTGACGAAACAAATGCATAAATCAAAACTTTTGATCAAGAGATACTATATATAGGAAAATCAACATTTGTTATTTATGCAATAGACATGAAAATTTCAAATTTGATCTACTGTCAAATTCATCGATAAATGTACAATATTCTTTTATTTAGACAGGGTCTAATAGCTCTAACTCGCGTTTCTGTATTTGTCTACATTTGTCTGCAACTCTCGCACTTTCTCTTTGTATGCGTAATTTGCGCGCTTTGTTTTAATTAAAATTCAAATGCGTTGCAATTTCATTAATTAACAGACACACACACGCACACACACATACTTGGTCAGATCCTGCTGTTGCCACTTGCAGCAATTTCGCAATGGAGGCTTTTGAAAATGGCGCTGACATGACTTCCCATTTCTCATTTCCTCTCTCCTGTTATTTCCACTTTCCTCTCATACCCCTGCAATGGCCATTGCATGCCGGCAGTCAAGCGAAGCATAAAAGCAAACGCATTCCCATCAACTCTAAGCGGAGAGCTTCCCTCCGCTCCCTGCTCTTCACCAGCTGCTCTTGCCCCTTTGGAGCGGTGCACCACATTCGCACGTTGGCCTCCTGGTGTCTCTGGATGTTCCAATGCCCGTTGCCCGTTGCATGTTGCCCGTTCTATGCTCTCTCTGTGTGTGTCAGTCAACAATTCAATTAACGTGTTGATGATTTTGTGGCATGCAACATGGCGAACGAAACCTGCCACTCCAGCTCCAGCTCCAACTCACTCGCTCACTCATCCTGCTGCACCAAGCTGCCAGTTGCCAGTTGCCACTTCCATTGCCACACTGCCACATTGCCACACTGACGCAGTCTCTGCCGTTGTGCAATTTGCATTACAGAATTTTAATGAGCAATTGATTGCAATGCCTCCCTGTCATTGCGTCTCCTTCTCGGTCTCTATCTCAGCTTTCTCTAACACTTCGCATTGCATACTTTGAAGCTTCAATTTGTCAATTAGTTTGTCAATTGTTTACAACACTTTTCACTCTCGAAATAAACCAAATCAAATCAGCAGCAAGTTGACTTCATCCAATGATAATGTGGAAACCTCTCAATAAGCCCGCAATTAAACAAATGGTTTGCTCTGCTTTTTGTCTTCCTCTCGTTGCCTCCGGCATAAATGCTTAACACTTTCAATTAAACGCATTAATTTTATGGGATTATGCGTTGATAGGATGTCAAGTAAGTACTTTAAGCAGAAGGAATGGGCGTCGCTGAAAGGGATGAGGTGGAAAGGATCCTGCTTGCCGCATCGCATATCAAATGTAATTTGCTCATTTGCCCTAAAAGCTTTTAATGTGTCTTCGGCTATGGTTATGGCTACGCTATCGGCATCGCTCCTGCCAAGTTCAACAGTCCCCTTTCCCTTTGGAAGTTACTCTGGCACTGGCCACATAGTCGAATACGAAATAGCACCCGGATGCTGCCACCTAGCGAGCTTGCTTACCGAGCAAAAATGCGCTCCTAATTAAATTCAATATTAAATTGAGCAAAACGCAATTTACTCAAAAAGCGCACAGAGCAGCAGACGGCGACGCGACGTTGGCACTTGCAGACTGACGGACTGACGGCAGTTACGTTACGTATACGCCCTGTGATTTGGCCCCACAACAAGGCAGATAAAAGCACAACAAAAATTCTAGCCACAACCGTGGAGCCAGTTGTGTTAATAAATCATCAAAATAATAGTGATGCTAATGCCCGTATGTTACGGGTAAAAATAACAAGCGGAACAGTCGAGTGCACTCGACAGTAATATACCCTGAGCCTAGGCCTTGGCACGCCGAAGATTTGATGCCCGTACAATTCAATATAATGTAATATAAATGAGTGATTTTAACCAATTTGTACGTTATCTTCAAATTTTAAAAACATATTAAAAGTAAAAATATTTTTAAGAGCAAAAAAAAACTCGTTGAATTAATCAGTAATCGAGCCCACGCTCTCGTGTCTCTAGCATTAGACAGACAATTCAAATAAATGCAAAACTTTATAAAATTAAACATCATCTGCATCGATAGACCGGGGGACTCGAACCGCGATCTCCCGTTTCGCTTGCCGAGCACCTATCACTTCCACCACTCCTCCACTTGGTCCAACGCTGGCAAATTTATTTATCGCGTTGAAAGTTTGTGGTTTGTCTCTGGGCATGATCCTACACCCGTTGATATAAAAAAATTGAATATTTTGACTGAAATCCCTAAATTAAAGGTGATGACAGTTTTTGATGAATTACGCCCCCACAGTTGGCGTGGCAAAATTTTAACATAAACGGATATTGCCTGACATAATAAGGAGTCTTCATTCCATGCCTATATCGACTCGGCTGTTGATGCTGAACAAGAATATACATACTTTATGGGGTCGGAGATGGGTATACCCCCCCCCCCCCCCCCCAGGGTATACAAACAAAAATTTAAAAATGCACATAAAACACAATGGAAACTCGTGATATTGGTGTTTTCCTTAATTTAAATTATATTACTATATGTTGCGTTTGTATATTAAAAAAGCAATTAATAGTTTTCTTGATAATTGAAATAATAAAAAACCATAAAAAAAATAAACAGCCCACCAATAACTGTCATTAAAAGTCAGGTAAGAATTGTCAATGAAACAAAGCGAGCAAATAAATGCAATTGCTTTGAATTGAATTGAGAATTATTAAACTCATGGCATGTACATCATTTTAGCACCACTGTTCTCTGTGCTCTGCCAACAGCTGTGTTTATGAGCCGTTAGCTGTTGTTGGTGTTGGTGCTGCTTCTGTACTCGTAGTGTAGGAGTTCAAACAAAGCGCATACATAACGAAGGACCCAACAGCAGTTACATAGATAACAATTAACAACGTCTACCACTTCCAATCCCCCTCCCCAATCATTCGACTGCCTCAGTCCGCCTGGTCTGGTCTCTTCTGGTGTCCTTCTATGTTGGGACTGTGTAACCCGCTGGCTACGTTTCGGCAATCTAAGATGTCGGCAAACATTTTGTGTGCGTGTTGACGTTGCCGCCACAACAGCAGCAGCAACAACAGCAGCAGCCAAATGAGTCGAGTCTGATGTGTGCCAACGATAACAGTGCGCCCTAGAGGCAAAAACTACGAGACGGCAACTGAGAATATCGTCTGCCGTCTCCTGTTCGCCACTTGGATTGGCACATGCAAGCAGCAAAATTAATGTCTGCTAATGATTTGTGCCGGCATGTTGCCCACGCTTGCCACGCCCCTGTAACACATAACGCCCCTTTCCCAGCCCCTCGAACACAACATCCAGTTGAAAAGCATGCAAAGTGTTTAATGTTTCATAACTGAACACTGGCAGCCGAGCATTGGGAGAACTCAGCTGATGAGAACGAGAACGAGAACTCGAAACAGATCAGAACACACACAACGAGGCAAGGCACACAAAGTCAACTTGCAGCTACTCACATTGCTAAACTGCCTCAGGGTACAGTAGTCAACAGTCGGAGGCAGATTCAGAGTCAGATTCGGAGGCAGATCCGGAGCCAGGGCAGGGAGAAGGTGGCCGGCAGAGGTGAGCAGGTGCACAAGTGGCGCTTGCAATTGCAATTTCACTTTCAGTTGCCAGTCTGTCAGTCAGACAGTCAGTCAGTTAGTTATGCAGACAGGCTGGCAGAAGTTACATTGAGTACTCGTATGTCAAGCAATTGTTCTTGGAAACAACAAATTACGGTCATTTGTTTCGTTACCTTAAAATAATAGCAGGGATCGCAACACTTATAAGTTTTATGTATACAAATTATGAGTTGAGAATTTTTTACGGATTTTTTTCTTTAAAATTGGCAGTAAATCTTATTATTGACCCAAAAATTCAAATTGTGAAATAAAAATTTAATTTAAATTTGTATTAACAAGCCATAACAAATGTCTTGATTTTCAAATTAAAAAAAAAAATAATATAAATATGATTTGCCAACTTTTTATTTTAAAAGTAGAAAATAAAAGATATTTCTAAATTTGTATTTTAAATGTTAGGAATAAAAATTGTTTTTCCCATTAATCTTGATAATATTTATTCTATCTTATTTGCGATCCCTGCAAAATGGTTAAGCTTAAAATATCTCACAGTTATTTTTTAGTTATGTCTGAGAATCATAAAAATTTAACAATTTAAGAACAAATAGAGAAAAAAATGACAAGTAATTTTTTTCCTTTTGCATTAAAAAATATTTAACTATTAATTTGTTAGCACAGTTACTCTACCAAATTGTCATCAGGCAGTACAGTACATTCATTTACACAAAAAAAATTTTCGTTTAGTAAGAAAATTATATAATCTGAGAAACTAGATTCTTAAATTATAAGATGACATCTTGATAAAGAGCTTGGGGTTAGTTGAATTTTTCCCTTTAAAAATTAAAATTTGCTACATTTTTTAAATTAATATTCTTGATTTTAGAAACCGGGTTTGCTTTATCAGGGTAGATCAAAAAAATAGAAGGAAGGTTTACAAGTCAATATAAGTCGATAGCTTAACAAAGTCAATGCCAATAAAAATATGTACTGCCAAATATCTTATAATTTTCACACACAAATTGGTGTGGTAAAATTATGGTTAATACGCATATATTGTAATTAACGCCAAGTTTGGGCAATTATCTTATTACCTGTAACTGATAGCTCCGATTTGAGTGACTGAATGTCTAGCCAAAAGATAGAAGGCAGGTTTAAATGCTATTTATCGATGAAGCAATCAATTGATAACGATATGTTAATGTGTATAATGTGTGTACATATTACATACATATTTCTAGAATCTATATACTAAAAAATCATGCATCTATCGATAACATGCCGAAGCAAATAGTTAATGAACTTTGAAGTCAACCACACCCAGTCCTAATGGCTTCTGACCAGCCCCTCAAGCAACTGCTCATGCATATGTATGTATGTACATATTTATTGACCACACACACTGAAGCGACATTGCCACGCCCACAGCTGGCACATATCTATGAGTATCCACTGTAAGTGAGTGAATATGTTAGTCGCGCTGTGGGTGTTGCCAGTGAGCGAGCGATGAAGAAACGCACTATCAACTCAATTGCAATTACATGAAATTTTAGCTTATAATTTGATTAAACTTTTCAATTACAATATGCAATGAAGTTGCTCAGCGACAAGTCCCAACGAAGTCTCGAAGGGTGTCCGGGAACAGGTGTGGCGACTGGCAACCGGCAACTGGAAAGAAGAGATGAGGCGACTGCCCTGGACTGCTAATTCCCACAATTACAATTTGCTGGCAAGCAATCAAGAGCCCGCCCAGACTATACCAGACCAGACCAGACCCGACTAGACCAGAACGGAACAGAGTAGAGTAGAGTAGAGTAGACCTCCCAGGTAAATGGTAAAAGCAGCTGCACCTGCAGTAGTCCATGGTCTGTGTGTAGTCAGTGTGTTTGTTGTAGACAGGCTCGGATTCCATCAGACTCGTAGCTGGCCAAGTGCCAAAGCCAACGGAGGTAACCAAAAGCCCGACAACTGTCAGCAGTCGGCAGCGAGCATATGGCCAGGCCTAAAGTTGAATCTGGACTCTATGTTGGCTCACACCCCACCACCCCCTCTCGCATTCGCACTCGCGCCCACAGTCTGTGCCGTTGTCTGCGTGTGGTTTATAATCTTAAACTGCCAGCTAGGCAGAGCCAGCTGCACTATGGGAAAAATGTCAGAGTTTTTGGGAAAAATTCAAATTTTTTGTTGTTTTTTGCTCAGCATCTAAATAACTTTTGAATTTCCTAAATCTCAATACTCAAAAGCAAACAGATATATTTGTTTTAGATTTTTTTATGACAACCCTTAATATTTTAAACTCGCTCAAAGTCTGCTGATTGACAGTTGTCATATGAACTGAAAAAGAGCAGGAAAAATAACTGCAACTTTCAGAGCGAATTGTGTTTGTCTTGTAAACATAAGATTTACACTTTCTGGTTAAGGTTGATAAAGGAATTTAAAATACGATTTTAGTAGAAATTTTTTGTATTTGTGTTCTATTGTGTTACTGTCCAATGTGTTGCTCATGTGTATTTTAAGCCAAACACTTTCAAATGTGTTCCTGTTCAGTTAAGCTTTAATTAAGGATAGCAGAGTTTTGCTTAAAAGTTATTAACAAAGTCATATAGCATCAGATTTTAATTATTATTTTTGCTAGTTCTTGCCTTTTTTCGCAAGAATTCACATATTGCCGGTGTGCATTAATGCAAAAAAATTGATAACCCCCCCCCCACTCTCCCGGAGTCAGACGGAGAGGGGGGTGAAGACTTTATAAAAACATAAAACATAAAAAATTAATCTAATTGGCGAAAATGCAAAGTTTAAAATAGTGAGCTATATATTGAAGTTTATTAAAAAATTATCAGGTGTGCTACGGAAATCACAAGGGAAATCGAATTCATAGAAAAGAAATTCGAGTGATTTAATTTTTTTAACATGCTCACCAACGTTTTCGAACTCGGCTGCTAGGGTTGGCCCCTTCTAATTTTTTAATTTTTTTTAGTTTATCATTGCAGAATAATAGCTTTTTATTTTTTCTTTTTTAATTAATATCAGGGGTGCCACAGAATTCGCTTTCGCTTGAATTTGACATAAATTTCATACAAATTTAAGTCAAACTCAAGTGGAAGAGATTTTTGTAGCACACCTGTATAGTTAAATTTCTTTACAAAATAATTGATTTTGTATAGCTTAAAAAAATATAAAAGTTATTGGCGCGACAAACAATAAAAGTTGCTCGACAACTCTAAATTCTAAAATTCTGACAAAAAATGTGACATAGGAAGCCAGCGGATTAAGCACTGATTTAGTTTTCCTCAAACATTTTATGCCTAGTTGACTGTGTCGCAGTGAAATGAAAATGAAATGAAGTAAAAAAACAAAAAGAAAAAAATGTATTCTCTAAAATATGCCTACATTTCGAGTTTTTTTTCCCATAGTGAACTGGTTGCCTGCTTGGGCTTGGATGCTGGATGCTTGCCACGTACGTGGTCATGTGTACAATGCGATAGACATATTCTATCTTTTTCTATTTTTCAGATTTTTTTTCTTTTCTTTTCTTAATTTTTCTCTCGTTTTTATTTTGTTTGCTGCAGGTTAATCTAAATTAGTAAAATATACACGCAGGCAGGGCAGAGACGCTCGACGCTGAGTTTATCTAACTCAAAGGTAAATAGACAGCGTCGCACTCGCAGCATCTGAGCCGCAGTAGAGACAACGACGTCGTCGTCAAGCGTCGACAACTCTTCAGTTGTCGGTGTATTGTTGTTCTTGTTGTTGCTTTTTTGTTATGGTTGCTGCTGTCTGTTGCTGATGCCTTGATGCTTGACGTTACCATTGCTGTTACTGTTGTTGTTACTGCTGCTGCTGTTGCTGCCGCATGCAAACCCAAGTAAACTTTAAACAAAACTTGACACAAAGCTGCTGCTGCCGTTTCGTTGACTAGAGTTGAGCATGCCACAACGTTAAACAGTGACTGCGACTGCGACTCTTAACTGTGACTTTGAGCTGTATTCACAGTCACAATCACAATCACAGGCACTGCATACTTAACAACTTAAAGCCGAAACGAATGTTTTGTTCCCCTTCAAATGGAACTATGATAGTTGTTGGTAAGTTGAGTAAATAAAAGTATCGCATATTCACATCGTCGTGTCAACTTCCTGTCTTCGCTCGTGACTCTCTGGCAAATCTCCATCATTCGCGTTTTGCCCATCAGCAGCAACATAAGAGGATTTTCATTAAAGCGCATAAAAATATGCGCCCCATATTCTTGTTGTTGTTTTTGTCGTTGTTGTGGTTGTTGTTGTTGTCTGCATACCGATACAAAGATACAAAACAGGGAGACTGCGACAGTAGCGTCATATACAACCCCATTCAGTCTCAGTAACATCCTCCAGTCTCCAGTCTCTAGTCTCCGAGTCAGTCTAAGCCTCAGTCACAACCACAGCCGGAAATGCAAAGGCAAATACAAAACGCGCGTGCCCGAGAACGATGGATACATTCATTGCAAGTTGTTGTTGGTTGTTGGTTGTTTGTTATGGCTTGCCTTGGCCTTTGGCCCCAAAAAGCCAGCTAAAGGTACGAGTACGAGTACTAGTAAAACGGCTTTAAGGCGAGGGCACAACCAACCTAACAATCCAATTCAATCCAATGCAGCATCCTCAGCGTCTGCTGCTGTTGTTGTGTTGGTTAACTTGTACTTGTAATAAATACAACAGCAACAGCAACATCGCCAGCTGCAGTGCTGGCAGCAAAGTCAAGTACATCGTACGCTGTAGTATCATTTGCACGTACTTGTCACTCAGCCAGCCTAAAGTAACTGGATGTTACAACTTGGCTGTTGACATTGCCGTTGTGCCTACGGCGGAGAGCGTCATGTCTATGTTTCAGTTTCAGTTTCTCCTTCTCCATCTCCGTCTCCAACTCCGTCTCCGTTTTCTTTTCCAACGACCTCTACCTGTGCCTGTGCCTGTGCCTATGTCAATTCTCATTTCAATTTACAGCACTACGTCTGCTCTTTCCAAAAACTTGAGTTTGACCCGAACAGAGCTGGCCTGCGATTCGAATTATGTCCAATTCGCTGGCTGCCTGGCTGCGTCTTCACTTCCACTTCGGGACATCTTCCTAGTGCTGCACACTTTGCATAAAATTAATATCGAGCCACTGACTGTCGCCTGCTGCCTGCCGCCTGCCCACTGTCCTCCACTGTCCTTCTCTGAAAAGTCTGCTCATCTTCTTCTTTATGTTTCCGACAGTTCATAGCGAGTGTTTTAACGGTCGCCACTTCCGCCGCCGGGCGCCTGAGTCGTTGTTGTTGTTGTTGGTCCGCTCGCATAATTCGCTTTTTATGTTAACTTTGCCATTTCAAATATTTAATTTTGAAAAATAATTTATTCATTTCCGGCTGACTCTGGACACCAAACTCGAACAGTATCACGCTTTGCCCTGTTGATGATTTTATTTTTCTTTTCGGTTGCTTTTTTTCGCTTTCAATTCTATTCTTTTTCTCTTTATTATTAATTTTTTTTTTTGTGTTCAAGCGAATTTTTTTTGTTTTCTTTTCGCCGGCGGGTGGAAATTGAAACTGAACTGTAATCAAAGCGCGTCTATTGATGTCATCTGCTGGCTGGCTTCTCAAATGTAAATGAATTTCTGCATCAATTCATCGGACGCACTCGCATTTATACAATATGAATTTCAATTGTGGGCCCTGAGCATGATAACGAGCAAATCTCCCACATAAGTACAATACATAGATGGAAATGGCAGTTGGAGATTGGCAATTCGAGATGAAGAAGGAGATGATGCTGATGGAGTTCGAATAGCTGACGAGCTGCTGTCTCGACTAAGACATACTTTATATTGTTTACTATTTGTATTGTCACACTCATACACTCACACACACACTATTACACTGTGATAAATATATATAAAAATGCTGTCGCGCTCATTGTTTGAAAAATGCACATAATTAAGTTGACGCTCAAATTGATTGCACACAAATTTGTGCGCAGCTTAAAAGTGAGTACGATTTAATTATCACGTATAAATTTCAGTCGTGCCACAAGCCAAAGCTGCCAATCAGCAGCAATAACAACATGGCCAACAACAGCAACAGCAACAACAACCCCGTCGATTCAAGTTGCTGCTGCAGTTAATTGTGTGGTTTTGCCACTAAACGAGACTCGAATGTAATGTGAATGTGCTTCGCAATTTTGAAGCCCTTAAATTTAGTATTGATGGCATCTTGAACAATTGATAGAATTGCACAATTAATCGACTGCCAATTCGATAGTTGGCATTTATAAATATCTTTATAAAAATGTCAAGATGTCAAAAATGCCAATGTCAAATATATCGTTCCAATCACATGCAACTCTCTTATATTCACACAATTTGAATGTCTATTTCAATTTGATTTGTTTCGGATTGCCTATTCGTTATTCATGAGGCGAAATACTTAAGCTACTTAAGGGGGTTGACCCGTGTGCTGGTTTCCAAAAACCTACAATTTTTTTTTTTTCGTCCGTCGTCCGTCCGGAATTGTGGCGACCAATGCAATACTTTTTCTCTTAATGTATTACTTCTCCGCGCTGTATCACCGAAAGTTTTCAACATTTTGCCTTCAAAAATATTTCTAAAGTTTTAAGTTTTATACGCTCTTGAAAATAAATTCCGAAAAATAATTAAAAAGAATTGGGCATCACACGGGTCAACTTCCCAATTACATATAATTACTAAAAATAACATCAATACATATGCCCTTTTGTCTTTTGTTTACCTCCAAGTTACATCAAATTGTCTTCTTAAAACAAGTTATTATTCCGGTTGCATTCAAATTTGATCTGACCTTGGCTATGTAATATACATACGTTTCAGAAATCAAAGTCAAATTGGCCTTTTAATAAGTTAATTTTTTTGATATTCTAATAAATTCTAAGTATATTGCTTCTAGCTCTTATCATTACTGATATCTGTTGTTGATACAGACAGACGGACATGGCAAGAACGATGATTGCAATATGGGAAATTGGTAATGTTTTATATCTGCACGTCAAAATTTAACTTGTTTTCAAAAATCGATTCAATGTGGAAATAGAAAGCAGGCGATTCAATAAGTTTTAATTGAAAAAGTAATAAATAGAAGATTAAGTAATTAATTAAATTTCAAAATTTGTCTAGATATCTGTTTCAAATTGGAGTCATTCTTTAAAGCAGACAAAAATTGGTTGACCATTCGATATGAAAGGAATATACTTTTAAACTCAACTCGTACATACTATATCATGTGTATCTTTTTCAGGTGAACTGTCAAGCAAATTACGTTATATTTAAACCTGGTCACGTTTTGACATTGTGGCTTTTGGCTTATGCCATTTTATGCAAAGTAACAAAGTTGACAATCAAATGCCAGCCAACAATTCAGCAACAAATACACAAAATGCATTCCAATGATTTCAAAATGAACAGAATGAATAGTTAAATAATAGTAATAATAATAAAATCACCGAAACCAACAATTAAAAACATGCACTCAAAATTAGGTTTTGTTTAAGCATTTCTATAAAGGTTTACACACATCAGTATTTTTTCATGTAAATGTGAGCTTTAAATGTTTTCCAGCTACAACAAAAAAAGCATAGGAAACAACAAACAGCAAATCAGCTGTGAAACATTTTAATGAAGTCAAAAGTGAGTAGGCTTTTATTGGTAACTTTTATTGTATGTATGTAAAGGGTACAAGGAGCTAATAAGTTTGTGGCAATAAAAGTAACTTTCAGATGGAGCTTTCTATATTCCAATAATGTATATAACATTTATTGTTGAGCTGACCCTAAAGCCGTGTCTCCCACAAATCTCCCAGATGAAGATGCATATCTTAATTTGCCATTTATATTTTTCAACATTGTTATTATTCATTAAATTTTAATTCATTAAAATCTAGCCTCTCGGCTAGATTGTTGTCATCTTTTGTATTTATTTAAGTTACAGATACAGCCACTGGGCATCTAACAGTCGAGCACCTCGACTGTAGTATCATTCTTACATGTTTTATAATTATTATTTTACTATGATTTTTTCAGTTTCTTTTTCTCTTTATATTTATTTTTTCTCTTTTTTGTAGCCGTTAGTGGTCATAAATAATGCTGGAAAATTATGAACAAGGCTGAAATGCTTGAAAATTGCATTTACATTTTGTGTTAAATATTTAACACTTAACTCTTCGCCACTGTATTTGTATAAGCATGTGTGTATGAGTTTTTACACATTTTAATTAGCTGCATTTTATTGCTATGACCACACCCCCCGCTGCTTCGGCTGCGGCTGGACGGAGCTCATTAGTTGTCATGCAGTCAATAAATGGCCACAACAATACATCATTTAAGCCTTCATTAGTTTATCGGTCAGGTCCCTGGTAAAAGTTATTAGCGACAGTTTAAAATTAAATTGTTGTCCTTTTGTTACTGTTGCTGCTGTTTTTGTGCATGTGTGTGTGTGTGTGTGAATGCTTTTTCTCTTGTTATCGTATTCATTTGGAAGTTAATGAACTCGTTAATTAGTGTGCCATTGTCTGAGCCAATAATTTATTATTAAATATAATAATTAATATTTTGAACATTGATTATTAAGTGTTTGTTGAACTCAACCCTAATTGTTATTTAAGTCAAAATCAACTCCTGTAAGTACTTTTCATTATTTCACTAATTACTAGTACTCAAAAAGAACTTTGTTCCTTTGCCGACTGACACATTACCAACTGAAACTTTTCAACTCTTCATCTTGGATTTGGCGATTGCCAAATACGAGTACACAATGCGCTGATGACTTTTTGCCTTTTAGCCAGCACAACTTTGAACAACTTCTCTTACACCACTCTTCTCACTCTTGTCTCGACCATGTTGCTGCTGCATTTTTCTGTTTCTGACTTTCTCAAGCAATTACTATTTAATTTGCGCAAGCATTTTACGCCAACTGCGGCGCATCACGACAGCAGCAGCAACATCAGTGGCAGCAACAGCAGCAGCAGCAACATCAGTGGCAGCAACACTTGCCACGCCCCCCTTTTAGCTACTCGTCTTACATCGCGCAACTGTTGGTCATGTTTTGCCTCTTCGTTTTTCTTCGCTTCTTTTGACTTTTCTGCTGTTGTTGTTCAGTTTGTTCTTTGTTGGATATTTTTGTTTGTTTGTTTTTTGTCAATTTCGATCTTGTCTACGTCTGGTGACCACAAGCCGCTTAGCAACAACAACTAAACTACAACAACACCATGCGATTCTGCGGCTGGATATTCACGCGGCATTTGTGTTATATGGGGAAGTCACCGCAGTCATCTACTTAGCAATGTTTTATGGCTCTCTTGGCTTTATAATTTGTCCGACAACAGCTGCGGCACAGCAGAGTCTGTCTCTCTCACTCTTTTTTATTCTCTCTCTCTTGATAATTCCACATTCGCTGTTTTAGCCCCTGATCCAGATTCCAGTTATTGCCAGGCCAAAAAAAAAAACATCAAAGCTTTTTGCCTTTTTGGTCTCTTTTGGGTTTGTTGTCGTCATTGAGGTTGCTCCAATTAGTTGCCAATGTTTTCTTATTGAATTCCAAATTTAAATTTATGACCAAATGTTGTTGATGCTGTTACCACAGCAAAAGCAAATCCAAACGCAACACACTTGATTGCTAATTTTACGTACGACTAATTTATTAGCTTAGCTCTATGGCCAAAATGAGATTTAATATACATATGGAAGAATGCTTTTTTTATGGCTTGCGGCAACCTGAAGAATTTTTGTAAATGAGCCACGCCCCACGCTGTGAGTGTTTAAGCATATTAAAAATAAATTCTCTTTGTTTTGATTTGTTTTTAAATAAAGTTGTATATCCTTAGTTCCGTTTGATATTCAAGTAAGAGTATATTAAAATAAATTCTCTTTGCTTTGATTTTAATTTAAAATAAAGTTGTATTTCCTTAGTTCTGTTTATTTCCATAATTTTGTCTCTGTGGCTGGCCAAACATTTTGTTTTCCAGTTTCTTTCCGTTTTTGTTTCTGCTGTTGTTATCTTTATGTTTTATTATACCCTGCTCCAGAGATATATTAACTTTGTGCAATACGCCAGTTCAGCCTTTGATTTAAGCAACTATAAGAGCTAGATACACTAAAATGCATGTATAGGTACATATGTACACTCTTCTAACTAAGGAGGTGTTTAAGGAATAGTATTGTGAAACAATACCTAGAAGTAAAAAACTTATGATGCAAAGAAATTCTGCATAGCATATGAATATTTGTGTGAATAAAGATGTTCAAATAGTATGTACATGTCCACATCTTTTTAGTAAATATACTAGATATACAGTCGAAGTTTCCTAACTCGAATCACCATTATCCAAAGAAAAGGTTCGTAAGTTTCTTAATTTTACTGCCACTCATTTAGCTTAAGAGAGAAATTTGAGTTATAGAAATTCGAGTTATGGAAGTTCAACTGTATTTACATACGTATGAATATACATATGTGCTGTATGTTTATACATAGCTGTTACAGAGTATCACAACGTCGCGTGCACTCATTTTTGGCCTTTTCAACTTGTTATTGTTGGTTTGCTGATTCTCTGTTTCCCTTGTTTTGGTTGTCTTTGCCGGGGCGCCTCAAAGGAACGATGCGATGCGTCGCAGCCTGCGGCTGTTGGGAATGGGACTGCAATGGGATTGCAGATTTGCGGTGTGATCGACTTTCCGATGCTCTCGTGTAGGTACTGGGATACTCCAGTGAGTGTTCGTGAACTTGTATTCATGGAAGTGACTTCCAAGTAACAACATTTGAATTTACATTCTTGTTTTTATACAAACACACCTTCGCGATTTTATTCATGATTATCTAATTACACATGTGTATGAGTCAGGGACCGCAAAAAATGCTCATAATCGATAGTATTCGATATTTTTTTACATCAAATAATCAATGACTAGATTACATATGTATACCAGGAAAAAAAGATAATGATTTATTTTAGGCTAAATAAATAAAATTCTCAAATAGTCATAATAATAATAAATAATGATTATTTGAGTTTTATTTCTTACGCTAAAAATTAACCATTTTTATTAAAGAAAATCCCTAAAAAAAACTTAAAATAATCATTACTATGTATTAATGATTACGGTCCCTGGTATAAATATTCTAAATTTCAAACCTATATAACAAATGCTTATATTGAACTTTCAATGCTTATTTAGATGATTTGAGAACCTAAATAGTAAACGCTTTTTGTCGTACATATTAATTTCGTCATCATACATTTATTGCTTTAATTTACTCTTATTGTTACAGAATTCATTCGCATGGACTCATATTGATTCATAAATCGATTCACTGAGTTGTTAGTGTATTACAAGTTCGTTCTTTTCCATAATCACTTTATATTTTTCTTTTTATTCTCGGATGTGTTGTTTTTTCTCTTTTTTTTTTGTTGCTGTTTTTTTTTGTTTTACTTTTTTTTGTCTGTTTGCATTGAGCTGTGCAAATTAAATTGCAAATGTGTCTTACATACTCGTATGCATTCATATGTACTACTCACTTGCACCCACTCCTTTCATTCATGGCATCTCAAATCCATGCTGCCACAGCAACAACCAAGAACCAACAACCGACAACAACAACAACTACATAAACACACACACACTCGTACACCCGTGCACTGAGAGATTGCAGTTGTTTTTGTTTTATTGTGCGCTATCCTTTTACTTATGCCTTGTACCCATGTGTTTGCGTATGTGTGCGTGAGAGTAAATGTGTGTATGTGGTTGTGTGTGTGCTTAGCTGCAAATTGCAATTAGTGTTGACTTATGTTGAAGTCATCGTGCACCAGATTCAGTTCATCCCTCCCCCAAAACCGTTTCCCTTCTGCTCACCCTCCCTCTGCCACTCCTTATAATTACTGTAGTTCATGTTGTTGTTGTAGTTGTTGTTGCTTTCGACGCCATCGACGCTGCAATGTGTCCATAAAAAGGCATTTAAGGTTACAACCAAGTGCATTTTACCAACTCCAAGGCAGTTGGTCATCTCACAAGATAAGAGAGAGGGAGACTATAAGAGAGATAGGGAACAAAGGAGAGAGGTTTACCAATTTTCTGGTAATTGTACGAAGTGATTTAAGCCCAACTCTCCGTCAAGCCGAATCTTAGTCCGCAATCCTTAAACTGGCTAAGAGGAAAATTTCGAAAAAATTTAACAACCAGCAGCATTTTAATTGTTGCTTTGTTCTATACCGATGGTGAACAACAAGAACAAAAATGACAACTGTGATTATATTGAAAAATATGTTGCCTAGTTTGTAACTTAGTTAGTTAGATAGTTTAGTTGGCCAGTTCATTTTGGTTTGGACATATTTCATGTGTGTTGCCGCAAAAACCTCATTTAAAAGCAATTTTCATTGCCATCCGAGGCGTTGGCTGTGTTGTGAGGAATGGGGTATGAGAGGAGGGGAAACTCTAAATCGAAAGCTCGTTTACAATGTTGAACTTCCCCAACATACCATAAGTAAGTCCCCTTCCCCTTCCCCTCCCACTCTACACCACCTTTTTAGCCACCTCTTCCTGTCGCTTCAGCTTATTTCTCACACCAGGTTGCCTAACACTTCCCTCATCGCCTGGCCACAAAATGTTTTCAAATTCACATAAATTAAAGGCACGGAAAAACTATTAAAGCGTTTGTCGTGCCAAGTTGCCCCTGACTTAATGTGTGTGTATGACTGTGTGACTGTGTGAGTGTTAGTTAATGAAGAAAAATAAGTAGATGAGTGCTTGAGGTGTGCGGCGACTGAATAACAGCAGTCGAAATGTGCTTAAAACACTATATGCTAGATACATCTGAATGTGCATATGTATGTGTTTTGTCTCTTCTTTTCTAGAGCAAGGCCGTCGGCAGTTTTAATTAAGGGGGGCTTAAGATATTTTTTTGAAGGTTTATTAGCACTTGAACATGGGTATTTCCAGGATCGAGAATGCGACATTTGTACGTCCTTAAATAAAAAAAAATGTCAAAAGTTGACATTTAAGAAAAAATACCTTATTTGTCATTTAAAACGACTTTCCTTCTAAGAAAGACTTTAAAAACTTACAAATGAATTATACAGGGATGCCACAGAAATTGCAAGCGAAATAGAATTCTGCAGAAAGCATTTCCGCACGGAAATTTCCGAGGTGCCACAGAACTTCGATAGATTTCATTTTCTTAGCATTTTCACCAACCTGGCAACTCTTCGTGAAAAATGTTTTCACAAATTGCACAATAAGTTACAGGTTTTTTGCGGTAAAACTTGATTTACCTTAAAAGACCTATTTTTGTAATACAGTCGGGCTTCTCTAACTCGAACTTCCCTAACTCGAATTTTTTGTTACTCGAACAAAATCGAGTGGCAATAGCGTTTGCTGAGCAAATTTTATACAATTCTGCTTCCGTAAGTCGAACTTCCATAAGTCGAATTTCGCCTTAACTCAAACAAAACTATTGGCCCGTACTTCTGTAAGTCGAATTTTTCGGGAAAATCCTTAATAAATTTTGCATTTTTTTCGTTTCTATCTTATGCTTTTGTGATATAGAATATGATAGAATATTGCATCAACAATTATTTAGGCTTGTGAAATTGCTGTAGGAAAGATGTTCGTATGTAGTACGTCTTTGTTAGTGCAAGATTATTTACCATGGCACCAACAGGGGTATTAAAATGTTTAACGCTTAAAGAAATATAGAAAACAAACATTTTTTTAAAGAAATATAGTTTTTAAACTTATTTGTTAAGAAATTCGAAATAGGACTAAAAAAAATTGAAGTGCCTGAAAAATATGGTATGTCTCGAAAACAGTTTTTAGTATATTACAAATTTTAAAATTAATTATGATATCATTTGAATAGGGAACTTCTTCTAGATGCAGCAAAAAAAAACGAAAAAACCAATTTTTGAGAATATCGACAGGTCCTCAACAAACTGGAATATTTTTTTGTTGAAAATAACAAGAAAAATTTGCAGTTTGATATGTATTTATTAATACATAAAATTGTAGTTTCTTTTAAAAAATTAAAAAAAAAAATTCCATATCTCGAAGTCTCCATAACTCGAACTCTTTTCTTGGATAATGGGTACTCGAGCTAGGGAAGTTCGACTGTACTTAATTTAAAGAAAACTAAAGTGGTTCCATATTCTTTTCTTAAATACCTTACTTCGAATTCTGACTAAATGTGGCATCGCTGACCCTGACTTCGAAAATCTGAATCGGACTAGGTGGCAGCATCGGACGCCTGTGGATTAAGCGCTAGTTTATTCCGTTTAAAATTATTCTGCGAATTGCCCTGCGGCACGTGAAATTCAAGCGAAAGCGATTTCTGTGGCATCCCTGATAAGCATTTTTTAAACAGCCATAGTACATGGCTTGCTCGACTCATTTCATCGAACAAAAAAAATTGTTTGGGTATTAAGAAAAAAAAAAAAAATTTACAATATTGGTTGTAAAAAGATGAATCAGAATCGGACAACAGTCCGCGCTAGTGACGAAAGCATCACGAAAGGTGTGAAAGGCGACTAGCAATATTCTCATTAGTTGTGAATTGCTTAATCTTATTAATATTTTAAATAATTAGCGTTTAATAATTAGAGTAATCTTGTAGCGCTAGGAAACGAAATAAATAAATAAATATTGGCTAATAATAATAAAAAATCTATAGTTGTACAGGGGGTCATGGCTCCCCTCTGCCCATTCCTGCCGACGCCCTTGCCCTAGCGTTTTCATATGTGTGTGTGCGTGTGTGTGTGTGTGTGTGTGCGAGTGTGTGCTACTGTTAGCTGCTCCCCCTGGTTATACTTTATCTTGCGTTCTAAACAGCAGGGTGCCGATTGCAACAAATTCATTGGGGGGCAGTCAGCTCGCTTTGATGGTCTTTTGTGTGTGTACACGTGTGTGTGTGTGTGTGTTTTTCTTGTCTTGTTAATAAGTTGCAGCGATTTGTCGCCTGTCTGTTCCTCGACCCCTCATTTGTAAATAAAAAGTGTTAATTACTTCCAATTGGAATTTTGGTTAGTTTATAATTTGGCATGCCCATTTTAGATGGGCGACAAATTGATGACCTCTTTAACAAAACACTTTATGCCACAGAGCTCTCTCTCTCTCTCTTTCTCTCTCTCCAGGATTAAGGCGTTCGTGTAGAGAATAAAAAAGTGGTGGTGGCAAACGTGCTTCTAGTGAGAGCGTGGGAGAGGGGGGCGAAGGTGGAGGTGAAGGCGGGATTTCCAATGTGTGGCAGCTGCTGCTGCTTTGCAGCGATTTTATGGTGAGCTTTGCAATTTGAAGCCATTTGAATTGCGTGTGGTCAGCTGGGTCAGCTGAGTGCCGCAGCAAAGTGCACGATTGAGAGTGTTGGAAAAAGAGAGAGGCAAAGGGAGATCTCTGTGGCAGGTTGTTAGATTGCCAAGCTAAAAGGCAGTTAAAAACTGCGGCACGTAGAGCCAATGGCAATGGCAATGGGCGCGCGAAAGCGTTGCGATGACTGCGAATACAAAAAGCCAGGCAAATAAAGGCGGCCAAAAAGGGCTAAAGTGGTGGGCCACTACTGGGCAGAGGGCAGAGAGGTCAGTGAGTCAGACGGGACAGGCGGGGCTGGCAATGGAAGCACAGATTCGATTACACTGAGAACATGAAGAGTTGTGAGTGTTTAAGAGGAGGTATTGAGCCAAGGCACTATGGAGAGAATTCCAATTTTCGGATATTTATTAATAAATTAATTAATATATTAATTGACAAAAGCAGTACGAAGGGTGCGAAAGGCGACTAGCAATATACACAGCAAAAATGGAATATTTGCTATGACTGTCCGATCAGGTCGAGTTATATACCGATCGAATAAATGAAACTAACAAATGTGCATTCTAAGACTTTTGGAAACTCACCTGGTTCGTGAGATAAACATGTGTAAGTGGGAGGAGCAAAATTTAAACGATTGGAGCAAATGAGGCCGTTGGAGCCTTTTTGAATTTATTTTTAATTTTTACAAAAATACGCGTCGAATGACAACTCGAACATCGAAATCCGATTACTGGTTCAAAAAATAATAAATTTTAGTGGCCTTCCGAAACTGAGATGAGTGTGTTTCAGTGTGTTTGTTTGTATCAAAGCGATGAAATATCTTAAATCGGTGAATGAGGATTTGTTCCCGATCAAAAATCTAGAAACGTTTGCTCTACGACTATTTCGAAAAATCGCTAGTTTAGGGGGAAATCGCTAAAAACCGCCAAAGTTGAAAACGATAGAAGCTACAGATGTGATTAATATATTTAAATACCTTCGAAGTATTTTTTTTTGTAAATAGGTAAACAGCTACAGGGGAAATAAGGTATTTTTCCCCACATTTTGGCGGTTTTTGAGAAAACGCCGCTTTTAATTTTTTTAATTTTCAATATGTTGTAGCTTGTGAAATTTCGCGTTTTTTGATATATGGCAAAAAAGTTTTACCGATGGGTTTTAATGGATTAAAAAAACTAATATTAATACTTTGATAAAATGACTAAATAACCGAAAAATTGGAATTTTCCCCATAGTGCAAAGGTAGAGCGAGCTGGGAGGGAGGTGATAGACCGCAAAATCATGCGGTTGTGTTAGTTTGAATGCACTACCAACAGCAACAACACCAACAACAGAAACAGCCCGCAAAGCTTTTGCAGATTCCGTTTCCGTTTTATTTTTATTTCCATTTTTTTTTTTTTTTGTGCATTGGGACTTTTACGATTTGCTTTGACTTGGGCTTTCTGTAGCACACAGCAAAAAGTGAAAGAGAGAGAGAGAAAGGGAGAGCGGGGCAGGTGGCATTCAGCCGGAATATGTGGGCCCGGGTGTTCGGTGTTGGATGTCGTTGCACTTCATTGAGCTGTGCAAGTGTTAAAAGTGTAGCAAATTGCGTGGTTTTTATGCCACTGCACTGCATCAAATAACGTCGGCAGAAGGCAACGTGGGAACCTCAGAAAATACAAGCCACAGAGATCAGAAAGACATACAAATACATATATACATACAGATACTAGTACATACATACAATTAAAGTAACACTCTAATAACTTAAACCTCTAAAGAATTCGAGTTCTACTTACAATAGTTTATTAAATCATGACAATTCGACGAAAGGAATTTAAATTTTTTTGGTATCATTAATATATGCATATATGTACGTACATATGTACGTATGTAGTATAAACTATCTTATAAAAATAACCTCTTTACGAGGTAAAAGTCTATTGACGAAAACATTTTTATGCCTCAAAATTTCTGATATCCTAATTAGTGACGAATAATATTAAGTTATACACAAAAATTATTTAAAAAAATTTTTGTCACTCGGCACTGCGCAAAAAAGTAATATTTATTAGATATGAATATTTTCATTTTTGGCCCTCGGCACATTGCGCAATCGATATAACTCGATCGGATCGGACAGTTGTAGCAAATTTTCCATTCTTCCTGTATATATTGCTAGTTGTCTTTCACCATTCGAGCTGCTTTCGTCACTAGCCGGACTGCCATCCGCAGTGATAGGTAGGGTAAGCAATTTCATTGTTGACTTTAAAAAATCATCTCAATGACCTGCTCTCTTTTCTCATATGTACACTACTGGTGAAAATAATAACTACACAGGTATCGAGTCAACAAATTTTTTTTTTTATATTTTATGTGTAAAACTTAATATTATTCGTCACAAAATTTAATGTCAGAAATTTTGGGGAATGAAAAATTTTCGTCACTAGACTTTTACCTCGTAAAGATGTTTTTTTTAGAAGTTTACATTACATTTTTAAACAAAAAAAAATTTATATCCGTCAGATTCGAAGGGTAAAAAAAGTTGAAATCGGTGTACGAATAAGATTTATTTGAGTTTTGGCGCTAATTTTTTGGTTTTCTGGTTATACTGATTGTGTACATGCAAATAATGGTTATGATTATTGCGGATTTTATTGCAAAATAGCTTCTCTCATTACCTGCAATAAATTTTTTTTATAATCTACGAAAATTTGACTTACATTAGCTGTTAAAAATTTCGAAAATTTTGGACTGAGTGTATTTCGAAGCTGATCATAGAAGCCGTCATAGAAAATCGATCGAAAGTCGATTTAACAATTAGTATATGAAATTCCAAACATTATTAAAGGAGGCTACGAAAAAATTGCTTTGAAAAAAACAGAACCGAGGTGAAAAAAAATTTGTCTCCTCAACACATCGGACGACGTCACCTTAATAGTAAATACACCTTGAACAGAACTATACAAAATCGTGAAATTTGTATCATTCGTAATATGTACGTTGAATCGGGACTTCGTTTCACAATGATAGAAAACAGTTAAGCTCAACAAATTCGCAGGACTCTTCAAGGATATCAAGTCTTCGGCGTGCAGCAAACAGACACAGCTGTACCAAGTCTGCCACCCCTCTTGAAAATGCAAGTATATAAAAAATTTAAATTCGATTGCAGCTTAAACCTGAGCAAACAACTATTAAAACAATTAAAGAGAAATCAGGTATATAATATCGATCATTATCTCTTAGTTGTCCATCTAATTCCTTGATTTTCCTGCAAATGTCAAAACAATCGTATAGCAATAAACTCGAATTGATTTCTTTCGCTGTGTCATCATCATAGTCACACGAACTAAGACTCTGTTCAGATTAAGTTGCGCAATGTTCCCCTACCAAAAAGCAGCGTAAGCTCTTTAATTAAAATTGCTTGTGTAAATAGTTTTCATGTTTGGCATAACTTTGCTTTTGACTTGAATATCTTACATTCTTAACCATAAATAACAAAAAAAATACAAATCACGTGCATAATCCTATCCCTCGCAATTCCCACAACATTCTTAAACACACATACAGACACACACACACACACACACACACACACACACACACACACACACACACACACACACACACACACACAGCACAGCACAAATTAAGTACAGTCTCTAGTCGAGTTGGCTGGAGCTGAATTAAGTCGAGTCGTGCCCTCTGCACAAAGGACACTCATTATGAATTTCCAATCTCAATCCCTCTCTCACTCTCTCTTTCTTTTCCTTTCTATCTTTCACTCACTGAGTAGTTTTTTGTTCCGACGCTATTTTTTAAATAACCAACTTTTTGCATACTTTCAGGCGCGACGGCAACAAAGCGGGCAACAAAATGTAATCCCCCCAGAAGAATTTTCTCACATCGCTATCGCCTGCCACGCCTCCTCGTACCTCCCCCTCCCTCATACCACAGCCAGTTCATGCCTTCCCTAAACCACATTGTTGCGGTTGGGGAATAAAGTGTTGCATTTTGTTTTGTGTTCCAAGCGATTCGCTCGCAACTCGAACTCGATTTCGCCAGCTCCCCTTGCCACTCATCCTCATCCTCTTGGCCTGCTTGTGGTGTGTTTTAGCCAGACATATGAGCCGCAATGATTCTTGTTGCATATGTGCAACAACTTAACTGTAGCTATAGCTGTAGTTGTATCTGTATCTGTAGCTGTGACTGTAACTGTTACTGAGAAATGGTCGCCGTTAACTCCGCAATTTGTTGCGAGTCAGAGTCGATGGCGATACCTTAAATTGTCCTTCGCATTGTCCATCGTCCTTGCGGGTGAATGCAGGGTGTGGGCATGCAAAATGCGCACAGCTGTCCCTGGATTAACCAACGAGAGGCAAGAGATTGCAATGTATGTTAAACGCAGGGAAATTCCCCCTATATACACCGAATACCATATTTGCACCCCTCAAACGCCAACCACCCCCGTGTCACACACATAGACGGAAAGTCACACACACAAATAAATGTAATAAAGAAATAAAACTCTTCGGAAACAAACAATAGCCATTGGCCTGTTCGCTTGTTCGCTCGCTTTCCATCTCCAACTCCAATTCCATCTCCAATTCCAATTCCATTTTCATTTTGATTGCAGCCGCTGCCAAAAACTCTAAACTAAAATTTTTAACAGATGGCACGCATTAGATGCGCTTCACTCGGCCCCAGAGACCCCAGAGAGAAACCCGCGAGCGATCGAATCGAAGCCATACCCAAAAGCTGTACCGAACCCTCAGAGACACTGAACCAGAAGTGATTCGTCTCTGGCTAATTCAAGGTAAATGCCGATTTACCATTGCATCACTCATGGTGTTATAACGAATACATTTTAGATAACTATTAGCCAACTAATTTAAGCCTCAATTTATTTTAGCACTTGTTCGTTATCATTTTGTATGTTAGTTTCGCAACCATGTTCAAAAACAGTGCTACAACTCATGTCCAAGTGGATCATCATCGATTTCATATCCGAAATAAAATGACAAAAATCTGGTAAGAAAGTTACAGTCACGAAGCTCGGCTCTTAAATGCCCAGTATCCACATATGTAAAGCACGAATTTTCTTTTCTAAACAACAAATAATAAAAATGGAAAATTCAATAAATAATAAGAAATTTAAAATTTACTCGATTCTTCAATTGTTCAGGGTATGGCCTGCAATAAGCTACTATTGTTTAACAGATATCGAGATGAAACCTTTACTAATCGTCTGTTAAATAGCACACATTATATCTGTCATTCTATTTGTGATGACGTAGAGTCGAGAACAATTTTATTTGACTGTTAATGATATCTGGATATTCATATGGACGGGCAGGCATTGCAGCAAGCCCAATATCTTGTGTACACCATTGGCTACTGGGTAGTAAAGAATATCTAAATTTTAATGTGCGACTCAATGAATTGGAATCGTGTCGCGTTGTGTTTAGGTGCTTGGACTTTAATTCGGGATTGGCTTGGACTTTTTTGGGGTAGGCCTCGAGATGAGCCTTGATGAGACGAATGCAGGTAAACGCAAAGTTCATTGATTTTCCACCATCGATTCCCAATTCCTCTTGTATAGCTATTTTCTCTTTTTGGAATCACGTTAATCTTGCAAAAGCTTTCACAAGCAGCCAGTTGGTCAATTGGTCCATCGGACTGCGAGACAACGAGCTTCGTATAATGGATGACTGTGACCAGTGGGTAGACGTCGCTTGGAATTTCGCTCAACATAAATATTTTTATCACTTGCCTTTGCCCGGCGTCTCGAGTTTGTTTGTTTCCCTTTCGATTCTTTTTTTATTATGCATTAAAAATGAGGGAACGGATGAGAACGCGGAAGCGGATGTGGATTCACTGGGCAACTGGCCACCTCCTCTAAGCGAGATTCAAGCTAAAACTAATTCAAATTAAAGCCTTTAAATCGAGCATAAAGCACGGCGACTTAAGCGGTAAATTAATTCTGATTTAGAATGATCAGTTGAAGCTTTGATTTGAGAAAATAAATGTTGAAAGTGTATTTTAAATTGAAATTGATTGAATTCAGTCCAAAAAGAAACAATTGCCGTGCTCTGCGGTAAATCATTTCTCAACTCAAGGGACACAGGCGCACTTTCTCAGTATTTTTGGTAATCTCAAGGATCTCATGGCTGTAGCTTGGACGTAACTAACTGCAACTAGTCGCATTTCTTGAGGATTTGTGTCCATGCAGGCTAGCCTGAGGTAGTTGGGCCATTCTCATTGTCAATTGCCCAGGAGATTTGTCCATAAGCCATAAATTAGCAGAGACACCGCCGTTGACCTTCGACCGTGTTGATGCTGGGCCCGTTACCGTTATGGGGTTGACCCGACCCGAAAGCATCGTCGGAAAGCGGACGGATGGAGACGAGTAGATGGAAATGAAGACGAACTTAACGTCGCCCGCTGCGCATTTGTTTCTTTGATTAATTTTGGACGGGCGACAGCCCACAAAAAGTTAATCGTTAGTAATTTATGACTCTCTGTGGAGGCGAGACAGCAATGGAGTCGTGTAGTCAAAAGGAATGGAAGGAAAGTGGGTTGTGTGTTGGGTGTGTGTGTGTGTGTGTCTATGTGTGTAGAAGAGGAGGGCGTATCTGCAAGGTGTGGACATCGCTGAGTTAACACAGCAAAGAACTCAAATAATTTGTTTGCTTGCCATTGGGAAGAGTCCAGTGTGGAGACTCTACCGATGATGATGATGATTGCATAAATGACCCGCTGACTTTGACAACATACATATACATTTAGGAATTGGAATGGATTAGGGAGATCAATTCACTTTGCTTCGATTGCCGAATCTAAATCGACTGGATTAACTTGCCGTCTGCGGTCTGTTATGGCTTGGACTGGCCTGGTTCTACTTATTATTTGTCGAGGCATATTCAAATGCCGCCGTCCAAGTGTTGAATAAAACACCAAAAATGCAAAGAGAAGAATGTCGATAATGTCGTCGATGACATTGGCAATGGCATTGGCAATGGCAACGACAATACGATTCTCGATGCCAATGCATTGAGCCGAGTTCATTGCGCTCCTGGTGTGCGAAGCATGCGACTATCGAGGAGTGTGCCGCACAATGGTCGCAATTGAAAACGTCATTCGATGGGGCCAACAGTGCACACGACTGTCCGACTCACCAAATGCCAAATGCCGTTTATGCCAGCCACATGTATGTAGAGTTCTCAGACTCGGCCTCAGCGAGGGTCGCTTTAATAATTCACACACATACCACACTTGCAAGGAGTCCGAGCTACGCTAATTGTATGACTTTAATCCTTTTTAGCAGAGTTTCTACCTTATAAGATGTACTAGTAGTACATGTACAGTAGTCAATGCATATATGCCAATTTTGTTATTTCATTAACATAGTTGGCAATGTGATACATAAGCTTCATCTGACATATTGGCCAAAAATGCCTGATAATAAAAGCAGTCTAGGAGGCAGTTGAAAAAGCAGTTTGACAACCGTTGCTCCGGAAAGAAAAATTTATATACCAATAGGGTACCAAAAGGGTAAATTGACACTTTGGAAGATTTCGATGAAAAGATGAGCGCTTCTTTAATAAAAAATCTACCATTTCAGACAAAACTTTTTGAACGCTTTGGATACTAGTGCATATATTTAACAATCGCAACCAATTCCGAATTTTTTTTTGTGTTGAATTCTTTTCTTTCTTTTCATTATGAAAATTTTCACATTATAAATAATTTTTTCAAATGTCACCCAAAAGTGCACTGCTTTAATGAACAGCGTTGCCACAATTTGAGAAGTGTTTTGATAACATTTGCAGAATAAATGCAATGAGTGAAGGTCAACTCATTTTCAATATTATAATTTAAATAAAAAATGTCTTCATTAAGTGGGGAACTTTTTAAGCTACCCTCGTTGATAAAAGTTAAAAGTACTTATAGTTTATTGAGGATATACCAAATGTCTGATTGTATGAATGCATGCATGGAATATGGGGGGTATAAAGTACTCACTCTTGCATTCGTTGGCATCGTTATCGGTGGCACGTCCCCAGGGTCGATCGAAATAGAAGGGCTTGCATCTTTCGCATTCAGGACCGGCGGTGTTGTGCTTGCAGGCGCAAGTCATGGTCAGTTTGGCATTCAGCTGCAGCTGCAGTGACGACGACGACGACGACGACAATGATGTGGTGCGTCCAAGTCCAAAGTGGCCATGAAGCGAGCTGCTGGCCATATCATCCTGGCCATCCTGGCCATCATCCACAGCATCCGCATGAACTACCGAGCTGGATGTCGTTGTTGCAATGCACTCGGAGGCGTGGCCGTTGCACTTGCAGCGACCGCCGACGGCAAAGTCCGAGACGGCGTAGTGTTGCGAAACGGAAAGCAGCTCCTGGTTCGGTGCTACCATTGAGGCTGTGGATGTGGATGTGGAGGATGTTTTGCCTTCCGACGGTATCTTCGCCGGCAGAGTCGTCGGAAGCGGAGGAAGCGGAGATGTGCTGGCCGTAAGCTTGCTCTGGAAATGCTTCTCATAGGCGCTACTCTTGAGTTTTGACTGGCGCTTGGGGCTCTCGCCAATGACAATGCCGTCATTAGCATAGTCCAGATGCAGTTCATCATCGAGCTCCAGGTGCTTTTTGGGCTCCTCGTATTCCTCCTGATCATAGCCAGCGCTGTCGTTGTCCTGCAAATTGTAGTCGTACTCATCTTGTTCATCCAACTCGTGTCCGTCCAGCTCCTCATCCTCTTCCTGGCTGCCAGTCATCATCTCATCGCTAAAGCTGTTGGCATTGCCCTTGCCCTTGCCCTTGGCCTTCGCCTTGGCCCTCTCGCGACTCAGGAGCAGCTGTGGCGGCAACTCTAGCCGATGGAAGACCACTCTTATATCGGTAGCTGTTACCCAATCTTGTAACACTAGTGATGCATCCAAATCGTTGGCTGATGGACGGCCCTCCAGCGTGTTAAAGGCGAACCTCTGGGCAGCTCCTCCTCCTCCTCCTGTTCCGGTTCCATCGTGCTGAGAGTTCATGCACCGCGCCTCCTGCTCATTGAACTTGCTAATCTTGGCGCGATCGGCACGCCCGTAAAACTTCTGACACTGCGAGCTGTAGAATTGAAACGGTTGCCAGGTCTGTCCAAAGTCGGAGCTCTTGTAGATGGCAAGGGAATCGGGTCTGGGCGATTTGGGGCAGAACGAGAGCGAGATATAGGTCAGCTCATACTTCTTACCCAGCGAGAGGGTCAACGTGACATTGTCTGGGGGCGCAGTGTCCGGATCATGTGGCACATTGACACTACCCGAGCGCCAACAGGTCACATTGCTGGGATTATTGAGATCCGTGAGAGCGGCGGCACCGTACTTGAACTTGTCACAGACCCGACACTCACCGGGACTTCCATCCCGCTGCAACTCGCAGAAGCGTTCCGGCTGCTGGGAGCCGCACACACTGGATGCCTGCACGGGATTCCCGTAGGCGGCGTTCACAAAGCTGGGCAGGCACTTGCGCGGCTTGCCCTCAAAGTAGCACGGATCATTATTGGCGTTGATCCCGCCCAGGACAAAGGCCAGGGATGCAAGCAGCGCTGGCAGTTGCAAAACCAGCTGCAGCCTCATCTTGAAATCAATTTTGAATCACTCTCTTTTTCTTTTCTTTTCTATTCTTATTTAATTTTTTTGTATATGTCTCTGGCACACGCGAGGATCAATTGACGAACGGTGCAAGCCACAAAACAAAAACAACAAAAACAACAACAACAAAAACACGCAGCACGCGACTCGCGCAAAGCTGACGCTCACGCTGAGCGGCGGCGTCACTAAGTCTGGCACTGCGGCCACATGCAACAGCTGCCGCTCTGATTTCCGATTTCAATTTCGGTTTCTGTTTCGACGATATCTGCTCTTTATTCTTGTTCTCTCACTCTCTCTCTCTCTCTCTCTTTCTCGTTCACTCTGTATCGCACTCTGTTAAGTATTATTGTTCACTTGTTTTTTCTTATTTCACTTAAGTATTGGAAATAAAGACCGATGCGATTTTGCGATGCAACTCGGTCAACGGCCAGCGTTGTTCTGTTTTGTTCACGTCCTCGTCCCGTATCCTGCAGGCGAGGCGACAACAGACGACAACAAGCCAAATGATGTGTTGCTTGTGTTGTGTTGAGTTTCTTTGCGCTTCGTTTCGGCCTCGACCAATTCACCACTGCATGTTGCTGAGGCTGCTGCGGCTGCTGGCCGCAAATGTTGCTACACCAAAGCACCGAAAAAAAAAACCAAACAAAATTTATTCTACACACACGCGCGTGGGCTGAGTGCCGAACACGAACAGAATACACACATACACTAGAGTCGTTCGTCCGTCGCTTGCTTTGCGTCGGCTTCGTTGTTCACCTGGCAAACGTTTGTCCGTTACTAAACAGCCGCAGCATCTCGGGTCGGTCGCTTGCCGGCTGATGTTGCTGTTGCTGCCGCTGCTGCTGTTGCTCGTTGCTTGTGGGCCGTAACTCGCGCTCTCTTTGTCGCCCTCTCGCTCTCTCTGGCTTAGTTTTGTGCACTGTGCGTTGTTGTTGCTTAACGCTTCAATGAATTGCACTGTGGGCATGTAATACGTAAACTCAAACAAACTCATTACGCTCTGTTACGCAAGTCTGTTATGTTTGCCAAAAGTTCAGCAATTTCAAATTATCGAGGCACATGACATATGTAACATTGTTTTATAGAATCTTTCGATTTTGTTTGTTCAATAGTCTATTTTGTTGCCATTTAATTAAGGATAAATTACAAAACAAAAATTATTCCTTTACTGCATAAAGCAGTATGAGCTCCTATCACAAAAATAGACTCTTCTATATAAACCAACTTTTTTACATAACTAAACTCTGGTTTGCTGTCCTCCGTCCCACTGTACTTAATGTGGATGTAGGTTTTGTGGATGCTGCTGCTTGGCAACATTTGTTGAATGAGTTGTTGCCTGAAACATGTTGCCAATGATAAATGTTGCAAACACTTTGTAAGGCTTTTAGCAACCTGCCTTAACGGCATCAATTTTTAATAATTAGTTGACTATGACTATGCAAATGTACAGGAAATACAAGTGGTACCTTTTAGCAAGCCATTGCTAATACCCGTACATATTTATATATATTGATATATACATATTATTAACATATAGTATGTATGTATATACTTTATGCCTAGAAATAAAGACAATGGCACTCCATTTATGCGTGTAACTTTGTAATAACCTCAATTCGCAATTCGAAATCAAAACTTCCGCTGTCATGATTTCAATTCATTTCATTCACAATGCAAAACGCCAACAGATATGCCCAGTCAGACATTGACGCAGACGCTTCGACGCCCCGACGAAGCGGCGCTGCGACGCCTGTGACGCCTGCGCCGCTCTGGTTTCCTCCTGCTAATGCCTTCTGTCTGCCCAACGGCATGCCCCACTAAGGCAATGGCCACCCCCATTCCCCTTTCCCGTTCATCGTTTCCTAAGTCCCTTACTCACTCACTCTCTCTCTTTCTTGATCTTTGTCTCTGTAGTGTCATCTGCAATTTGTAAGGCCGCATTGCGCTGTTCCCAATCCCCTCTCCCCTCTCTCACAATCCGTCTCCTTCCCTTTGCGCACGCATTTATTTATCGCTTGTTACCTTTTGGGAAACGACCCGTAGGCTGGAAACGTGCCCAAACGCTAAGACCGATTGAGGAGCTTCCGTTTGAGTGACCAACGGGCTCCCTCTCTCTCTCTCCCTCCAAGCCACTCCTCCCGCCCCCGTAAGGTTTTCCACTTGCTCGACTCCTGGCCGTTTTTGGGCGCTTTTTGATTTATTGTTTTTGACATTTTGTGCGTCGTCGTCTGCGCTTATTTCTCGGTTTCAGTTGTGCTCCAAGTGGTTCCAAACAATTCGAATTGTTATGTTTTATTTATAACGGATTTGTAGCTGCTTTCGCTTTGTTGTCGTTGTCGTGGCTTTTTGTTTATAAACACATAAATATGTATGTACGCGTATTTGTCTGCCACATTCCATGTGTGCGACAGAGAGAGAAACTCTGCAAGCCAAAAGAAGTTAGCGGTGAACTCGATCCCTGGCAGTTCCTGTCAGTCCCATCAGCGTGTCGTGTGTGTGTCTCCTTCCCAAATATGAAGCATATTTTTGACCTGTGCGCCTGTGACTTTTGAGTTGGGTTCGAATTTCGGTCTTGCAATGGAATTTAATTTCATTTGCTTACATTGGGCCTAGTTTAGTCACAAAGTCCAGTCCAGCAACCCGACATCAATGTCGACTTCAACTGCGGCATCAGCTGAATACTTTCGGTTTCACTGTAGCCAGGAGCATAAGAGGAGCAACTCCATCAGCCATCAGCAGATTGTGGCCTCATTTGCAAGCTGGCAAAATTGACAGCTAGTGTCTTGGCCACACTTCACAGCTGCGGGCCAGTGAAAAGTAAAAAAAAAAAAAACAAGTGCAACGTCCAATTATGACGCTAGCTCAGCATGATCAGTTAGAGTGAACTATGCCATGGCTCATATACAGTCGAACTTCCCTAACCATTGCTATCCAAATAGTTCGAATCATGGAAACTTCAACTTATGGAATTCTCTTTTTCTTAAGTTTTCTAAAAGAAACTACAATTTCATATATGGGTATATGCAGGATCGAGGATGGCAAAAGCTGAACTTTTCAAAACTGTTTTCTCACGTGTTTAATGCATTTTATCAACACTGTTTTTATAATAAAAGACAAGCTTTGAAGACTTGTCGTTTTCGAATAATTTATGGAAAACAATGAATCGCGTACGCGACGAAAAATGGAAGTCATGTTTGACTTTATCTTGGCAAATGCGAAAGTCTGAAATGTGGCGAGTAATTTGGAAGAAAATACTCTTAAACCATTAAAAAAAAAAATGAAGTTTTCCTTTATCCTTTATCCATTTTAGAAATAATTTTGATATGTTACTATCATTTTATTTATTTTACAAGTTTTATTAGTAATTTGTAACGCGACATCGCGAACGTGACAAGATTTCCACCTACTTTGTGCCAAGAATTTGTTCATCACATTTTATTCGATACATCGAAAACAAAATGTAAAACTTGTTATAAATTAAATTTTTAATATATTTTTAAGAATTAAAATGGTTCATGTTACCATCTTACTTTCCTACTAAGTGTAATTGTTAAAATACAAACGGTCCATTTGGAAGTCAATTTTTAAGAAAATGGGAAAAATATGGAAAAAGTGAATTTGTTGCAATGCAGAATCTATATGTTCATCCTATTGACTTTCTTCAAATTGCGAATTGCATCCAGAAGATTTTCAAGATTCGAATGACGTCATAATTAATACTCTATTTTTTAATATATTGAAAAACTTACTCGGTGGAGTTCCATATTTCTCAGTCACTTTCTTTTTTTTCTGATTCAGTTTCGACTTCTTTAATAAATTTGAATTTTTCTTCAAGCGATAAATATTTTAATACATGTTTCAGTGCCATGGTAAATAATCCTCACATTGATTTTATTATTACTATTATGAATATTATTTTTATATCTATTTATTTTTTTTCTTTTATTTTCTTATACTTAATTTTTATTTTTATATTTGATTTTTATTGTAACTGTATTTAGTGTTACCGTAGCAGAATTGTAAGGAATTCGCTGAGTTCGAGCTAGAGAATATGAAAGTTACAGAAGTGCGAGTTATGGCAGTTCGACTGTAGATTTGCAACTGCAACGCCATGACACGCAGTGCCGACGACTTCGCAGCTCCTCCGCGTCTCGCTGAAGTGGGCGTGGCAAGTCGAGAGCCAAATGCAGTGCTGCACTTGACTGATGATTATGTTTATGATACGATACCCGTTGTCCACGTTGACCATGTCTGCATCCGCAGCAGCAGCAGAAGCTAACGGCGCATGTGAAATTTCGCTCAAACTTGGGGCGTGGCAATTGGCCAAGTGGCGGGCGTTTTAAGCAGTTGGCGAAATCAAGACCACACTTTAAATAAAAATTGAATGCATACACATACTAAAAATATTATAAAAACAAGTGGGAAAGGCTATAGTCGAGCTCCCGACTATAGGATACCCGTTACTTACCTAAATAAATTAAACTTTTGTTTTTATTGCATGCTTTTAGGCACTTTTATTGCTTAAAAGCTTTAATCAGCCAGTACCACCTTTCTGTTTGTCCGATCTTGTTGGCATTTAGTAGGATGATAGGTAATAACAGTAGCTAACGTTCATTGTTTAAAAAAACCTAATATTTTGAAAACTGTGCGTGTGGTGGATTTTCGCGATTTACGGAGGCGGAAAGGGGCGTGGCAAAATTTTGAAACAAACTTGACCTGCGTGGGGTTTATAGAAATCTGTGTGCAAAATTTGGTTGCTCTAGCTCTTATAGTCTCTGAGATCTAGGCGCTCACACAGACGGACAGACGGACGGACGGACAGACGGACGGACGGACAGACGGACATGGCTATATCGACTCGGCTGTTGATGCTGATCTAGAATATATATACTTTATAGGGTCGGAGATGCTTCCTTCTCCCTGTTACATACATTGCAACGAATACAATATCCCCTTTTACTTATTTTTAATAAGTAACGGGTATAACAAGCGGCACAGTCCAGTGCACTTAACAGTAATATACCCTGTGCCTAGACAAGTGGGTGTGAAGATTTGATGCCCTTGCAAAACGCTGCAAATTCGATTAAGACATCTCTAAAAAGGATAAACAACTGCATACTAATTCTCAATTATCCACCGATCGTTTTGATAGCAGCTACATACATATGCATATGATCTAGATGAGTAATTTGAACCAATTTGCACGATATCTTCAAATTTTAATAGTTTATTAAACGCAAACAAATTTAAATAATCGAAAAAAAATTGGTTAAACAAACCAAGAATCGAACCCAGGACCTATCACACACGGGCTTGTATCTGTAGCATTAAACCAGCTATCGGCACGGCCCTATCTCGTGCGCATAGGAAATTTTCGTGGCGACTGCGCTGCCGCTCACGTACGCTCACGTACGCGTCGCTGAAGCGATTTGTTTCTGTTACGTCCCTGCTATTCCGCTGTTAGGCGAACAAAAATGCACACTAACGCAATGCAAACATATGAATGTGTTGGTGCCGACCACTGCATTAAACCAATGCACTTATTGAACTGGCGCTGGCAAATATGGTACACATATTTACATTCAGGCAGACAATGCAGATAAGCGAAAAGTATAAAATAATTGAAAAATGTCTGCATCCTGAGACTCGAACTCGGATCTCATGTTTCGCTTGCCGCTCATCTATCACTTCGACCAAACCATCACTGAAGCTAATGCTTAAACTATAAGACAGGGTAAAGGTCTTCATTATGCCGACAGGCTCAAAAAAAACAAAACCATAAAAAGAGGGCGATTTATCATGAATTTAAGCGAAAGAATTATTTGCGGGTCTCCACTAGATTATTTTTAATAGATTTTTGAAATTTCGATGTTTTGTGGTCTTTTTCGATAATTTGGAACGCTTTTGTCGTGTAACGGGATCTGTTAAAAGTCAAAGGCAAAAAATTAAAAAAATATATATGTATATTATATAAATTAAGCTGCGAAATAAACTAAATCAAAAGAAGTAAACTCGCCAGCTCTATACGTAGAAGGAATAGAGTAGGAAGAAAGTACAAAATAAGCGGGCAAGGCTATAGTCGAGCTCCCCACTTTAGGATACCCGTTACCTATTTAAATAAATTTAAAATATTTTTTATTGCATGCTTTTAGGCACTTACATTACTTGAAAACTTTAATCAGCCATTACAATTTTTGAATGTTAAAAAAGAAAAAAAAAGACTTTACCGCCTTTCTATTTGTCCGATCTTCTTACGATATCAGTAGGATGATAGGTAATAACAGTAGTTAACGTTGATTAGTTAAAAATCCTAATATCTTTAAAACTATACGAGTGGTGGCTTTTCGCGTTTTGCGGAGTTGGAAAGGGGCGTGGCATAAATTTGAAATAAAATTGACCTGCGTGGGTTTATAGAAGTCTGAGTGCCAAATTTGGTTGCTCTAGCTCTTATAGTCGCTGAGATTTAGGCACTCACACAGACGGACGTGGCAAAATGTTGACATTAACTGATCCTGCCTGACCTTATGGGAGTCTATATTTTAAATTTGATGGTCCTAGCTCTTACCATCTCTGAGATCCTTACGCTTATATGAATAGACAGACAAGGGTATATCGACTCTGCTGTTTGTGCTGATCAAGAATATAATACTTTATGGAATCCGCCACGCCTTCTTCTGCCCGTTACATACTTTTCAGCTACTTAACTTACGTTACGTCGCATTTCGTTACGTTACGCCAACCCACCTACGAGTATTGACTAGAGAGCTGCACAAAATATCACTGCGGACTGCAGTCCGCGCTAGTGAAGAAAGCAGCAGAAGGGTGCGAAAGGCGACTAGCAATATATACAGGAAGAATGATGGAATGAAAACTTTGATATGGCTGTGCGATCAGGTCGAGTTACATACCGATCGAAAGGTTTAGTCTTACCTAACAAATGTGCATACTAAGACTTTCACGATAAAACCCTAGAAAATAAAATTTTGTAATTGTATTGGACTAGAGATCCCACAATCCAGTGACCAATTAGTGTGCGGAAAACCGTCAAGCACGGTGGCGGCTCAATGATTGTCGCGAGATGGACATCGGTGTTTCCACTCAAATTTACATCACTAGTTAGAGTCGCCGACCTGTCACATAATTATAACTTCCAGTTTGAAAAAAAAAAACTGGGTTCAATTGTATTCAAACATATGTTTTAAAGTTCTTCAAAACAAAACGCAAAAATATATACTTCCGTCATTAAAAAAAAAAAATAAAAAAAACAGTTCTGCTCGTCAGTGTATGAGTCTGATTCAAATTGAGAACTCAAGGAACTTAAAGTCAACGACTTTGATATTTTTGTAATATTCAAGCGGACTCATATAAATGTTATCTTGCTCCTGCTTTGATTAACTGGATATTATTTTTAAACAAACATTTTTGGTCGCAAAATTAAAAATCGGGAATCTTTTTCGGCCTACTATCAAACGTAATCGGTAATTTCAATGAATGACCAAGCTAACCATGCGTGGGGGCCATATGGCACATATGCAAAACGAAACCAGGAAGGGGCACTAGAGTTGCTCAATATGATCCACAATACTTCTCCCATACTCACACCTGGAAACCACAACAAGACTAGAAGGAGTCACGAGTCCACGTGTCTTAATTTTGAATTGCCCGTGTTGTTTAACACGGGAATGCTTGACTTCAATAAGAACAATGCACTTCTATTTGGTGGCCGTTGTGTAATCGTTGTTGATCGAATTTTTCCCATAAAGGTATCAAGACGCTTTATAAAGCCCCAGTTTTCCCGTGATGGCCATTTCCGACCTAACCCAGAAAACATTGTGCGAAAGCTGTTCAGAGTGCAAAATTTAAGCAATATCTTGCTACTGATCACGCCGACAGCCACAGAGAGAAGACAGACGGACGAGCATGTGCTGCACGGCTATGAGGTGGACACCCAGCTGCATCTGGGTGTAACCATTTTGACCACCAGGGAACGAGAAGTGATCGAACGTGAACATAATCCCCACAACTATTTCCTGATATTTAGCTCGAGCTACATCGAACTAGAGGATGCCTTTATGAAAACGCCGATTAGGGATCAAATTTTTCATGTGCTGCGATATAAGCCTCTAAATGCCATTTGCGCCTGGAATTGTGACTGCAGAATCATCCTCCATTATCGCTTGTGTGACGAGGAACGAAGGAATTTGGATATAATTAGGAATACCATTCCTAAGCTCGAGGACTTAATACTCAGGGCGTCTTCTATCCCATTGCAAATCGAAAGCCCTCACCCACAGTCTGCAGAGAGTACCTCAGAGCTCAAAAATCTCAGCAGCCTGCGGCAGTCTGGAGGAGAGGAAAAAAGAGCAATTGACCCATCACCAGTTCAACTTCAACCAGAGAGCTCAGATCACAAACGAAAGGCCAAAAACAGCAAGCGGCATAAGCGGAAAAGCGGAAAAGGTCTGTCTGTCAAGGCCAGGGAGTCCCCGCTCGAAGTGAGCACACAGGGTACTCGGTGGAAGATCAACAAGAAGAACAAATTACCAACAGATGGTATTGTCGAGTTGAAATTTCCAAATCTTGGCGAGGATGAAGACCAACAACCCGATCAGCAGTCTGAGAATCCGGTTCAAAAACATAAAAATGGGAAAAGAAAGCGTAAGAATAAAGCATACTTGATTCCCAATGGAGTAATAGATGCAGCCCAACGGAAAGCTGTTTGGGAACAGCGCTATAAGGAGAGACTACTTCAACGTGAGCGCAAATGGAATCGCTTTTTCAACAGCAAAACGACGAAATATTTTTAAGTGTAATACAAATATAACATAATATATACCTGTGTATATATGTGTATATTAGTATAATATATATAATCTGGAAGAGTACGGTCTTATTCGTGTAACCTTAACTGGAAAATTACAAAAAAATTAACCTAATGTAATAACATTAAAAAATTGATTAAAATTGTTTAACTTGAATATGTCATTAGGCTACAATAAGCATTTACATTCTATTCTAAGAATTAAGCAACAGATTCTAAACGGATATTTAACTTTGACTATATGAATGAATATAAATTCATAAGCTCAACATATGAAACAACATATCAATGTAATAACTCAATTCTATTTTTAAGCTTCCTTAAACTGTTTTTTTAGATATGTGCATATTTATCATTATAAAATATAAAGATTAGTTTAATATAATAATTTAATTAATACTTATCTGCAGTTGTTTTCTACAGATTAACAGTTATTGCGATCTTCATTGCACAACGGTTTTTTATGCTTTTTGATAATTCTAAAATTTAGTGTCATTACCTTGGGTGTATGAAGATACGGACAACCCCTGAGTGACAAACCTTTTTTGTAGTAATTTTTATGAAAAACCTAATATTACACATCTCAAAATTGGATATTAGAAATTTTGGGGCAAGCAAATGTTTTCGTCGCTAGACTTTTACCTCGTTAAGAGGGTTTTTTATAAGATGCCAGAAATTTGGGAATAAGAAAAAAGAACGATTAATTTTACAAACATAAGCTACGACACTTTGTTGCTGCTGTCCTATTCTAAGTACGTATATATTCAGATAACAGGTAATATTATCTTCCAAACCCACCTGTAATTTTTAAAACTACAACGTATTGAAAATTAAACAAATCGTTAGGAGCGTTTTCTCAAAAACCGCCAAAATGTGGGAAAAAATACCTTAGCAGCTTTTTACCTATGTACTTAAGAAAAAACTTAAATGGTATGCATAAGAGCCCTTCAAAATACCTTTTCATGTAGATCGTATCTGTAGCTTCTATGGTTTGGATACTGTGGGGGTTTCAATTTTAGCGGGCTTTAGCGATTTCCCGCTAAACTATTGATTTTTCGAAAGGTCGTAGAACGAAAGATTCTAGATTTTTGATCGGGAACAAGTCCTCCTCAAGTCCACTATAAAGCGTTATCAACGCTTTAATACAAACAAACAAACAAACAGACAAACTGATTCTCATCTCATTTTCGGAAGGCCACTAAAAATTCCAAAACTAATTATCGTTTGAACCAGTGGCTGGATTTTAATGATCGATGTGTCATTCGACGCGTATTTTTGTTAAGAATAGTAAAGAACTAAATTGTCAAAGGGCTCCATTTGCTCCAATCGCTTATATTTATTTCACGAACCAGGTGAGTTTCCAAAAGTATTAGTATGCACATTTGTTAGTTAAATTTATACCTTTCGATCGGTATACAACACGACTCGACCATCGGGCAGTCATAGCAAATTTTCCATTCTTTCTGTATATATTGCTGGTCGCCTTTCGCACCCTTTGTGCTGCTTTCGTCATTAGCGCGGACTGCTGTCCGCAGTGATAGTGTAGTATGTATATATTGTCTCCAATCGGGCTGAATTTTAGCAGCAGAATGGAATATGTATTTGTATGCCAAAAGTTTCGATGCCCTTATATTTAGAAAGCTGCATTACATTTTCGACTAATTGTTCCTCAGGCAGCTATATGATATAGTGGTCCGATTTCAACTAAATTTGGTTAGGATGTATAAAACCACCCCAGATGCACATTCTGTCAGATTAGTTGAGATGCTTCAAAAAACAAAAACTTTTTCGTATTAAAACTTGGTTTTTGACTGATCGTTATGGCAGCTATATAGTGGTCCTATCCAAAGTTAAAAAACAATCTTGATCTGCACCCGGTACCAGGTCTCTGAGATCAAAAAGTTCAAACACACGGACGAACACGAACAGACAGACGGACAAGGCTCAATCGACTCGGCTGTTGATACTGATTAGGAATATATATATATATACTTTATGTGGTCTGTCAAGCCTCCTTCTGCCTGTTACATACATATCAAAAAACCATTATATCCTTTTTTGTCCATTTGCAATGCAGTGCAATGCTCGAAAAACATCGGTAAATTGACTGAAAAGTGTTGAATGGTATCAACGATGTTTCTCCGTTAGTTGTAAAAGTACATTTCATACTTTGCATACGGTTTGATATTTTTATACCCGTTACTTAAATTTTTTAAGTAACAAGTAAAAAGGGATTGTGTATTCGTTGCAATGTATAGTATGTAACAGGGAGAAGGAAGCATCTCTGATACTATTAAGTATATATGTATATTCTTGATCAGCATCAACAGCAGAGTCGATATAGCCATGTCCGTCTGTGTGAGATCTCAGAGATTATAAGAGCTAGAGCAACCAAATTGGAACACAGTCTTCTATAAGCCCCATGCAGATCAAGTTTGTTTCACATTTTTTGCCACGCCCCTTTCAGCCTCCGTAAATCGCGAAAAGCCACCACACGTACAGTTTTCAAGATATTAGGATTTTTTTTACTAATCAACGTTAACTACTATTATTACCTATCATCCTACTGATATCGTAAGAAGATCGGACAAATAACAAAATTTCCATTTATTTGACAAGTGTGGCATCCGTACATTCAAAAATTGTAACATAACTAAATTAAATTAAATTAAAAATTAAATTTATTTAAATTAGCAACGGGTATCCTATAGTCGGGAGCTCGACTATAGCCTTTCCCACTTGATGATGCGGTCAGTTTTTGCTGTTCGCCGCTTTCGGCTTATTTATATGCCGTGCTTGCATTTTATTTTTAATTAATTTTTTAGAAATGTACCTCCTATATTTTTTTGCATTGTTTTTTCGCTCTGCCAACAAAATATTCAGTATTGTTTCTTAACAGAAATTGTTTGGTTTCTATGTATGAATTTATATTATGATCGTTATGTGTACTTCTAAGTGTGCATGCGAGAGAGTAGTTGAGTGTGTCTGCACGTGTGTGTGTGTGTGTATGTGTATGTATTTCTAATGAGCCCTGTGGTTGGCACAAACCCACCAAGCTCCACCCTGTCCGTCCGTCCGTCCGACTGTTGTGTGTGTGTCTGTGTGCGTAATTTATTTCATTTAAATGATTTATTTATTTTGCTCATTGCCTTTTGCAACAGCTCTTGCTGCGTTCTCCTGCTCCATCTGCCCGAATCCTTCGCCAGGACTCGTCATCGTCTCATTGTTGTGGTTGTTGTTAAATTGCTTCTGGCATTTGATTTGTACATCATTTTTAACGAAGCATAAAGTTTTATATACGAGTAGCAGCAGGACAACAGCAGCAGCAGCAAAATACATATTTATGTACATATGTATGTACATACGTTTGTCCTTGTTGTTGCTGCTGTTGTTGCAGCTCTTGACTTTGGGCTCTGTGGTTTCGTTAGAGTTGTTCATTGTAGTTCAATTGAAGGCTTAAGTTCAGTCGTTCAATTCGTTTTGAACGTTCGTTTCAGTTGCCCTGCTTTATTATGCATCCCTATAAATCCTTGTTAAACCAAAGCAAGGCTTCCAAACCGAAAAAAATTGATGATTAATAAAAAATACATGCTAGTAAAATATGTACTATTGAGTGAACTTAATGACATACATATGACTCGGGTGTAGTTCAATCGAACTTATTCGGAACAATTTGACACAGCTCTAGTGTGTGGGCTTCTCCTAATGATCAAAATAGTGGCATGCAGATATTTTCTCGTTTATTTAGTTTGCCAGAAAAGCCCGAAAAATGTTTTGCTGCTACTGCCATCCTGTGCCTGACAGAATATCAAATGGGCATTTTCATTTGCAGGAAATATTAAATCAACAAAATTACGAAATTACAAATCCCCAGTCATAGAGTCATAGATACATACATACATAGATACGCATATATGTATGTACATACATATGTAGGCAGACAGCAAAAGAGTATGAGTAGAGACGGAGATAATTTAACTGCAATTGAGGGATCTTTAAGGCGGATGCATCTCGTTCTTTCATTCTCTATCTGTTCCTGCCTCTCTCTCTCGCTCTCTCTCTCTCTCCTCTTTCTGTCAGTCCATCTCTGCTTCCCATGTCAAGTGGGTGCATCGTCACCATCATCATCCTCATCATCGACGCTGCATCTCAAGTGTATCATCATCGACGAGGCTATCGGAAAATCACGTAATGGGCACGTAGGCCAAATATTTACTTAAGACCAAGCGGGCCACACTGCTTGAACATTGCTCGACAACAGGAGGGATCGGCGGGAAAAACAGGGAGTATTAATGTTGTGGTGGCAAGCCAATTGACTTGACAAGCGACGATGCACACCAGGAGGTGAAGTAAGAGTAGGAGGAGGAGTAGGAGCAGTAGTTGGAGTTGGAGTAGCAACAGCCGAGTCAAAGGCAATTGGGCGACAACTTCCTGCAGCAATTGTTTGACTTAATTGCCTCACTGACTGCGGCTGCAACTGCAACGGCGACTGTAGAGGCAAATGCAGCAGCAGCAGCGATGTCGACTGTAAACAGAAGCCGAGCCGGCAAATAAGCAAACTGACTTCGACTTTCGGGAGTCTCAAAACAGTGATGCCAGCTTACTCGCCACCAAAACAGGACAAACCGATCACAATACAAGCGGGAAAGGCTACAGTAGAGCGCCCTCGACATAAGGCTACCCTGTGCATAGATACCCTAATTTGTATTTTAACACACACTAATACATACGATACATATGTACACACATTTGTATGCAAAAAAAACAGTACCGTAGCATCGAAGTCATTAGGCCCGCCGAAGTTTTTTTTGTCTGATTGTACCTTCAGCAGCCAAAAATAAAATACTTAGCACCTCTCTCACAAATGCCTTACAGATACATTTGAAAGTTTAGCAAACTTATGTTTCCGTTTCAATAAGTAAATAGCTTTATTCTAATTAATTGTGGAAAAAAATGCATAATTTAGCAACAGTTTTAATTATGCACTTGAAACTATAAAAAATTACAAATACATATGTATATTAAAGACAAGCTTTAATTTATCAGCAAAACCAAAAAAAAACGTGTTGTTCGAAAATGATTAAGGCACAATTTAATGTATCAACTACGAAAAACAAGCCTATATCGTGTTGACCCTTCAAATAATAATTTAAAAGGCAACCAATTGCTTAAGTTTTCAAGAGATTTTCCATCCAATAATACATTTTTGTATGATTTTACGATTTCCCGCATTCTAGTGATTTCAACGCATTTTTTTAATGATTAATGCCCAAAGTAATTAAATCAAAGTCAAATCATTAAAACAAGTGCCGATTTTAACGCAATTATGCGAAATATGAGAGTTTTTATGAAGAAATTGAAAGTGGTGCTTTATTATACCCTGAGGGTATATTAAGTTTGTTCAAAAGTATGTAACAGGGAGAAGGAAGCATCTCCGACCCCATAAAGTATATATATTCTTGATCAGCATCAACAGCCGAGTCGATATAGCCATGTCCGTCTGTCCGTCCGTCCGTCTGTCTGTCGGTCCGTGTAAACGAAAGGATCTCAGAGATGGTAAGAGCTAGGACCACCAAATTTGGAATGAAGACTACCTATAATGTCAGGCAGAACAAGTTTATGTTAAAATTTTACCACGCCCACTGTGGGGGGCGTAATTCATCAAAAACTTTCATCACCTTTAATCTAGGGTTTTAAGTTGAAATTTTAAATTTTTTTTTACACCAACGGGTGTAGAATCATGTCCAGAGACTAACCACCAACATTCAACATTATTGGCCCTTAAATAGTGAAGATAATAAGCTATAAAGATTGGCAGAATATATGTATATAAATAGAATTTTTCGTCATTTAATTGATTTTACAATTACTCTGAAAGAATGGACATCGAGAATGTTAATCGAATTTGCCAGCATCAGTCTAAGAGGCGGAGTGGTCGAAGTGATAGGTGCTAGGCACGCGAAACGGGAGATCGGGGCTCGAACCCCGGTCTGGTCTATGCGAATGATTTTTAATTATTTAATATTTTTCGTTTATTTGAATTGTCAGTTTAATGGTAGAGACACGCGAGGGGCGTGGGTTCAATTCCTGAATAAGTCAACGAGTTTTTTTCGTTTTTAAAAATATTTTTACTTTTAATAAATTTTTAAAATTTGAAGATAATGTATAAATTGCCGTGGCCTAGGCTCAGGGTATATTACTGTCGAGTGCACTCGACTGATCCACTTGTTTGTTTTTTGGCCTTTTTAAGCCCCCTTTCCCCTTCCCCTTAAAATTAAAAATTAAAATATTGACAAACATTCTAACATAAGGAGACTTAATAAATTTTGTATTTTTTTCAAGCAATAAGCAACACACAGGATACAATTTTTTTAAATATCGTAGCATGAACTATGTATGGTTATTTTATCACTAAGAGAAACTAGTATATGTAGTGGTGCTATTTTACTTTTAGCAGCTGTATATTAGTTAGGTGCAAGCATTAGCATTATTTATTGACTGATCTTTTTTTTTAAGCCATTTGGTCATTTCCATAGAAACGTCAACCGCTGCCAAGAAATTAAAATTTATGAAAATTCACATCCGAAATTTTCTTCCAGAAATATATTTTAGTTATTTATTTAGGCAATGCACTATGGTCCCAAAGCCCTTAATTTTTACACAAATTAATAAATCGACAATTATTCAATATATTTTAGTCCGGTTTTTTGCATGATAATACCAATTGAATTTTTTACTGGGGAAAATAGGCGTGGCACCGTCCTTTTCCTTATTTTTTAATATGCAAATTTTCTGATTTCATAGCTTTCTAAATCAAGTTTTTGGTTTTTTTTAGCTTTAAACTATAATATTTAACCTACTTATTTCAAGTATGGGTAATTCTCCCATGTCGAATGCGACATTCGTACGCATTCAAACTGAAATAAAACATATGCCAAGACACTGTTTGGTTATGACAAAAGGGGAAACTTATAGGTCGTACTAAGTACTATTATTAGTGCAAATGTTGATTTTGGGCAATTGTTCGTTTTCAAGATAATTTCAAAAAACCAACGCATTCGCAAGCGACTCAAATAGAAGTCGTTTTTTCGGCGACCAGTTCTAACACTGATTCCGGCAAAACGTGAATGAATATTTTGATGCAATTAAATTTAAAATGTAATGCATTTTTAAATCTTAAAAATGCGTTTTGTTTGATTTATAAATATTAAGTATTTTTTTTTAATTTGATTTGAATCACTGTCGCACGCAACATGTCGCTCGCGACATTTTGTTCCACAATATATTTATGTTGCTTATGTCTCTCTTTTTTTCTAATTATAAATCGAAAACAGCTTGAAAAACTTGTTTAAATTAAACTTTCAATATATTTCTACATATTAAAATGGTTTATGTTACAATCTTACTATCTTACTTAGTGTAATCGATAGAATACAAACGGTCCATTTTGGAAATAAATTTTTAAGAAAAGGGGCAAAAATGTAGAAAAAGTGAAATTATTCCAATTTAGACTCTATATGTTCATCCTACTGAATACTTTCTAGCGTATATTGCTTAAATAAATAACTTGAATACATTTTTGGAAGCAACTTTCACAAGATGTAAGTTTTTGATCAATTTTACGTTTTTGACCTCGGTTGACATTTCTGTGGGAATGCCCATATGTAAACAATCAGCCGAATTTTAATTTAAAAATTAAAATAAATTGTAAACTTATTTTTTTCAATTTTTTATTTTGTGTTATTAGTTATTACAAACCTGGAACTATGTTTTCCATAGTTAATTTTAATTAATGGGCTTTTTTCTATTTATTTTATAGGGGAAATAAAAGTGAACGATATATTGTCTAAATCTCAACCCCGTGCTCACAAAATAAAAACAGCTAATTTTCAGCGCCAAAGAAAAATTACAGAATTTAAAAAAAAAATAATAATTTTAATTTGAAGTTCATTGAAATATTTTCTATTGGAATAAAATGTGTTTCTTGCATAAATCACTATTATGATTTTTTGAATTTACGTAAAAAAAATACGGCTTTGGGACCATAGTGCAATGTGTGCTAGAAGAAATTTAATAGGATAAACATTTAGATTAACATTGGAATTAATTCACTTATTCCATATTTTTGCCCATTTTCTTAAAAATTGACTTCCAAAATGAATTGTTTGCATTTTAACGATTACACTATGTAAGATAGTAAGATTCTAACATGAATCATTTTCATACATAGAAATATATTGAATGTTTAATTTAAAACAAGTTGATTTTGATATATTGAATAAAATTTGAAGAGCAAATTCTTGGCACAAACTAGGTGGAAATCTTGTCACGTTCGCGATGTCGCGTTACAAATTACTAATAAAACTTCTAAAATAAATAAAATGATAGTAGCGTTATTTTATTATGGTTGAAGAGTATTTTCTTCGTAATTACTAGCCACGTTTCGCAGACTTTCGCATTTGCCAAGATGAAGTCAAACATGACTTCCATTTTTCGTCGCGTACGCGATGCATTGTTTTCTATAAATAATTAAAAAACGACAAGTCTTTAAAGCTTGTCTTTTAGAGAGCTTGCAAATAACAGTTGACCCTTTCAAACTGTTCAAAAATAACTCTCATTTACTGACTTTTTGAGCAAAGAGTCACAGATGAACCGTTCACATAGTATTTTGAACGAATCGGTATTCGCTCAGCGAACAATCTTTTTATTTGTTCCCCTTTTGCACTGGTTATTCCCTGACCGTTTTGACGTAAGCTAAGAAAATAAATCTCATTTGCGTTTGTATGCGTCTGAGCGATTGTCATCCTGTCAGTTGTCTTTCATATTTTAGTGCATTCGGTAATTCGTGAAATATGGGCCGTGAACCAAATAAAAAAGTGCACCAGTTTTTTAAATTTGATGCACAAGAAAATAAATCAAAGTGCATCGTATGCAGTGTAAAATTGACTGGCCCGCACGCAACAAATTTAAGGCGCCATTTGATAGCTAAACATGCCGAGATTTTTAATGAACTAAATAGCAATATCGAAGTGCATCAAAACATTAAAAAAAGAAAGATATGCTATGAAGCAAGTGAAGAAGCTCTCGTTTCCTCAATTATTAAAATTGTGACGACGGAAGGGAAACCTTTTTTATTTCTGGAGAGCGAAGGGTTTCGAGAAATATTAAACCCAATATACAGCGCTCTTTCTAGGGCACCTATAACGTCACGAAAAATTATGCATTTTGTGACCATTAGAGAGCAGAATATTAAAGCAAGTATAAGAGGTCTTGTAAAGGGAAAGCTTGTATCCCTTAAAATGGACATCGCCACAAGAATGGATAAATCTATTCTAGGTTTAAATTTACAAGTGATACACCCAAGTATGTGCAAAGCTGAAATCATTGTGAAGACTTTGGGCATGATACAGCTCCATCATTCACACACTGGAACGTATATTAAGGAAAAAGTTATGGAGATCCTACAAGATTACGACATAGCGCTTGATCAAATCTTCAGGTACAAATTTTAATACAGTCACTATTTAATATTTTTGGTGTAAAATATTTAAACTTTAAAACACAGCATTACATCTGATAATGGCAAAAATATGATAAAGGCCACTCAAATTCTAAATAATGCTACAGAAGAGTCACTTTTCGACGATGACAAAAACGAAGACAATTTGATGGAAAAGCTAGACTCTTTGCAATTGGCAAATATTCACCTAGTTAGATGTGCTGCTCACACGCTTCAGTTGTGTGTTTATGACGTCAACAAGCTAAGCGAGATCAGCGAAAAAGTTAACGCCTGTCGCAAATTATGTAAATTATTGCGTACAGAAACCTATAGGTAAGAGAAATTTTACTTTTTTCTTTGTTTTTAAAATATTGACATTGCGCAGACGTTTTTTAATCGAGAACAAAAAAAGTGTACCATCGCTCGATGTTCTCACTAGATGGAATTCCACATATTTAATGGTGGAAAAATTATTTGATTTAAAAGAGTTCCTTGCTGAGCAATCTAATGTTATTATTGACGTTGATTGGGATTGGATGGAGACGTATATTGACGCATTCAAGGATTCATATGAGGTGACCTTAAAGCTGCAGGAGAAGCAACTAGTTTACAGTGAATTTTTTTAATATGGATGGAACTTAAATTAAAATGCGAGAAAGGTTAAAATTACATTAAAAAGAAGTTATTGTCTCAAATAAAAATTCGAGAAAGCAAGTTACTTGAAAATGATGCATTGCTAGCTGCAATTTATATGGACCCCCGTGTGAATTGCATATTAACTGACCAACAAAAATGGATGGCAAAACAAAATTTAAAGAAAATTGCTTTTCGTTTATTTGAGCTGAAACAAGTAAGTCTATGTGTGTTTGAAGTTCAGGTCCTGTTATATTTTTGCTAATTGTTTGTAGTTTTTAGTAATTGTTTTAAAAACTATATTGTCCTTGTCCAAAGATTATACTTGTATTAAACTTAATTTGCAAAATATATAACATTTTAATTTTTTTTATCCTAAATACTTTAGGCGCATGCCGGAATTCAAAATGTGTCATGTAGCGAAATTGACATCCCTGATGAGAAGAACGAGCCTTCATCCGACAGTACAATATCTGCCAACGAAGAAAACGCTCTGTTTTCCGCGTTCTTGGATGACGTGCAGACTCTAGATGAAACCAAAGAGGAGCCTGTTTCTGAAAAACTCGTCAAAATTTATGCTGACATAGAAAACTTTACCCAAATGTATGGTCGTTTAGCATTAAATAAAAATATTTTAGAGTTCATTAATGAACTAAAGCTTCGGTCGCCACAGCTGAGTGCACTCGCACAGGTTGTGCTAGCTACACCGGCCACTCAAGTGTCCGTAGAAAGGGCATTTTCAGCTCTTCATTTCATTTTAAGTGAAAAACGTAGTTCAATAAGTGCAGAGCACTTGAATTCATTGTTAGTTGTTAAGTTAAATTCAGAATAAATAAATAAATATTTGTGCACATAATTAAAGTATTGAGAAATTATGTTTTTACAAATTATTAAAATAATTTTCAGAAAAGATAACAAAATGACCGTTTGCGCTGAGTAATTCATTTTTTCTCTCCTCTGCTGACTGCCAATATGTGAGCGCTCAATCGGTTCACTCTCTACAAATTGTTATTGAAAGAGAGTTACTAGAATACTTAGTTTAACTCAGACTACTCAACCGAAAACAAAAAGTAAGAGAATCGAGTTTTTCTTCTCAGAGAGAGAGAAAGCGTGCATATTTTTTTCGGTTATTTTCGTGAGTAGATCGCAAAGTGAAAAACGGTCAACTGTTATTTGCGAGCTCTGGTCTTTTATAATAAAAATAGTGTTGATAAATGTCAACTGTTGACATTTTTTTTGTTCATTTAAAGACGTACAAATGTAGCGTTCTCGATCCTGGAAATACCCATTTACAAAGCATTTCAATGGTTAGCTTACATTAAAAGAATGTTCAAAAATACATAAATACTATTCATATGTGCATACATACATTGGATCGAATACAATATTGCCTTGTACTTCACGAGTAACGGGTATATACATATGTATATGAATGAACGAAACTGTGACATTATTGCCACTAAGCAAATATCAAAGTTAAACAAATAAGTAGTAGTAACAACAATGATAAATGAGAGAGTATTTTGCACTAAATGCGAAACTGTTTAGCATTTGGCTTTTGCCATCAAGTGTCAAGTCGGTAAAGGAAACGGAAAGGAAAAGCCTGGAATGAGGTCAAGAGACAAAATAAGCTTCCTGCCTGTAGCATGTGGGCATGTGTGTGTGTATGTGCGTGCGTGTTAACGGAATACTCCCAAGGCTATACACCCACTTAGATGGGAGTTGGCCTGCTTCCGGCGTTTTTCTCCTTGATCCCAGTTCTTTCTACCCTTAGCACTCGAACGGAATTTAACGGTCAAATCGCTTGACTTTTTCCGCCACATTCGGCATTCCAGAGACTCCGAATAAGACAGAAACTGAGGCTGAGGCTCAGACTGAGACTACGACTGAGACTGAAGTTGAAGCTAACTTTGGGGCTTTTCAGGCTCAAGTTCTACATTGTATGTATGTATAGTATGTATGTTTGTGTCTCGATTTAGCCATGGTGGCTTTTCTTTTCTTGGTTGTTGGCTATTTGGGTAACTTACGCTTCATTAACTCGTTTGATGCTCAGTTCCCCTCTGGGCTGAGTTGGGCACTTCATTTATAAATTCATTTACCTCCCCCCCGCCCTTTCATTGTCAACGAACCACAATTTGCTCCATCCACTGACAGGGCCAATACCATTACCACTAACCGTTGCCGTTGCCATTGCGTTTGAATTTGATTTACTGTTATCATTTGTGAATTTATAGAGGCTCAGTGGCCATTTAGAGCGTTACTAGACGAAAATCGCATATTAATTATCCGACTCGTTGTCGGCCTGTCATTTCGCTGCAAGCTCAATTCATTTTCTACAACAGATTACAAGAACAACAACGACAGCGACTATAACAACAGCAACTTATGGCGTCTTTGGGCATGTTTAGCCAACAGTTTTACTGTGAAATTGTCAAGAAAATACGTGTTTAAGCTAGATTAAATGCAGCTCTCACCATATTTATGACCCAGTCAGTTGTTGAAGCCCTGATCAGGGTCGAATTCTAATTTCAAATCCAAATCCAATTCGTTTGCCTTGTCGCTCGTCGCGTCGCGTCGGTCATTGTTTACTCCAATTATTTATGGGCCAGAAAGTATCTGAGAAAACTATCAAATTTCAGCGTAGCACGGTACACAACATATGTAAATATGTATGCTTGTGATAGCAACATGTCACAGCAACATGTTGTTTTTGGCAACAATGCTGCTGGTCTCATGGCTGTGGATGCTGTTTGGTGAGTTTCGGTCTCAGGTGCTCCTGTTGTTGCCGTTGTTGTTTGCAGTTTATGATGCTGATCCGATCGAGTGGGCGCCAGCCTGCGACGTGCGTAGGCGTGGCCAGGTGAGCATATGGACCCAACCACGCAGTCAATATCGAAAAAGTAATTAAAGGCAGCGAAAAACGTTCGGCAATGTTTGGGCGCAGTGAAAACGATGCGAGTACCACGCCTACCTACTGCCAAGCCCCCCGCCATCCAAACCTTCGTCCACCCACCTGTCAAGAGCAGTACGTGCCACATGCGGTTGCCAAATGGCATCAACGAACGTCAGCTTATTAATGAAACCAGCAGATACTCTTCCAAAGTGACTAAATCTACGGTTACCAACATTACACAAGGTAAAGGATCCACAAAAAGCATTCCATTATCGACATGCAATGAAATACATGCTTAATTATTGACACATTAAGCATCCACCTTACAACTGAAGCTTGAACCTTCATTAAGTGATTGATTGGCTATCAATATATTTAATTTCCATACATACATATGTATACGTCTGTATACTGAGTGTCATTTTTATGCATAAAAATCAGGGACCTTAATCATGAGTTATACTTATTATAAAAATTACATATTAATGATTAATGATGATAATGATTAGTTCTGAGCGAATCAAATAAAACTATAAATAAAATCGCTATTTAGGATTTTTAATTTTTTTTTGGGGCAAATAAAACTCACTTTTGAAAAAAGATTACGTAATCATTTTAAATATTGTAAGCCTTCGATAGGTGCCCTATGTTTTTTCTAATGATTATTTGAGAATTTAATTTTTTTCGCTCAAAATTAATCATGATCATTATTTTTTTTGTATATGTATGGAATTCTAGTCATTGATGTTTTGATGTAAAAAATATCAATAATCATTATTTGTGGTCCCTGATTAATGCTGTTAGAAATTTCAAGGTTTCGCAAGCAACCTTGACTAATATATTTAATATAGGTAGAGCTTCTTAATAAAAGCTTATGGTTTTGAAGCCAATGGTATAACCGATATGACCGAATTTCCTGGCATGAGGGAAAACGGCACGCATCCGTTTTGTGCAACGCAAACGACAATTATCAGCGACATGAGCAAACCAATTGTGCGACCGTTGTCCACATTCCAGCAGGAAGTGCAGGAAGTGTGCGATAGGCCAACCAGCCAGACAACTCATAGATTGTCAGGACAGAAAGCTGGGTTATTTGTGTGTGTAATTGTCGCTACTCTTGGGCCACAGAAACTGATTACAATAGTAATCAATAGGCCAAATAGGCGATCTTTGCTCTGGCATTTCCTGCGGCTGCATCCGTGTCCTGTCAAAGGTCAACTCCCGATTGGACGTTATTAAATTTATTCAATACTTTCACAACCTTAAAGCTAATCAACAAAAAAAAAAAATTTATGCACGCACATAAAAAAAATCTTCACAAATTCAATTGAAAACAAGTTTCTGAACTTAGGGCTAAACAATTTACAGAGCGTACAATGCTTAGGTACAGATAATACGTGACCTGGACAACCAATTTTGGACTGCTTGGATGTTTGGCACTTAACAGTGAGTTTGCAGTTCGGTTGAAAGGTCATCTAAGTAGGTACAGAATAATTATACAACATATATAACAGACGGGTGGGGGGGGCGTTGCGGTGCGGAGCGGCGCTTGGCAACATTCCTAGGCATCCTTAACTTTGCCATCCAATGTGTCCTGCACAAAACCGTGATTTTCGATACCATTTAGTCTCGCTGCTGCCGGAGTCACCGTCGTCGGTATCGTTGTCGCCGTTGGCTCCGCATGCTCCAAGGACTCATGTATCACATTAGCAATAATGCCGTTCAGTTGGCCCTTGGCTTCACTAGCCAGCGCCAGCGCCTCCACGGTATTAATATTGCCATTGGTTTCTCGAAAGGATCCATGCTCTGTATCGGTTCGTATTTCCTTGCGGCGCTGCCGAACTTGGAAGCGATACATCCACCTGTAGGTAGGAACATAAAAGAGTTATAACCTGATCCAAATTCCTTTATTTGCAGCGATGGCCCAATTAGCTACTTTTGTAATTCATTTTTCATTTCACTAGCATTGAAAGAATTAGTGCAAATTAAATTTTTTTATTCTGTTAAAAAATTTAAAATAAGTTAAAAATTTAAAATAATAAAAAAGTTTCTAAAATTTTAAACATTCTTTAGAAAATTTTAAAAAAAAATTTCAAATCGTTCAACATTTGTTCAACATTTTTATACCCGTTACTTATTAAAAATAAGTAAAAGGGTATATTGTATTCGTTGCAATATATGTAACAGGGAGAAGGAAGCATCTCTGACCCTATAAAGTATATATATTCTTGATCAGCATCAACAGCCGAGTCGATTTAGCCATGTCCGTCTGTCCGTCCGTCCGTCTGTCCGTCTGTGTGAGCTCCTAGATCTCAGAGACTATAAGAGCTAGAGCAACCAAATTTGGCACACAGATTTCTATAAACCCCACGCAGGTCAAGTTTGTTTCAAAATTTTGCCACGCCCCTTTCACCTCCGTAAATTGCGAAAATCCACCACACGCACAGTTTTGAAGATATTTGGATTTTTAAACGGTGAATGTTAGCTACTGTTATTACCTATCATCCTACTAAATCCCAACAAGATCGGACAAACAGAAAGGTGGTACTGGCTGATTAAAGCTTTTAAGCAATTAAAGTGCCTAAAAGCATGCAATAAAAAAAGTTTAATTTGTTTATGTAAGTAACGGGTATCCTATAGTCGCGAGCTCGACTATAGCCTTTCCCACTTGTTCTTACTTGTTTTCAACGTTTTTCCAAGATTTTCGGATTTTCTGAAAATTTATGCATTTTCAGAATTTTTTAATTTTTTATCAGTTGATTGACAACACGGTGCTACAGCATTTGTAGATATAGTAGAATGTAACATTGTGGCATACTAAAAAACCCGTATATCGAGGTTGATGGAGTTAAAAAATCCTAATGCCCAAACTATGCATCCTAAAATAAATTGTTCGTTGGAAAGAGAAAAGTAACACCTTTCTAACGGTGTATTACACTGGAATCTTGAATAAATATTGTGGGAGCTACATGTAAAAATATGTGGATTTTTACAGTTTTTTGAGACTTTGCCGTAGTTGGATCGTAAATTTATAAGTTAAATTTGTAAAAAGCAATTTACTTTTGGAGTTTTGTTTCAAAAAACATTTAATTTTACGTCTTCTGCTTTTTAGTTTAACAAAATCGAGTGATATTTTACTGAGTTATTAATTTCTTTTAGAGAAAAGTCATGGAAAAATACTTCTTTGCTAACCACTTTGCTAACTACGCAACTACAAATGGAATATGAGGGGAGGGGGAAATGGCGCAATAATGTCGCGAATATCAACATTTTGAGCAATTTTGTTTCAGAAAATCTATTATAGCTTTGCCAACTCTTGTCCGATTTAAGAAAATAAACACACGCTTTACTCGTGAAAGTATGTTCTTTTTAAATAAAAATACAAGTGGGAAAGGCTATAGTCGAGGGAATTGAATCCAGTTAAGTCAAGTGTGGCACGTTTATAAACTTAAGTTTCTTATTTCCAAAACCGTTAAAAAAATAAAAAACAGTGCTCTTTTCAATGCTAGTGAAATGAAATTTCATTACCACTATTATTTCAGTGATAATTGAAAAGTAATGTTAATTCTAATTGGAACAACTCTGTTTATTTGGTATACTCACAGAAAGATTCCCACGGAGAACATGGTTAGAGCGCCGCCCAATAGGAAGAAAGCACCTGGCAAAATCCTGAGCGTTGCGGCATAGAGGGTCGTGTACATGGGCGCGAATACCATGGGCATTAGAGCCTCGGCGACGCCAAAAAGCGAGTTAACCTTGCCCAGCTCATCCTTGGACACCAGCTTGGTGGCAATCGAGCGCATAGCAATGAAGGCGGTACCGTTAAAAATTTCAACAAGACCACCTAAATACATGTGCCAGGGCAGCGTGGCGAACGCGTACACAAAGGACGATAGAATTTTCGAGGTGCTAGAGAGCACGCCCACCAGGGCATCATCGATCTCCAGCTTGTGCGAAAGAATGCCCACACAGAATATTACGCCTATTAGGCCAGTGAACATCGCATAGGTAGAGAAGTAGCTGAACTCCACCTCGGACCAGTTGAAGCGGAATCGGGTGAACAGATATGTGACTGCCATCTCACCGTGCATCGGGCCAATGATTACCATCACAACAATCATGAGGAGGATAACGCGTTGACGGCGCTGATTCTCCCCCTTCTTAAAGGCCACGCGGAACGTCTGGACGACATGTTCCTTATCGAAGAAATCGGCCAGTAGACTCTTCTGTTGGGCGGTCTTCTCTGGTCGCGCTATGGGCTCATCAAGAAAGAAAAATCCGTAGACAAATGCCAGCACATAGAAAGCTGCCGAAATGGAAAATACGCCGTAGAAGCCAATTTGCCTAGGAATTGGACCGGGAATGAAAGACGGTTAAATAAGTACCATACATGAATGTTATAAACATAACTAAACACCTACTTGAGCAGGACTCCACTGAATGCCATGCCAATAGGCACTCCGACCGAGAAGCAAACATTAAGGATACCAATACGGAGAGTGCGCTCCTCTTCCGTGGTGATATCTGCTATATAGCTGAAGACCCCCATTAACATTGTGAACCAGCCACCGCTCAGAGATGGAAATATTGCTTCAGTGAGGGCGGCGGCCTCCATTGGCGCGTTCTCAAAGTAGACGCAGAGCATGAGGCCAACAACTCCGAGGAACTCGCCCACCACTGGTATCAGGATGCAGGGCTTGCGCCGGCGATGGCGATCACTCCAGGAGCCCCAGAACAAAATGAGCAGGCAGGGAAATAGCGACTGAATCACAGTCTTCCAAGCAGTCATCCTAGCAACCATCTGTTGCACCGTCTCCTCCTCACTGTGAATGGACAAAGTCAACTCAATTGATGGCCAATACCATTAGTAAAGTACTCCTAAAGAGGGATTGCAAATAAGAGTATAAAAAGGACTATCCAGGAACAGGATACATTTTTATTTCCAACTTTATGTTTTCAATTATTTTTATTTTATAATAAAGTGAGTTTTATTTCGAGCGATAAAAATAAAAATCATATACGAGTATAATGAGTATTTGTGAGTTTTTTTTTCGCTCAAATTTAATCATTATCATTATTTTTTTAAATAATGTATTGGTTTTTTTAATGTGCAAAATTTCAATAATAATTATTTGCGGTCCCTTCCAATTTCATAATTTTTTTCATAAAACTCGTAAAATCTTAAAGCTCACTTACAGCGTATAGTTAGCCGTTTGACGTCGGGTGAGTGCATCGCAGATCTCATCCCCATAGGCCATGTTCACACGACACGCCTTCTCTAGGTTCAGATTTTGCGTGGCCAGATTGGAAAGCACACTGGGCATTATGTAGGCGGCCAGTATGGGCTCAACCGTGATGTTATTTGCTACCAGCCGCAACTTCTCGCGCCACGTCCTCGTTGACGGAGGCGTCGTTTCCGTTGTCTTTCCCTTTTCCACACCAAGTTGCACTGGAGTCATGCTTGAGGCATGATTAGGCGAGTATTTGTTGCTATGTTTGGACAGGTCCATGCTGGCGCCATCTTTGGGTGACATGATGGATTCTGTTTGGGGTAAGCAAAAAAAGATCTTCAATAAAACTTGGATAGTATTTAATTTTTCAATATCACACAAGTAAAATATGTTTACTTTCTTAATGATTAAATTTCCATAATCCATAACCATTTTTAAAATATTTATTAAATGCTGCTGGTTTTATTAATAACTTCCCTACTTCCCCTGGCAATCAATTTCCAATCGATATTAGATGTTTGTAATTAAATCAGTTTTATGGATACATAATATTTAAAGGGCCGGATATGCATCCTTCTGCCCTGCACAGACCCATTCCAGTGATCCATCATAGCTTAAAGTGATTGAAATCAATCATTCCACAAAAGTGAAACATATTCTTCATATTCAAGCTTCACTTTCCGTCCACCAACTTCTCCCTGTGCTGTCGCATTTTGTTGTCATTCTATTTTTGCACACATCTCCCACTTATTTTGATTGGATTATTTGTTTGTGACAATCGTCAGCGAAAGTATTTTGTTTTCACTCGTTTCGGCTTTGTTTTGGACAGCTTAAATTCTATTAACGGAACTCGAGTGTCAATCAAGCGCGACGTTCTCATCAACGTCACCGTCGACGCCGACTTTAAGTGTGGCTTTGCACTTGTAGTAAATATCATTATCAGTAATAATTGATAATTATCGTTGTCAAATACTGCGTACAATAAGGCATTTTATAAATGTACCTACTCATTTTCTCGATCTACCTCTACAACGCAGCTCAATAAATAATAACAATAATAAAAACAAGCGGAAAAAACTATAGACCCATTACATACTTTAAGGCGATTGATTTGCTTAAAAACTTAAAACTTCTCTATATACCGCAATATTTCTCCAATATATTTGAAATTAATATAATAAAACATTAATTAAGAAAAGAATTCTATCATCAAAACTGAGGATGTGATGGATTTTTGCGATTCACTAAGACGGAGGGACGGACCAAACTTGGTTGTTCTAGTTTTCAGAGTCTCTTAGATCTAGGTGTTTACACACACTGACTGACAGACTGACTTAAGTACTTCGACTTGGGTCAACAATACATACAAACGACTGCATAAATATTTTGACAAAACTAAAGTTAAATCTACTTATTATTTGAACTTACTTCATGTAAATTTTGGCATTAGAAAAGCATTGAAAATTTCGAATTTTTGTGAAAATCTACTTTTTTGACTTTTTTCCTCTGTCTCAAAAAATAAATTTCTCCAAGCAATTCTAATAGTGATGGCATACATTTTTTTTCAAAAATCTCTTTGTTAATATTTTGTAAAATAGCTGAAAATGACTATTATAACCACATCTTCTTCCTTTTCAATCAAAAATTTCTCGTACAGCTCAATCTGTAATCGTGTCTATTCAATTTTATATGTTTAAAAAAATTAAATACATTGCATTTATTGAACAATGCAATATTTACTTATGGACAAAATAATAGGTGCGCTCTTTCTTTTACTATAACAGCTATTGTCAACTTTCAAAACTTTTTTTGCTAGTATTTTTTTTTTTTAAATTTTTTGAAAATTGCTTAAAAGCCACTTTTTGCGTGAAAAGTAGGAGAAAGGAATTAAAATAGTCACTTTTTAGAATTTTCAAAAAATTTAAAAAATATAAGCGAAAATATTTTTGAAAATTTTTTTTGCAGTCACTCTTAAAATTTTTTGAAGAATGTTTTTTCATCCCAACATTTTTTGAAAAAAAATCCAGGAAAAAAGTTTTGAAAGTTGACTTTTTTTAAAATTCGAATATTTCAATGGGTACTTAATGGGTTAAGGAAAGTTATGCATCATTCAAACGGAATTTAGATGACCTTTCCAAACTTTTTTTTTCTAATTTGAAGACTTGACTTACAATATCTGTTATAGTAAAAGAAAGAGTGTACTTATTAATTTGGACAGTAGTGTATGTATATATTAGGGAGTCCCTTATTTTTTCAAAGTTATTATTTTTAAACGCATACGGGATAGTTCTGTTCATTTGATCCTAAAGCACTCGAAAATTTAAAAATTACATGTGACAAAAAAAAATTAAAAATTTTTTGTTTAATTAAATTTTTTTTGTTTTTGTTCATTTGGTTCTAAAGTACTCGAAAATAAATTTTCACCCTTATCGGAGTACGATAACACATTTAAAATTGCTTCGAAGCATGAAAAAACAGTGTTTTAACATTATATATACATTATACATTTGAGAATGAATGTCTCATTTGACGTTTTGAATGCAGCAATGCAGACCTTGATCTTTTTAATGATTTAACCAAGATCGAAAAATAAACTCGGAAGCTATTAGATTACGCAGCGTAGGGTAAATATAAGAACAAGATCAAGTGCACTATACATTTATCGTGATTAATCAAGTGTATAGTTTACTTGTTTTAAGATTATATTATATGTATGTCTGTATGTGGGTGTAAATGCCTGTTAGGATATTTAAGGGTCTGACAAGAGCGCGTTTACTTGTATGTATATTATATGATATTATTTCTCAAGTGTGCCATTAATCAGAGTATAACTGGGTACATTTTGGCGACTGTTAGCTGATGAGACTTGCAAACTTAGCGCTTTACTCATTTTTTTGTTTCTTTTTTATAGCATCCATTAAAAGTGACAGAAATTAAGCAAAGCTAATTGACCTTGACAGTCACATATATACGTACGCACACACGCTCGCATACTATCACATAACTATAGAGCGACCCATAAAGTGCATCGCTGGCGGCTTTAATCTTCAACTTCCGTCAACGCCAGTGCTGATCCGACGGCACTGCCGCTGTCGCTACCTCTGCCGTCTAAAAGACAACTCGGATCAAGCTTGAGTTAATTATAGCGTCTATCCATTGGGACAGACATACACTATCGTTATAGTTGTTTTCGTGATTGAAACGTGCATGTATGTATGATAAAGTTCATTATCATGCTTTGTTAGGTTTCTAAATACAAGTCTGACGTTTTTCGTTTGCTCGCAAAAAGCTTTTCTAATTGCCTTTAATTGCAGTTTATTTTTTGTTATATTTTGTTTGCCAAATATTTCCCAAAAGATTTGTATTTGAATCAAACCTGATCAACAAGAATATGTTTTAACCAAGGAATAATACCGTAATCGGTACCAAAACCATTAACCTAAAATAACTGTTTCATGTTTAGTATCGAAGCTCTAACCAAAAAACGTTTGTACCGGTAAGTGATCAGTTTTATGTGCATATCTCTTAATATGGCTTTGTTGAAAAACGTTTTAAAAATTCTAAAAACTGTAATGTTGTAACAGAAGATCTGTGTAATGAAGTCTGACGGATTTTATTTTAAAAACAATAGGTAACAGTCTAATTGTAGACTGGACTAAGCCCACTTTTTGTTGTATGTACATATATTGGGCGCCAGCTTATTTTTATGATTTTCGATAACTCAATTTAGAGGTGAGCTTACATTTGTCATCAATGCTCAAAAATGCCATTTTGTGCGCTTCTTTCAAGCGTCTGTTAAATTTAATGCTGTGATTGAATAAGTCTTCTAAAATTTTTTTAATGTAAATATATTTATCGATATATTTAGGCGAATATTAGATTTAGCACACATTTAAACCTAATATTTGTAGCATCTTAGGTTATTTTATTTGAACCAGTGTTTGGGCCCGTTGTGATCCCGCGGATCCAAAGATCCTTTCTGCCTACTTGGGAACATTCATCTTACTTAGAAAGGACAGTTGACAGTTTGATGACTGAACGAATTGAGCAATTTTACGTGGTGGTAAGGTGGCAATATCGCCTGGGCCGTCTAGGAAGGGTTTACCCCGAATGCGGAGTCTTTTGCTACTTAGAGCTGGGCAGGAGCAGAAGAAGTGCTGCGGAGATTCTTCTTATTTTTCATATCTGCAACTCCTGCAGAAATCGTTGCAGGTTCAGTCTATGGGCATGAATGCCTATTAACCAATGGCCGGTCAGGGATCGGATGACGAGCGAGCAATCTCTTCTGCTGAGATTACACAAAGCATTGGTTCGGGCCTTGTCTATGTGAGACCACGTTTGTCAGTCCACATGACCCACCAGACTGTTTTGCCAATACAAGGTTCTTTTAAGGTTTGAAAGAGTATGGAGCATGAGTTTACAGGTCGTTAGGGGCATACTTGTATCCTCTTTATCCGGAAGGAGTATCTCAGTCGTGCCCTGTCTAGCCCACTCGTCCGCTATGCAGTTGCCTGAGATATCCTGGTGTCCAGGTTCCCCAATAAGGCAGATGTCAAAATGGTCAGCCATCTCTTATAGAGGTTTGCGGCATTTCGAGACTGAGGTCGATTTTGTGGTAGTCTCCCTGCAGGGGTGAGTATGTGGAACGGAGTTATCATATGCTCGGCCGGCATACAGTAATCTGTTTTAGGTGGGATGCTATTGTTGTTTAGAAGGATGGAGGAGTGACCTATTAGATGATCACTACAGTAAAAAATAAATTTCCGCTTCCCGCTGTTTTAAATCGTTCGTTGCAATTGCGATAAAGCAAAGTTTGATGGAAAATCTATAGCGACTCAGCTGTATGGTTGTATTTTCTTACTTCTCCCTGATTTATACACTTCAATAAATTCAATATAGTCTTACACTTTTTTAAGTAATGGGTGCAAAACAGCTTTAATGTCACTATAGACACGACGACTTAATTATTTTTAGCCCCAGTTTTGCACCACAAACGTAGTTCGCTGATGGCAATTGTGTAAACATTAATGTCTGTTTTAATATGAACATATTATATTAACGTCATAACGTAATAACATGTTTATTTAAACTGTTAAACCGTAGCCTAAGGAAACATTAGTATTCATTTTTTCGGAACTTGGAACTTGCCAGTCATTGCAGAGAAGCTAGAATCAATTATAAATTAAAAAGTTAATACAAATATTTAATAAGCTAAACTGATAATTTGATGGACTACGTGTCTTTGTTAAGCTAAATACAAAATGTATATATTTCAAATTTAATTTCAATGTAATTTAATTAACTTCTTGAACTTTTAAAATAAATATATTTTAACAATTTACAAATATTAAATTTTATTAAATTTGAAGGCTTCTTCTTTGTTTTTACTATAAGCATATTAAATTTGACTATTAAGTTTTATTTTATTTGAATTAAAAGGTTTTAATTAGAACTATTTAGATTCGAAAGTTAATAAAGATATAAATTATTATACAACCCACTTTTTAGACCCCGCATCAACAGCCGAGTCGATATAGCCATGTCCGTCTGTCTGTCCGTCCGTCTGTAAGGGCGCCTAGATCTCAGAGACTATAAGAGCTAGAGACTCCAAGCTTGGTATGTATGTAGGTTCGACTATATTGCAAGCAGATCAAATTTGTTTCAGATTTTTATTATGAAAATACCATAAGAGAAAGAAATTCCTGCTTGGGAATAGAAAAAGATAATATTTTCCCCAACTAAAATTTCCCATTTTCGCGCGATCTTAACAGCTAAAGTCACAATTAGACAATTATGTTTGACTTACAGTCCAGTAATAATCAAATCTATAATCAGGAAATTGATGAGACAAGGACTCCGTGTCGCAGTGTGTTTTAAATTTTTATCATTGGTCCCGGGCTTGAATTCCGGCACTGACATTTTTTTGCTTGTTTTTAATATTCGAGGGTGCTACAGAAATCGCTTTCGCTAGAATTTCTCTTCAATTTCATTTCGCTGTGCCACAGGTCAAATCGCAGAATAATTTTACGCGTATTAAACTAGCGCTAAAATCGCTGGCGTCCGATGCTGCCACTTAGTCCGATTTAGATTTTCGAAGTCAGGGTCAGCGATGCCACACTTTTTAGTCCGAATTCGAAGTAAGGTATTTAAAAAATATATATGGAACCCTTTCAGTTTTCTTTAAATTAAGCATTAAAAAAATAGGTCTTTTAAGGTAAATCAAGTTTTACCGAAAAAAACCTTTAACTTATTGTGCAATTTGTGAAAACATTTTTCACGAAGAGCTGCCAGACTAATGGACGACAATTGCTAGAGTTGTTGGGTTGGGTAATTTAATCTGAGAAGGTGTCAACCCTTAGCAGCCTAGTTCGAAATGGTTGGTGAAATTGCTAAAAAACATTAAATCATTCGAAGTTCTGTGGCACCTCGGAATATTCCGTGCGGAATTCAATTTCGCCAGCGATTTCTGTGGCATCCCTGATTATTTATTATAGTAATGTTATATTGATATTTTATATTAATGTTATATTTATATCAAATCAATGTTAGTATAATCAAAGTTATGATGATCAGTAAAGTCTTTTTATATGTTATTCAACGTTAAAAGGGTGTGGGTAGAAATCATAACGTCAAAAGAATCGATCGTTATACTCTTCACATATCCGTACTTTGGCAACTTGGGACCTCGAGATCCTGGCTTACGGGGCTAAGTTCCCGTCATTAGCAGTTTTCAGAATTAGCGTCTTCAACTACCAGCATGAGCAGATATAAAAAAAAAATTTATTATTAGCAGACCTTGGGTCCCGAGTTCGAATCCCGGCTTACTGTTTCTTTTTTTTTTTTTTTTTTTAAAGATTTATTAATGTTTTCTTGGCGTTTTATATTAATGTTGTATTAACATTAATTCAATGTTAATATTTCATTTTTTTCGGTTTATTAGTAGGAGAGCAATCGCTGTCTCGCTTTCTGTAATGCATCAATCAATTCATTTTGTGCATTTATTTTAAGCGTCTGTTAAATTTGATAATTAGGGTCTTCAGAAACTATGGTATTTGTGTTATATGATAAAGTGATGTACTGACAACAAACACACAGAAAAAAGTTTATTAAACCAAACATGGCCTGGGGTATGTATACAAAATTCGCCGTATTGAGACAAAGTGATAAAAATAAAATAACTGTCAAACTGTTAAAAGTATCACCAGGAGGGTTGGAATAATGCGCGCCAGGACACCCACTTTTTTTTCGACCCCCCACTTTGACTGCTCATAACTTTGTCATTTTAATTTTTTTTTGGATTAATTTTTTATGTAATAATAAAACATCAATAAACAAATGATAAAAATTGATGCTAATAATATTTGTTGTTTCCTTTGAACAGCGCTTCAAAAACCGTGCGAAATTTATGCCTCTACACTAGAATATCCCCTTAAGTATTGTCACAGTGGATCCGCTTGTATGGAGGTGCGGCCATAAATACTTCTAATGGTAGTAGAGTGCTGAAATTTTCACCAAGACTCTTAAAAACTAATTTAAAAATTTGGTAATAAGATGGACCTCAAAACCTCATTTATAACCATAAATTTAAAACTATTTTAATACATTATTATTAAAAAATGTATAATGTCTCCTCACGTCACATACAGATTCAAGTAACGCTGAATTATAAAATTTTTTCCAAGCTCCCTCTGCCCGGGTTTAAATGGGTCGGGCCTTAAAATGAGTAAATTCAAAATGTTGGTGTTTCTTATAATGCATGACATTTTCTGACTGTGATGAAATTTCCTTTTTTTATTTCTTCATTGTTCGACTCTGCAGCATCCCCTGAAAGTTCACCAGATGATGCTCTATCGCAGCAAATTCATGAATTAACAACTTATGGACTGTAGACGGCAAATAGTACCATGGATACTCTTTAATTAGTTCCTTGGCAATTTCTAGGGCATATTCATAAAATTTGTAGGAATTAATTCTGTAGCCCCATGCCGAAGCTTGAAGTAAAATGGCCCAACGATGGATCAGATTTTCATTAATACCTGTAATTTCTGAAGCCAATCTTGGATTACATAATTTAAAAAAAAAAAATAATAATTAATTAAATGACCATTGGAAATCTTACACAATCACGAAAAACGAAAAAAAAAACACAGCACAATAAAAAGGCGAAACAGAGTCTTCGTTGGCAAATTTTACCTTGAAAAAATTTGACTGTGGGTTGGTATATTAAAGATTAAACTAACATCCGCAAATTCCTGCAACTAACTTCAACACTTTTACTTAAGGTAATAAAATAAATACAGTGGAAAAGAAACCTATGTGGGAATCTTGTGGGAAAACGGCTAAAACTTTAAGTAAACCTAATAAATACGAGCAAAAAAAGAAACAAACGAATAGGATAGCTAAAGCTATAATTTCACAAGAAATACAACAAAAGTTAGTTATTATTATTTTCTTCAGATAAAATAAATACCTTCAACTTCAAAATCCATTGAAAATAAATTCATTTTGTAGACTTAAGGGGGGAATCTCCTTGCCTCTTCCTCTAACGATTTTTTGCTCGGATTTAAGAACTCGTATCGTTTTAAAATTTTTATCACAGATCAACACATATTAAAAGAATATACATGAATTTTTTCAAGATATTAAAAACACTTTTACGGTGTAAGCGGACGCCGCGTTTAAGAGGGTCTGAACCAAAAAACGATTTTTTTTTTAATTTTATTATAGTACGCTCTATATTACATGGCTCGAGATTTAATTTTTTTTTTCAAAGTTGAAAATTAAAATGTTTTTTTTTCTTTAAAAATTGACTTTAAAAAACGAAAAAAGTTATTTAAAAAAAAAACTCCGTGTCATATAGAGAAGAATTTAATTATTTCTAAATGAGCTATCATACAGCCCGATCGGCTCAGTACAGCTTTCTCAATCGTCTACACAAAATCGAGAAAAACTCGTTTAAAATGTTGGCGTTCCAATTCTCATACCTTCGTCAATATTGCAGATATCGACTTAAAATTAGGGGATATTCTTAAAGAGAATCAACGGGAATTCGGGGATCAAAGTTCAGGAAATCGCTTAGTATGAACTCTTTTTTGTTTCTTAAGATATGTCAACCAAACTCACAGATTGTAATTTTGAGACTTTCTCTTACATCCTGACCAAATTTGGTCAAAGTCGGATTACTATATCATATAAATGCCATAGGAACAATGGGATGAAATTCAACATTTAGAATCAAAACCTCCGGTGTTGTAAGAGGTATCCTAACAAAACTCCCTAATTAACTCTTCTTGCCAAACATGGAATCTTCGCCAAATTTGGCTTTTCCCTTTAAATTTATTTTTTTACCGCCAAATTTAGCCTTTTCCCACCAAACAAGTCTTTTCCCGCCAAATCTGACTCCATTTCCCGATAAATCACAAACGCTGACTTTTAGCCAAAGTATAATTGGGGAAAAACATTATTAATTGAAAAAGAAGAAAAATAAAAACCTATTATTCGGCAATGATAAACTTAAGAAAGGTGCTAAACGAACCCTTGGAAAACTTAATAAAAGAAGCGGCCAACCCTAGCAGTCGAGTTCGAAAAGGTTTGTGATAGTTTTCGAGCGGAATTCTATTTCTCTGAATTCGATTTCCCCTGGGATTTCCGTAGCACACATGCATATAAATTTTTTAAGCCGGAAAACTAAAGAACATCATTTCAATTCTGCGAGCGAGGCGAACTTAAAGTATTTGAAACTACAAAATATACTCTTTCATGCTCAAAGAGAGTTAGTATATATGCAGATTGTGCGATAAACAATTAATTTGTATTCAACGCCATCTTTTTACTGCTATTGTCTATAGCTCTTTTTACTATTTATTGTAATGCCACAAGTGTTACCCAAGTTTAACGAAACGTGCATTGAACTCACTGCAAATCGTAAACATATCCATTGATGTCATTTCGTTCATTATAGCGAGTCTGACACGTCGCACAGTGGCTGCTGTTAGCGACAGTCGTTGCGAAAATCAAACATTTATTCAAGTCTTGGGGAAAAATGAATTCATCCGCCAAATAAATGATCGAAGGTGAAGTATAAAATGTCTTCTTAATTTGGAAAATTAGTTCAAAGTTAAGCAAGTAAGCGGTTCGAGGGAAGAAAACAAAATTGTCGTCCCTTTCTCCGTTTAATATAAATACGCCTGTTTAGAAAAAAATCATAAATCATCAACTGTTGAATTTTGTTTATAATATGTTTATCTTCGGTATGGCGTATTATTAAGTCCAGTTCGCAAAGGGTATAAGAACATTAAATTGTGTGTCCGTCCGTATGAGCACCTAGAACTGACACCTAGAGACTTTAAAAATTTAAGAAAAAAAAAATTTGATAATAGTTCTCCTATGTTGTGCACGCAGATCAAGTTTAGAATTTTGCACGACCTCTTCAAACCACGAAAAGCAACAACAAAGATAACAAGAGTAATTTTGAAGCAACGTCCTTGAGATTTGTCATGAAAGGTGTTCTGAAAATGCTGCGGTTGTTAATCAGAAAGATATAATTGAGATATTATTCTCAATATTGTAATGCAAGTCCTGAGACAAACAATTGCTGTTAATCAAAACATCCATCAGTATTTTTTTAAAAATGGTTGTTTCTCTAAATCTAAATATTCAAATTTTAAGAAACATTTTGGTGCTCTGTGCTAATATACTAATTTTATGCATATCTTTTATGTTCTTTACTAATTTTATGCAGTAAAGAAAAGGTTATTAACAAAACTATCTATGGTAGATTCAGATGTTACTCATAACTTTCGCCGTATTGTGACCCTTTTTTTTAAAAACAATTCTTGCAGATGTGCATTTATGCTAGAAAATTCGATGTTTCCCAGACTTAGAGGGGGAATAGGGTTAAGGCAAGGGCGCATTTTTTCTCATAGTCGGTAGGGTAGAGAAAGTGCTCAGATTTGGAGAAAAAATTCAAATTCTACCTAAGCTTAGAAATTATTCGAAAATATCGGGCTTTTATCCCATAGTACACTGTGCGTCGAATAGTGCTCACGAAGCACTGTTTTGGTCATGGGTATACATTTAATTTGGAAGCTCTACCAGGAAGCACCTTAATCCGGCATATTAACTAACTACCAGTCAAACATACTAATAGACAGGCAGACAAGTGTCAATGCGGAAGTAATTTGAAGGTATGCCAAGCTCAATGAATATTATCGGTGATTTCTTTCTGTCTTATTGAGGTTGTGCAACGTATATAACAGGCTAAAACATGCGTGGCTGAAAAATACTAATGTATTTTTGATAAGTAGTAGAGGCCGAGTCAAAAGAAGCACCAAATTTGTTTTGTAATCTCCTTATTTATATGAGCAGATAAGATTTATTTAAAGTGAGGATGAGCATACCGACTCTACATTGGAATAATTTCAGTTTTTCTATATATCCGCCCATTTTCTTAAAGTTGACTTCCAAAATGAATGCCTATGTATTCTAAGGATTATTTGAGTCTATTATAAGTAATAGAATCTTTTTCCAAAACAAAACTTTGGAGACCTACAAGTCGACTTGCGATAGATTTTAATTGTAAATACTATATGATTCGAGGCATCAATGTTTGCTTCTTAAATAAATTAAATAAATAAATAAAAAATAAATAAGTGCGTTAAGCATTGGAGAGAGCGAGAGATCGTTCTTTGTTTTTTCAAAATCCGTTATTAAAATCTGTAAGTACATTCATACATTGTCATGAAAGACCGCGGAAAAACACATAAAGTTTGTAGTTAAAAATGCATATTTAAGTAAATTTAAAATTTTGATATAATTAAAATTTAGCATACACTAACCAACAGACGTACAGACATACAAATCGTATTAAATAAGAAAATATTATATGAGCACTGAATAACTTAAAATAATGTAATGTTAATATTACATTAACATAACATAGGGATAACATGACAATGTAACATTTTTCTGTAATCTGCTGCCACCCATTCCTCTAAAAACAAACAGACTTGATTTGCATGCACAACATAGAAGTTTTGTCCCCTTATTTGGTAGTGCTACGTCTTAAAGGTTGCGAGATCCTGGTACTCACACGGAAAACAAATTTGCCCTTTAATAACATATATCCTCTTTATATTAACTGATCTTGATCAAATTTTTAGCACACGACCTCTAATTATGTGTATAAATCTGAAGACTATTGCTTTCAAATTACACTTGATATTCGTTTCTTCAAACGGTGTTCAAATAGACGAAATTGTAACTTTGTCGAATCTAATAGCTCTTGTACCCTTTTTTAGATACCCAGAAAATTACGAAAACACACTTAAACTTTAAAAACTCTTCCGTTTTTTTGTAGCGTGCGTCAAAAACATTGTGATCAATTTTTTCGCAACAAATAATATTCGAAAGTACTCTTAAATCCCACTAAACACAATGTAAAAGGTATCTGTTATTAAAGACAAAAAAATGTGATATTTCAAGCAGAAAACGCGTACGAATGTTGCATTCGTTTCACAGGATTTACCCATGTATTAGGAAGTTCTATCTCCGGATTTACTGTTCAATTACGGACAATTAGCTCGGAAGATATTGTAACATAAGAAAGAAGAATATCTTTTGGAGAGTATGTTCATGTTTTTATCAGTTTACATAAACATATAGTACATACATATGTACATACATGTATGTACGTGAGAACTTTGTTGAGGTGAGGGTCTTTACGTTTTGATTCGTTTTACATAATAAATTACTTAGTAACGTTTAAAAAAGAATTGATCAATTATTTTTATTTATAAATAACCGATCATGTAGATGATAAAGTTTTGCTAAATCTCGAATACATTTTGCATTAAGAATGCTTGATTGCATATTTGAAAGTAAATTTTTATCACGATTGTGATTAACGATGGCAAATTCAAAAAAATGACCAAGGCAGGCACCAACTAGTAGGTAAGTCTATGGTCGATTGGATTTCAGTACACAGCTTACTTATATGTAAAGAATATTAAGATTTAGATGCGGATATTGATAGTAAAAGGGTCTAATATCGTTAGCATTGATGGTCCGACAGTGTAAAATTTTAGAAAATTAACATAGAAATGTTGTTTGAGTAAAGATTTAATCCTTCTTCGCTAGCTCTTAAATTTTATTTTAATGCACTACATAAAAATCATTTATTCATCTGATAGGTATTTAAATATTTTATTTATTGTTATTTATTCTCAGTATTTGTGAAATGCTGTTGGCAATTTTGAAAGTATAGTGCTCGGCTATTCATGATTGTATTAAAAAAATAATAATATACAAACTAACCATCTAACTGATAAATAGAAAAATTACAAATGACAATTAATTTGCTAGATTTGCCAACGCGATGTGTTGGGGTTGCTGTGAACACAACCATAGCCAGTTAATAAACAAACTCAATTTGCGGGAAATTCATTGAAAATGTGCCGGGTTCTCTCTAATCATATTTTTACCCATTTCCGGCTGCTGACAAAACTTTTCACACACCTACACCCCCTTACTGAGACTCGCGCACACACCATACCAAAAAAAAACTCGGTGGCGCTCTGAATTGTTCATTAAGTTATTAATTACCCGTCTATCTGAGAGATACAGATACAACGCTACGATTATAGATACTTATAGTGTGCACTTATAAGTATGTCGGATTACAAGGGGCAAATGGAGGAAATTCGCGCCGTGTGAGGCGTGCGACAAATATACGATTTTAAACTGTGCCTGAATTGAAAATAATTAAATACAATTAGTTGAAAAAAAAAAGAAAAAAAGTAACTTTACGCTTTATTTATGCGCAATTCAATGATAAAAACGAAGAGCTAAAAATAGTTAAACACACACACACACACACTAATAAGCACAACTGAAAATGAGTGTTTGAATAGACAACGCTTTATTTATGGGGCTTAAACAGTAGCCGCAATTCGCAGTAGTTCTGACAGGCGAAGTGTGCGACTGCGTAATCTAAACAAATTGAAAAAATCAGAGCGAAAGAGCGCTTTGAAAACCAAACCACTAATTTGGCAATCAAAAAAGAGAAACAACACAAAGAAAAAATCACCGAAAAACGATTAAAATATTTAATTAAAGCAACACACAAGGACGCACACACTAACACTTAAGCAAATCAAACAAAATAATAATAATAGTTAATGGAAAACCCGCAAAACTTTAAAAATTTAAATAATTTAGAGGCATAATTGAGAAGTGAGAATGAAAACAGAACCATAAATAAATGACATGTTTTTATGTAAATAAATATGAAAAAAACGATAAAAACAACAAAAATAACAATAAATGTATGCAAAAAAAGAAAAAAAAAAACAAAAAAAAAGGAATATGAGAACAATAAATAAATGTTATGAACGTGGACAATTTGTAGTAAGTAATTTGGTTGATGCCTCTGGCACGCAACAATAACAACAGCAATCGCAACTACGAACAACAATAACTATATGGTAAATTTTGTATTGTCAAACAAAAACACTCCCACATACACGTGTATGTATGTATGAACATGTATGCACATATGTAGACACACAGAAATGCACAAACGAGCGCAAACAAATTTCACTACAAACGCGAATTTGATTTAATTTACATGTCTTTAATGAAATTAGTAGTAAAGCGCACACACTCACCCACACACATGCAAATTCACTAGCACATATAGACGCACACACGTACGCGCTCACAGTAACTAAAACTAACGGTTAACTCACTCTTCTTAGCTATGTACCTATCAGTTAGTATCTTTGATATCCCTGATGCCTCTCGCCAGCCAAGTTCGAAGTTCTTTGAAGTGTTACACAGTTTGATTATTAGGAGTTTTTTTATTTTATTATTATAGTTGTTGTTACTGTAGATTCTACAACAATAACAGCATGTCGGGTGGTTGTAACAGAATAGTTTATTGTTCTTGTTATTATTGTTATTGCTGTTATTGTCGTTGTTGTTTTTGTTGTCTATTAAAACGAGGCTTAGTTAACGAGCTTTGCCATGTACCTAAACCAGCGACGTTGAGCTAAACTCAGCGACTAAAATTTGTATTGAATTTGATGAGTGGCGTCGACTCGCCACACGGTAAACGCTGGCAGCTCCAACGCTGACGATCTCGACATCGCGACGCGCCGCTGCCACAGCGCTGTGCGGGCGGCAAGTGACGATCGCCCAGATCCAAGCTTGCAGTGCCAACGGCAGCGACAGCGACAGCGGCAACGACGACAACAGCAGCAGCTGCGACTGCGGTAGCGGCAGAGACGTCGACTGCGAAGTCTAAAAAACTGTGCGGCGCGGCGTCTGCGTTTGCATGAATCTGTTTATGTTTCTGTTTCTGCGCGTCACAAGTGCCAAAAAAAAAATTTTGTTTTATATGAATACATAGATTATGGTAAACATATTAATTTTATTTGAATATCGAGGAAAGGGTCACACTCCACTTAAATTTCTCTGAATCTATTGCTAAAAAATATATACTTACATATGTATATTCGAACATAAAGGGTAACGAAATCGACTAGGAAATACCCTGTATTGACTATGTACTTGTAATATGTGTATACAAGTAACGGTAAACAAAAGTGATACATCTCAAAATTACGAAATTTTCAGAAATCACAAAAAAGTTTGTGCTTTTCAGCAAACTTCACTTCTACAGATATTATCACTTAATATAGATAAATTTGAAAAAATAACATGAAAGTTAGGTTATCCTCGGCACTTCGAGTCGTTGATACCCTTTCATATTCATGTGTTTAACTCGTATAAAAGAATACCAAAGAGACAATCAGTGATTTTGACAGTTCGGCGACTCTAACCACCGTATCTCATAAATTTTGCATAAACATCCCGACCAAATTAGATTTAAATCAGTCCATTATATCATAAAGAAGTCATAGGAACGATCAGTGTTCTCTTTTAATGTAACATATAATACTTTACTAGCTCAATATGGTTCTAGCTCTAGATTGCCTAATTTTATTATACCCAGTTGTGTGTTTTTGGGGTACGGGGAATAAAATCACAGCTAGTCTGTATGGCTATGACTGTGTGTGAGTGTTTATGTGCACACAATTGTGAATTGTGGGCTTAAGCAATTAATTGTGAACACGTCAATGCTGCTGTTGAAGTTTTCAATCATTTTCGCCTTGTCACTTTTGGGTCTTTGCATTTGAACGACATCAACATCGTTAGCACTTTTTGGGCTACGAGGAGCGAAAACGAGGCTTAAACTCAAGAGGCGGATGTACAGAGGGGAGACCAATGCAATTTAAAGTGTAGCCGCTCGATTTACTTTGTTTTCGTGAGCACAACTCTTTTTGCAATCTAGAGCTAGCTGAGACTCAATTAAGACATTGCATTGATTAACATTTCTCACTGATGAAACATCTGAAACTTAACTTTAAATAAAAACTGATTGAAGAAACTTTAAGTGTGAAATGCAAATTATGGTAAAATTAAAAAACAGTCAGTAAATCCATTGAATATGCCACAATATGCAACGTTACGTGACAATATGTACACTCATATGTACATACATCAGTGATCTACTTTCAAGTCTACTATCCCATCGTAATGTGGCAAAACTTAAGACTGTGTATCTAAAACTTCTTATAAAATTCGATTTTATTTAAAGGGGACTTGGCTCCATGGTCGTATAACTTAATATAAGTATATTCCACACTGTTCAAGATCAAGATCTGATCAAGAATATAAATACTTTATGTACCTGTTTCATAATTTGCACAAAGTTGATGTATCCCTGGTACATGGTATCATTAAAATGTCAATATATATTTATAAAATATTGATTAACCGATAAACCCTCCATAGAAACTTGAAATCCTTTTTAATGTGGGGTATGGGTGGCTGCCGGTGTGTTCATTGCCCTTCAGTAGTTCATAGACTGTTCTTAGGAAACCCTCTTGCCCCAAGCAAACTAACTCGCCCATTAACTGGCCTCTAACTAATTGTTGCTACTGGTACTGGTGCTGCTGCTGCTGCTGCTGTTGGTATAACAATCAACACTTGTTCATTATTGTGCTTTGATGATTGCAGTTTAAGAGGCTTTGGGACACGCCCACCTGGCCCTGACTCACAAAGCCGCAATGCCGCAAAGACCACAGCTCAGTAGCTCATTGACTGATGCCGATGGATACTGTCGTCGCTGAGCTGTAACGCTGTAACGCTGCAACACCCCGTCTCCCCTTTCCTTACCCACACCCAGGTGCCCTTTCTGATGCAGCTGTTGCCAAACATGATAAGTATCAATAATAAAAAAAATATCAAGAAGAGATACACCGAAGATTTAATGCTCTTCAATATTCGACTGATTGCTCCTACGACAGATAAATGATATAGTAGTTTCGATTCGTCCGGTTCTGACAAATTTAATTCTGCTTTTGGGGGACTAGTTAGATATGTCTTTTATGTGATCTACCCCGTCTAGTTCAATGGGTTGCACTTTTCGTGACAAAGTTATAATTCCCTCTGCAAGGGTATAATAGACATAATAATGCATATTAATATGTACATATGTATGTGTTTCCATTTTAGAATTGTTTGAAAATCCTAAAAATGACAATTTTAAACCATTTTTCCTCATTTTCATGCAAAAAGTGCCGTTTTTGCAGTTTTCAAAAAATTCTAAAAAATGCTAGCAAAAATATTTTTGAAAATTTTTTTTGCAGTTACTCTTAGAATTGTTCCAAGAATTTTTTTGCATCAAAATATTTTTTGTAAAAAATCGAGGAAAAAAGTTGAAAAAGTAGACTTTTGCTAAAATTAAAAATATTCCATGGGTACTTGGCTTAGGAAATTTTTGCATCATTCGAACGAAAATTAAATGACCTTTCCAAATATATATAATAAGCTATTATTTATCTTATTTAAATTCAAAATATTACATTTTTAAGGGTTTGCAAAGAATTTCTTGACAAACTGTACATACATACATGTGTACCTAAATGCCAAATTTGTCCATTCTTTTCTTGTTATTGTTAGGATCGATGACAGGCAGAAGGACACGGCCCGATTGGCGCGAATTTTCCTGGAAATATGTAAGAGTATAAGGATTTCCATATGGACGTTGCGTGACAGTCCTAGGTCAAAAATTGTAAAAAAAACAAGAACAAAAATTTGTTCACAAGTTCTTTATATAACAACTTTTGTAAATAGAAGCTGTAAGCGAAAATTATAGATAATTAAACGTTAAATATGTGTATATAAGTTAGTTTTGACTTAGAAAATAAATTAATTAAAATATAAATTGATTAAATAAGAAACTTTAATACTTGTCTGTAATTAGAGTTCACAAAATGCGGGTCTTTGGTCTTACTAAGTTATTTTTTTGACTCTTACATACATTAGCGTAAAATTAATATGCCCGGGTACAGGGTATAAATATGTGTCTTGCTTGGTCGCTTGGAACGTTGCCGTTGACGTTGCCGTTGCCGTTGCAATTGCCGCCGCTGCTTATTAATTTCCAATTGTAATTATGTTTGCACACCGCTAACAAAGGTAGCAGCAACTCAAATCGCACCAGTCGACAGCCTGTCCCAGACATTAACCCATCTTACCCATGCATTCCCCACCCCCTTGTGCTCGTCGACTTGATTCATCAACGATCGGCGGCCAGCCGTTTTGCGATCGCTTTGTTGTATTTAAGTTCAACGTGACCGAACACGAACGGCAAGCAGCTTTTCTTAGCATAATCAGTGGAAACATTAGACCAACATCAGCTCACCCAGCAATTGTTGCTTGACAACTGTCAAACAACTTAGTTGGGGCATGAACTGAGGAGTGAGGAGGGGTTTCTCACATGACTCGAATCAAAGTCTTGCCAATAACTCAAACTTATCTGAGTAAACTTTTACTTGGCGACTTGGGTCCTCGTAGTCGTTATATTATCCAGTTTATTATTCATTTAACTAATCAATTTTATTCTCCAATTCGATTTGAAGTATTTTATTTGTCCGTCAAATCTTTATGTTGTCTTTTACTGCAGCTATTTGGCACATTTAACGAGCATTCAATCATTTCAATTGTCCAGTTGATTAATTGACCACTCTAATTGACATAGTTTTATAACATTTTGCAAAAAATTTTTAAAAATTTACATTTGTTGTTCATTAGCCATAGATACGCATCTAATGCCTAGCCAAATTCGAAATCCTAACGAGTTGCAGATATAAACGAAGATGGCGATAAAATAAAACATATTTTTGACTTTATCACTGCGGACGGCAGTCCGCGCTAGTGACGAAAGCAGCACGAAGGGGGCGAAGGCGACTAGCATATACGAGCCCAATCCACTATTAATTCGTACGCCCTTTTTTTTACTTTAACAGCTATATAAGTCAAGCCTTCACAGTAAAAAAAATGTATTTGGAAAGGTCTTTTAAATTCCGTGTGAATGATGCAACACTTTCCTTAACCCATTACTTTTCAAAAAATCTTAAAAAATATTAGCGAAGAGATTTTAAAAATTTTGAAAAACGAAAATAATTAAATTCTACACATGAATTATTAAAAAAAAATGTTTGTCACTGGGCACATTGCGCTAAATTTTATATACCTAATAAATAGTACGTTTTAGCGCAGTGCCAGTGACAAAAATTTTTTTTTAATAATTCATGTGTAAAATTTAATATTTTTCGTCACAAAATTGGATATCAGAAATTTTGGGGCATGAAAATGTTTTCGTCACTAGACTTTTACCTCGTAAAGAGGTTTTTTTTATAAGTTTTTACTAATACAGTCGAGCTTCCCTAACTCGAATCACTATCCTAAGAATAAGTTCGAGTTATTAAAACTTCGACTTTATGGATTTAGTTCGACTTAGAGAAAATTCGAGTTATATTTAGAAGTTCAAGTTATGGAAGTTCGTCTGTAAATAATCAACAATTTAATTTACAAAAAATATAATGATATCATTATTAATTGCGCAGGGTAATTCTACTTTTGTATAATTTAAAAAATATTAAGAGCTGAGATCGGAGACTTCGATTACGGTTTTAATCCCTGGTGCCTGGAGTGTGCTAGAATGCTCCATTTATTTGTATTTATTTATATACACCTTGTCGAGAAGGTTACCTAATATGTAAAGAACTAGCGCCGTTGTGTTATTTCTATTCTAATTATAAAGTGTTTGAGACACATTAAAAATAATTAAATTCAATAAGACTGTTGCAAATACACAGAGAAATTATTGCCATACTAAAATTAAGTACGAATTAACCCGAAATAAGAATTTGCTAATCTTTAAGTGTATACTTGATACATATAAGTAAGAATTACTTAATTCAAGTAAAACATTTTCCGTTAATTATTTTATACTCATTTGCATCACGGTTTTTAGTTTCGAGTTTGTTTTCTTCAGTCTCACAATCAGCCAATCGAAGCCCTCTTCAAACTTCTGCATATATTAACTCTGATCACCAATCATGACACCTGATTAATACTTTTTTGCATTTATCAGGAAATTGAGAACAACAAAAATTAAAATTTTTGAATCGGTATCACAAAAAATGTATCGTATAAATAATATACATTTGAAACAGATTGTTTACGAACAATAAAAAAAGATTTTTTAACAAAAATGTTAAAAACGTGCCAAGGTGATTAAATAAAAAATAGGCACATTTTCATAAAAAGCTATCAGCTTTTACTGATAACTGATCCATCACAAGTAAAGACGCGATTACTGATTTAAAAACCTGCCACAATGACTTTTCGGTCTATATATACCGATATAACGACCCAAGAATTTAAAAATTGCCTTCACAATATACGTGTAGTTTGTGTTTACTGTCGTTAAACTCTATCCCTGCACATATTTTTGCTACTTAATTTTTTTTTTCTCATATACAGATATACGGTGTTTTTCAATAGGGACGATAGGATTTTGACAGCTGATAGCGTCTATGTTGGATTTAAAAAATCTGCCATATGTTGATTTTTGTGTTCAGTAAGTTATGCCATTTAAGCAGGAATAAATATACGCTCTTACAACGTTTGGAAATTATCCAAACTTATTAAGAGAAATCGAGAAGTTTTGTTGCTACTCAAAGAAAGTTCTCAGATTGGGCTTTGGAAAAGATGGAAGACGACCCCGGTTTTCATCGAAGAGTTGTGTTTTCGGATTGAGGCGCATTTTTGTCGTGGTAGTCCCGTGAACGATATTTAGCTTAAATCACAAATGGCATAAAGTTTCATATAAAATAAAACTATTACGCACTATTTTTGACCAAAACTCATGTTTTTATTTCAATTTTAAATCTTATCGTTTTTATTGGGAAACCCTTTATTAATTTGTCCAGATTTCCAAAGCAACAAAGTTGTGTAGTGTCCGGATTACAGATTATTTAATAGACCCAATGTGAGTGTCTATATATTCGGGTTGTCCCTTATTATTTAGATTGTTTTACATTTTTGTGTTTTATTAAAGAAGTTCATTTAAGAAAGAAAATAAGAAGTATTCCTGATATTCGCCCCCATTTCCGCGAGCCAAATAAACAGTTATGTACATTGTACATATAGTGTATACAAAGAGTAAACCACTAAATTACGTGTTCTCTGTTTGCTTGTAATCTTGCTGGTCTAATTGCATTTGGTTTTTGGATGCGAAAGACTTTGACCTCCCACTTATCTCTTCCGATATGCACGTAGTTAAGCCCCTTCCCCTTTGGTCCTTTGCCAGTTTTGCTGTGCAGTTCATGAATCTGGTAGCAAAACCGCACAATTTGCAGCAGCAACAGGTCAAGATGAAGAGATGCAGCGTTGGCACACACACACACACACCTTTCTAAAAATATATTTTTTTACTGAGAGGACTTGACTTGCATAGCTGTTGAAGTGAGGGAAGGGGCGTGCGAATTAATAGTGGCTTGGCCTAGTATTAAAAATTCTCGCCCAGGATCCGGCGAAACCTTGCCCCGCGGAATAGTACCGCGAGATCATATGGGCCCCTTAATCTATATATATTTCTCTAATCTATTTGTCTATTCTACTATCTTCATTTATCTGCTTTTTGTAGGGACTGTAACACTTATAATTTGTTTGTCAAAAAATTATTATTATATTATATATTATTATATTTTTATTATTAAAAATTATTGGCTGATTTTTATAAAAAAAAATTATTTTTAAATAAAATTAAAATTAATTTATATGTTAAAAATCAAAAACAATTATTATTTTTCAATTTTAATATAAAAATTAAACCCTAACTCTTATTTCTAATTTTTTTAATAATTGTTTTTGTCATTTAAATTAGTTTTAATAGTTAAAAATATTTTTTTTTATAAAAATAGAAAATATCCTCTTTTCGAATTTCGCTATAAAAAATAATGTATGTCTGTTTTCCCACTCTTCTACGACGCTTTTTTGTGCTTTGATTTTTTTAAACTCATAACTATTATTCGCAGTCCCTGGTTTTTTGTATATTTATTAGGGTGTCCCTTATTTTTCAAAGTTGTTATTTTTAAACGCATACGGGCTAGATCTTTTCTTTTGGTCCTAAAACACTTGGAAAAAAAGTTTTAGCTCAATCGGAGTATGATAACCCGTGCCGACTTGGATCGGAAAATTTAAAAATTATATGGGGGAAAAAAAATCAAAATTTTTTTTTTAATTTTTTATTTTTTTCATTTGGTCCTAAAGTACCCGAAAATGAATTTTCACCTTAATCAAGAGTGACGCTCATCGCTGGAGATGCCATCGAAGGGAAGCGCTGGAAGGGAGGCTTAAAACAATATTGTCTTGTAGTCACCTTAGACGTAAAAAATGCCTTTAACTTGGCATCGTGGACTCTGCGACGCTGCAAAGTTTTGGCGCGTCACAGAAGCTGTTGAAAATCATAAGCCGCTATTTGGACAACAGGTGGCTATCGTATGACACGGAGGACGGCACAGAACGATATAAAATCACATGTGGAGTCCCACAAGGCTCAGTCATAGGCCCGATTCTGTGGAACGCGGTATACAACGAAGTCCTGCGTCTAATCCTACCACACGGAGTGGAGTTCACAAGGTTCGCCGATGACGTGGCTCTCACTGTGGTCGCCTAAGAGATAGCTGCGGCTGAGCAAATGGCAACATCGGCAATCAACCAAATCCATCGCTGGCTGTCGACGGTTGGCCTGCAACTGGCAGAGGAAAAAACAGAGGCTGTGCTGATAAGTAGCGGTAAATCAGTCAAAACTGCAACACTAATGCTGGGAAGCACCTCCATCATATCAAGAAGGGCCATAAGATATCTGGGCGTTATGCTAGATACCCGCCTACGCTACCGGGAGCACCTGCAGAAGATAAACGTCAAAGCTGCGGAGATCGGCAGATCCCTTAGCCGCATAATGCTGAACCATGGTGGTCCACAAACTTGCCGTAGACAACTACTACAGAGCGTGGTCACCAGCACAATTCTGTACGGTGCTCCAATTTGGGCCAGCGCTACTAACACACGTAGCTACCTAAAAGGCATCGTATGGGCGCGCTCCGAATCAGCAGGGCGGCAGCATAGATGGGAAGCCTCCGACGAGGGACGCTGGACAAGACAGCTGATGCGACGCATCGAGCCCTGGATCAGTAGAAGTCATGGAAAGATGACCTTTTATCTAACTCAATTACTCAGTGGGGACGGATGCTTCCGCTTAAATCTGCACCGATTCGGACATGAGCAATCCCCCATATGCGAGATGTGCGGCACCGATGAAACTGCAGAGCATGTTCTGGTAACATGTCCACAGTTCGACACGGAGAGAAGTCAGTTGGAGAATATAATCGGTGGGCCAATCGAGGTGTCCTCGCTAACAAATAAATCCACCAAAACCCATCACGATGGACCCGAAGAAATGGCAAACCTGCCGATAGACGCTGACTTGTTTGCACGACGGCCTCGAATCCAAAACTCGCCACCCGCCGCCACCTGCCGCTTACTCAGAAAAGTAACAGAGTGCATATGAACCGCAGATTCTGAGACACCAAAACGGCTCAGAGTTCCCGACAGTCCTTCCAACAAGTCTAGGAAAACGCCAACCAAGGAGACCAGAACTGGCAATCTGGAAAGCTTATCCACACATACATCGAGAAACAACCAGCCACGAGACATATAAATCTGGCAACAAAGAGCATGATCTTCAGGCTACGAGAGCTACATCGGTCAGTCCGCGTCCAGTTGACTGAATCCTTTTCAAAGCTAGACGATGCACTCTCACAGATTGACTTGCAACAACAATCAAGTGCCGAGGATCAGCAAAAAACAAAGAGCGTATCCAAAACGCTCGACCAAGTTGCAATGCAACCACGCAGACGACGGAGAACACAGCCAAGTAACTTGGAAGTTCCTAAGGCACTGCAACGTCCATCTGCAAAGCGCGGCAGATCAAAGCCTCAAAAGGCCAACAGAAGGCAGCAACAGTGCAACTCCCTCGAAGAAGCCCCAGCTAGAAGACCCACCTGTAAAGACCCCAGCAGTGAGAGTGGAAGACCATCACACCAATATTTGGACAGAAATTACAAGGCAGATGTCGAAGCCAAAACCTAAAAGCAGGCCCGATGCAATTATAGTCAAATGAACAGAGAAGATACCTTACGCCGACGTTCTCAATCGATGAGGAAAAAATATCGCGGAAGGCAGATCGCGACTCTCGTGCTCCAACCCAGCCCTGATACGAGGCTACTAACGTTGAAGAAGGTGAGAGTGGGCTGGAACTACTGTCATATCCGGCAAAGGGTCGAGCCTACCAGAACTTTAAGTGTATGGGCTGCAAGAATCAACAATCTGTTGCAAAGGACACGTGCTTCAAGTGTGGTAGCACCAGTCACACTGCCAAGCAATGTGTAGAAGCACCAAAATGCATCCTCTGCACTAGGCGAGGGCTAGATGCCAATCAATCTGGGCACTCTGCATTAAGCAGAAACTGTCCTGAGTACAGGAAGGCACTTAAATCGCTCAAAAATGGTTAAGATTTTACAACTAAATCTCAACCATTGCAGAGTAGCTCGGAATTTGCTCGCACAAACTGTCAGAGAGAAAGACATCGATGTTGCGGTCATCAGCGAGCCATACGTTGCTAAAGAATAGAAAGCCTGGCATCAAAGCCTAGACGGTGGTGCTGGTATATGGAGCTGCGCAAGCACGCCACAACAGCTTACTCAGCGATATGCTCGGAGGGGTTTTGCTAGAGAAAAATGTGGCAATGTTTTCATCTACAGTTGCTACATTGCCCCAAGCCTTTCCCTTGGAGTTCACCACTGTGCTAGAAGATTTGGCACAGTAAAAGCAGGACAAGTCGTCAATACTAATTGCCGGCGATTTCAACGCCTGGGCCACTGACTGGGGCAGTAGCAGAACAACGCCAAGAGGATCGATCTTGCTGGACACTTTTGCCCGCCTGAATGTCTGCCTGCTGAATACCGGCTCGAAGAGGACATTTAGCAAAGCTGGCGAGAGTCCATAATCGACTTGACCTTTGCCAGCCCAGCGATTGCTCGGAGCACCAGAAGGTACAAGTCCGATCTCTACACACTTAGCGATCATATGGCGGTTATCACGGAAGTCATCCCACCAAGGAGCAGACAGTCCCATGCCCAGACTAGTCGAATTGGATACAAAACTGATAGCCGAACGTTTTCTCACAGCAATCCATGGACTTAGAGTGAGTAATGATGCCAACACTTTTGCCGATGCCATAGCAGGGGCCATCACAAGGGCGCGCGACGCATCCATGGTAAAGGTCCACAAAGGTGGCAATCCATATCGTCCCGTTGCGTGGTGAAACGAGGCCATTGCTGAAGCTTGGAGAGAATGTCATGCTGCTAGACGCCAGTGCCAAATACACCGAAATTCTTCGGATTACGAGTCGCTGGCTCAAATTTTCAGGTTAAAGAGCAAAAACTTCAAGGACGCAGCTAAGCTGAGCAAAGCCCGACATTTTCAGGAGTTGTGTGTGGCTGCTGATTCCCAAGCCATGGATCGGCCTACAAGATGGTCATGGGCAGGCTGGCAAGGCAACCCATGCCAACCTGTTCAGCTCAGCTTCGGCGAATATTAAGCAACCTTTTCGCCTCACAGCCTCAACTTGTTTTACCTCAACTTCAGCCACAACTAGAATAGCTTGAGCCTGCGCTCACAAGCATCAACGAAGTTCTTAATCTTGCTTCTAAAATCAAGACTACCAAGGCTGTGGGACCGAACGCAGCCATCAAAGCGGTAATTGCTGCCAAACCGGAAGTTTTTGTAGAGCTCTACAATAAATGCATCGTTGAGGGGACGGTTTCATGCAGATGGAAGATGCAACGTCTTGTGCTCATCCCCAAACCCGGAAAGGATCTCGTCGACCCCTCCTCCTACGGACTTCTTTGCATGTTGGATACGGTGGGGAAGGTTCTTGAGAGGATAATATGTAGTCGACTGAAGGACGAGCTCGCAAGAGTGTAAGGCGTCTCTGAACAGCAATTTTGATTCCGGAAGCAGCTCAACAAGGTGCAAATGCCATTCAAACCTTTAACGGACATAGCTCGACGCGCTATGCAAGGTACAAGGTGGGCTGGCGGTACCAAGCAGTATTGTCTAGTCTGTACGCTTGATGTCAGGAACGCAGAATGATGGCCAACACCAGAGGTCCAAAAGAACGCAGCAGGAAGCTTATAGCTAGAGTGGTAGCCTCGACTTTCCTGTATGCGTCAGCGATTTGGGCTTCAGCAATGGAAGTGACCGCAGGGGCGGCAAAGCAGAATATAGGCGCCGTGCTTTACGGGTAGCCACCTGCTTTAGAACGGTGTCGGAGACAGCCTCACTGGTTGTTGCTAGAATGGTCCCCATACATTTCCTGGCTGCCGAAAGGCAATCTGGCGCCATTACAAATCGGAGCCACAAACTAAGCGGCTACGGCCGTCATCTAGGCAGTGAAGTATTGCACTCCGGTAGTCCCGCGGGCTAGATTCTCCTCTCTTTCCTAACTTACAATACATCCCTGTACACTGTTTCTTTAATATAATCTTTAAAGTAAAAAAAAAAAAAAAAAAAAAAAAAAACACACACCAGCCATCAAGTATCTGGGAGTTATGATTGACAGCAGGCAGCTTCCGGGCTCACACTGAGTATGCCAGCGCGAAGGCAGCAAAGACCCAGGCATCCCTGTCGCGCATGCTACCCAACATTGGTGGAGCCCTTGCAGGAATCCGACAGCTGCTCCGGAGAGTGGTGGCCTCAGTGCTGCTCTACGCAGCCCCTGTGTAGACTATGGCCCTCGATAGGAGTCAGGAGATCCGCAGGAAGGTAGCGGCACTGTACCGACTGGTTGCTATTCGGGTCATATCAGGATTTCGAACCGTATCAAAGGATGCGGCTCTGGTGCTGGCAGAGATGATCCCAATTGACCTCTTAGCAAGAGAAATGGCAGAGCTCTATAGAAGGAGACAGGAGAGGGGGCGTACTCCATCTGGAGGCGATCAGGCGCTCGTTCATGGCGAAATCGGAGGAAAACTTGTCATGCGTAAGCAACCTCGTAGTACGCATTCAGAGGGATTTGAGAGGCTGTGAGGTAGAGCGGCGAATAATGGAGGCAGACTAGGAAGGCAACCCGTCCCCTCTATACTGGACGGTAGCTCCGCGGGAAACGAGGAGTGAGGAGTGGGGGGGGTGGTTTTAGGGAATTTCCACCTCCTATTCGTAGGGCCACTAGGTGTACTGCGTACATCTACGTCCACGACAAAAAAAAAAAAAACACACACACACCTCTGGCAGAAGGAGTGATAATCGTTGGCTTTGCGGACGACGTGGCAATTGGGTCGGTAGAGAAGCATATCGCAGAGGAGGAAGACATCACCAACGAGGCTATCAGGCTATCACAAGCTTGGTTAAGTGGCGTAGGCCTGTCTCTGGCGAAGAATAAAACGGAGGCGGTCCTTATAAGCTCCCGGAAGATGGCAGAGATTGCAAACGTCTCAGTGGACAACACTAACGTGCGCTCCCGGCCATCCGTGAGTTATTTTGGAGTAATCCTAGACCATAGGCTTTTATACAAGGACCATATGGCGTATATGGAGCAGAAAGCAGCAGTAGCATGTACAGCACTCGCTCGCATCATGGCCAACACCAGAGGACTGAAGCAGTTAAGAAGACGCCTACTCACGTCGGTGGTATGATCGATCACCACGTATGCAGCACCAATCTGGGCGAAGGCCGTGAAAAAGATGTCATACATCAGAGGAATCACGGAATCAGGCCCACGTGATCGCAGGCATACCACCCTTCGATCTTCTTGTAAAGGATTTAACGGGTGACGGCGGTGCTGGTACCAATAAGAGGACTATGCTAAACTATGCTTTCGGAAGGACTTAAAACGGTTTGGTCATGACGACACTGATGAATGCCCTGTCTGTGGACGGCACACAGTGGAGGACGCACGCCACATAATGTTCGAGTGCAGACGATTTGCCATTTATAGGCAGTTGCTGGAGGATGTCATGGGGGCACCCATAACTATTGCGAACCTTGTTCCGGGAATGCTGGAATCGATCCGGCAATGGAACGCATTGTCCAGTTTCGCTGCAATAGTGATGACAGAGCTGAGGCAAGCGGCACGTATCAAGAGAGCTTCAAGAGAATAGGAGGGGCCGTGGCGTCTGCGATGCAATGCTATGTCGGCTGTACCGCAGACAAGTGGCACTTCCTATTGTTTTATGCCTATTGTATAATTTATACCTATTATGTAAATAACTCTTAGCTGATAATTCGGCAAATAAATGAATATAAAAAAAACACACACACACACAAATCGGCGATCTGGATATGCAGCAAAAGCCCGATGCTACTCCAATCGCTGCACTCTGGTACTGGCTACGTTAAAGAACAGACCAAAGGGGATTGGTTATACAATTGCTACAAAGCGCCCAGCTTGACAATGACAGAATTTAGCAGGGTAATAGATGACCAGGTCGAAGATGTCCGCTGGCATTCCCATGCTGTGGTCGCCGTTTTCAATGCTTGACCAGTGGAATGGGGGTCACCAACGCCAGAGGCAGGGTGCCGAGGTGGCATGGGCTATATCGTCGACTTAACATTTGCTTCAAACTGTCGTGCCAGATTAGCGAAACATACACAGCGAGTGACTACAAAGCCATAATCTTTAACTTTGGTGGCAGATGCATTCCAGTACACCAAAGAGCACGCATTACAGGATTTCTACAAGTATGCGAGGTGGCAGACCGTGATCCCTGGGGCCACGAGTAGGTGCCAATGAGTAGGTCACAACTGACTCCAATTGTGAGCACATTATTTCCAAGCCAGCCAGAGTGTGATGCTGTTATCAGTAACCACAGCGGTGAGCTTATCGATAGCGTCACTTAGGATGAAATTATCCACGCAGCGCGGAGTACGAAAAATGAAACGGCACCTGGACCAGACCGCATTCCAAATAGAACGCCAAAATTGGCATTAAGTCAGCAGGCAAACGTTTTTTTGATACTGTTTAATAAATGCCTCAGCGAAGGAGTACTCCCTGCAGCTTGGAAAAAGCAACGACTGGTACTGATACCGAAGCCTGGAAAGCAACCAGACGATCCCAATTTTGGCAAAACATTCGTCAGATTGAAACCATATCTCGAGCAGGTGGCCTTTCCGACCACCAATACGGGTTGCGGAAAGCCCGCTCAACAATGGATGTCATCTCAAGGGTGACAACTATCGCTGAGAAGGCTATTGAAGGCAAGCGTGGCAAGGGAGGCACGAAGCAATACTGCCTGGTGGTCATACTCGGCATCGTGGCTGCGGATACTGGAGCTTTGCGGGATTTTAACCAGGGACCGAATATAATGATTATTTTTATTTTTTTAACTAAAAAAATCACACACTTCTAATGGACCTAGAAATAAATGGTTCACACCAAAATCTTTATTATTTCTTAATCTCTGCATTTCCGTCATGATTTTTAAATTTATGATTTTTACGTTTTTCTTCACTGATAATAATTATTTTTGAGTAATTTAATAAAACTTAGACCGTAATCATTATTTTTGATCAAAAAAAAATAAAACTAAAAAATTATGATTATTTTTGATTTTTATTTTTTTCGCTCAAAATAAAACTCAACAGTAATTTACGGCCTCTGGGTTAAATATTTTGCCAATATTGTTTTTTATTCTTATAAATGGAACCTAAAGCTACCACCCAACATAATTTTTTTTTTTAAAATTTTTTTTTTTTAAATTTAGTAATTAATTTATTATATACTAGGGGGCTACGCCCCCTGCTCGCTTCGCTCGCCAACCCCCAGCTCGCTTCGCTCGCAACATTGTCTTTAGTTGTCCAGTTTAACAAATTTACATAATATTCGCCCCCTGCTCGCTTCGCTCGCCAAACCGCAGCTCGCTTCGCTCGCAACATTGTATTTAGTTGCCCGTTTTAACAAATTTATATAATACTAGGGGGCTACGCCCCCTGCTCGCTTCGCTCGCCAACCCCCAGCTCGCTTCGCTCGCATTGTCTTTAGTTGTCCGATTTAACAAATTTACATAATATTCGCCCCCTGCTCGCTTCGCTCGCCAACCCGCAGCTCGCTACGCTCGCAGCATTGTATTTAGTTGCCCGTTTTAACGAATTTATATAATATAACATTTTTTCTTTAAAAAAAACAAAAATATTTAGCTTCCGCTGTCCGCTGCCTTAATTTTTTTCCTTGCAATTGAACTTTGGCTAAAAAGTCGGAATTGGTGATTTAGCGGGAAAAAGCTATATTTGGCGGGAAAAAGCTAAATTAAGAGAATTTGTCAAAATTTGGCAAGAAGAGTTAATCTAAAAGTTTTGTTAGGATATCTCCGATTGCATCCGATTGTTCCTATGGCAGCTATATGATATAGTCATCCGACTTTGACCAAATTTGGTCAGAATGTAAGAGACAGCCCCAATCATACAATCTGTGAGTTTGGTTGAGATATCTTAAGAAACAAAAAAGTTTTTCATACTAAAGGTTTTTTCATCGGATTGTTCCTATGGCAGCTATAAGATATAGTCATTCCACTTTCACCAAATTTGGTCAGAATGTAAGAGACAGTACCAAACATGTAATCTGTGAGTTTGGTTAAGATATCTTAAGAAACAAAAAAGTTTTTCATACTAAATGTGTTTTTCATCGGATTGTTCCTATGGCAGCTATAAGATATAGTCATTCCACTTTCACCAAATTTGGTCAGAATGTAAAAGACAGTACCAAACATGTAATCTGTGAGTTTGGTTGAGATATCTTAAGAAACAAAAAAGTTTTTCATACTAAAGGTTTTTTTCATCGGATTGTTCCTATAGCAGCTATAAGATATAGTCATTCCACTTTGGCCAAATTTGGTAAGAATGTAAGAGACAGTACCAAACATGTAATCTGCGAGTTTGGTTGATATATCTTAAGAAACAAAAAAGTTTTTCATACTAAAGGTGTTTTTCATCCGATTGTTCCTATGGCAGCTATAAGATATAGTCATGCTACTTTGACCAAATTTGTTCAGAATGTAAAGGACAGTCCCAAACATACAATCTGTGAGTTTGGTTGAAATATTTAAAGAAACAAAAAAGTTTTTCATACTAAAGGTGTTTTTCATCCGATTGTTCCTATGGCAGCTATAAGATATAGTCATTCCACTTTGACCAAATTTGGTCAGAATGTAAGAGACAGTACCAAACATATAATCTGTGAGTTTGGTTGAGATATCTTAAGAAACAAAAAAGTTTTTCATACTAAGCAATTCCGTGACCTTTGACCCCGATTTGACCCACTTAGAGGTCGAATTTCGCAAAACGCCGTCTTATTGCACGATGAAATTATCTCACCTATGTTGTGTGAAAATTTCAGCTCTCTATCTCTTACCGTTTGGGCTGCACGTTGATTCTCAGTCAGTCAGTCAGTCAGTCAGTCAGTCAGGACAAAGAGTTTTATATATATAGATAACATTTTTTCTTTAAAAAAAACGAAAATATTTAGCTTCCGCTGTCCGCTGCCTTAATTCTTTTCCTTGCAATTGAACTTTGACTAAAAAGTCGGAATTGGTGATTTAGCGGGAAAAAGCTAAATTTGGCGGGAAAAAGCTAAATTAAGAGAATTTGTCAAAATTTGGCAAGAAGAGTTAATCTAAAAGTTTTGTTAGGATATCTCCGATTGCATCCGATTGTTCCTATGGCAGCTATATGATATAGTCATCCGACTTTGACCAAATTTGGTCAGAATGTAAGAGACAGCCCCAATCATACAATCTGTGAGTTTGGTTGAGATATCTTAAGAAACAAAAAAGTTTTTCATACTAAAGGTTTTTTCATCGGATTGTTCCTATGGCAGCTATAAGATATAGTCATTCCACTTTCACCAAATTTGGTCAGAATGTAAGAGACAGTACCAAACATGTAATCTGTGAGTTTGGTTGAGATATCTTAAGAAACAAAAAAGTTTTTCATACTAAAGGTTTTTTTCATCGGATTGTTCCTATAGCAGCTATAAGATATAGTCATTCCACTTTGGCCAAATTTGGTAAGAATGTAAGAGACAGTACCAAACATGTAATCTGCGAGTTTGGTTGATATATCTTAAGAAACAAAAAAGCTTTTCATACTAAAGGTGTTTTTCATCCGATTGTTCCTATGGCAGCTATAAGATATAGTCATGCTACTTTGACCAAATTTGGTCAGAATGTAAAGGACAGTCCCAAACATACAATCTGTGAGTTTGGTTGAAATATTTAAAGAAACAAAAAAGTTTTTCATACTAAAGGTTTTTTTCATCGTATTGTTCCTATGGCAGCTATAAGATATAGTCATTCCACTTTGACCAAATTTGGTCAGAATGTAAGAGACAGTACCAAATATATAATCTGCAAGTTTGGTTGAGATATCTTAAGAAACAAAAAAGTTTTTCATACTAAAGGTGTCTTTCATCGGATTGTTCCTATGGCAGCTATAAGATATAGTCATTCCACTTTGACCAAATTTGGTCAGAATGTAAGAGACAGTACCAAACATATAAACTGTGAGGTTGGTTGAGATATCTTAAGAAACAAAAAAGTTTTTCATACTAAGCAATTCCGTGACCTTTGACCCCGATTTGACCCACTTAGAGATCGAATTTCGCAAACCCCGTCTTATTGCACGATGAAATTATCTCATCTATGTTGTGTGCAAATTTCAGCTCTGTATCTCTTACCGTTTGGGCTGCACGTTGATTCTCAGTCAGTCAGTGAGTCAGTCAGTGAGTCAGTCAGTCAGGACAAAGAGTTTTATATATATAGATTTCAAATAATTTTTTTTTTTTTTGCTTAAAATTAAACTCAACATTTAATTGCTTTTTTTTTAATTTTTTTTTATTTTCAGCTTTTGTGTCAGATTATGTGACACGTTTATTTATTATTTAATTTTACGAAAAGTAATTTCGCCAATGACTCGTCACCGAGGTTGCACCTTTGATCCGAGAGCATCATTTTGAGGGCAGAAAACGATCTTTCGACACTCACTTGTGTTGCAAGAACCGAATGTACCACTTTGGCCAGCTGGTATAAAGTTGGGTATAGAAATCGCTTTTCCTCCCAATACTCCATAATATTGGAGGTCAAGCAAATTGGCTTTGGGCTATAGCCGTCAATTTCTACATATCCCTTCTTTATTTCGTCAGTTGGCCCGCCATCTTCAGTTTCATCATCTTTAGCAACCTCAATGGTCTGCAAGAACTCATTTAACAGCGAGCAGGTGTTTGAGTTTTGCGAAAGCAATGCATTCTCTGCCTCGAAGGAAGTTGATGCTATATCTTTACTAAAGCAAGGCTGTGCTATCACTGCGGACGGCAGTCCGCGCTAGTGACGAAAGCAGCACGAAGGGTGCGAAGGCGACTAGCATATATACACAGGAAGAATGGAAGATTTGCTATGACTGTCCGATCAGGTCGAGTTATATACCGATCGAAAGGTATTAATTAAACTTACAAGTGTGCATACTAAGACTTTTGAAAACTCACCTGATTCGTGAGATAAACAGGTGTAAGTGGGAGGGGCAAAAGTTACATTATTGGAGCTAATGGGGCCGTTGGAGCCTTTTTGAATTTTCGTTGAATTTTTTACAATTCTCATCAAAAATACGCGTCGAATGACACCTCGATCATCAAAATCGGACAACTGGTTCAAAAAATAATTAATTTTGAAATTTTGAGTCGCCTTCCGAAAATGAGATGAAAAGTCAGTATGTTTGTTTGTTTGTTTGTTTGTATCAAAGCGATGATTTAGCTTAAAAGTTTGAATGAGGACTTGTTCCCGCTCAAAAATCTAGAAACGTTTGTTCTACGACTTTTTCGAAAAATCGCTAGTTTAGCGGGAAATCGCTAAAAACCGCTAAAACTAAAACCCCCATAGTGTCCAAACTATGAAAGCTACAGATATGATCTATATGTCGTTGGAAAGGTACTTTGAAGGGCTCTTAAGCATATGTTCAAACTTTTTTTCTAAAGTACACAGGTAAAAAGCTACAGGTGAAAAAAGGTAATTTTTTCCACATTTTGGCGGTTTTCGAGAAAACGCCGCTAGCGATTTTTTTTAATTTTGAATATGTTTGAGCTTTTAATATTTCGCGTTTTTTGATACATCATGCATAAATTTTTGTTGATTGGTTTGGAAGATATAACCTATTAACTGAATATATACGTTTTACTTTGAATTGGAAAAGGACAGCAGCAACAAAGTGTCATAGCAGCCAGAGTTTGAGAGTGCTGATAAATTTTGCGCTTGGCATGTTGGCATGTGTGTTAGTAAAGAGAAACAGTGTTGCCAGACAGTTTCTTTTTGCTTGTACAAACAATAAACACCGATTGACAAAGTTACACTGTAAAAAAATATTTCAATTGTCAAAACTTCCTATGTCTTATTAAAAAATTTCTGATATCTTATAAAAAAACCTCTTTACGAGGTAAAAGTCTAGTGACGAAAACATTTTCATGCCCCAAAATTTCTGATATCCAATTTTGTGACGAAAAATATTACATTTTACACATGAATTATTAAAAAAAAAATTTTGTCACTGGCTCTGCGCAAAAAAGTACTACTAGTATATACTGGTATTTATTAGTTATGAAAAATTTAGCGCAATGTGTCCAGTGACAAAATTTTTTTTTTAATAATTCATGTGTAAAATGTAATATTTTTCGTCACAAAATTGGATATCAGAAATTTTGGGGCATGAAAATGTTTTCGTCACTAGACTTTTACCTCGTAAAGAGGTTTTTTTATAAGATTGGACTAGTCTGAAATGTATATATCATGTATATAAATCTTATATGTTATATATTAATGACATAAATACTAACGGGTTCTTTCAACTGAAAAAGTTGTAAAAAAAAGCTTCTTAAGTTGGGCTCTGGCAAGCATTAGGTTGATAGGGTTCTGCAGCAACACTCGTCTTATCCGCGGGTCCAAATAGATGCTGCAAATGATTGCATCGCACCCCAATAGGCTCTCTTCCCTTTCACTGATGCACTGGCTCAGAGCTTGGCTCTCTGTGGTATTTGCTGCTGCAACGGTGAGCTTCAGCTCCATCCATGATATATAAAAACAGTGTTTAAAAAACTGCAGTAAGTTTCATTTCATGTGCTATTGCTTCTGCTTCTGCTTCCGAAAATTTCAGAAGTCGCAGTCGAAGCAGCAGCAGAAATCAAAAAGCTACAAATATCAAACAGCAAGAACAGTCGCCGTTTTTCGTTTTTAGCTTTTTGCTGTGCTGCTGCTTTCGCTAATGCGCGTTAGTCGAAGCTGCAGCAACCGATCGGCTGCCGAAAGTCGTTGGCAGTCGCAGTCGGGAAAAGCTGTCGGCTCGACTGTTTGCTGCTTTTGATATTTGCTGCTTTTGATATTTGCTGCTATTGATATTTGCTGCTATTGATATTTGCTGCTTTTGATTTTTGTCGCTTTTGCTTTGCAGCCGCAGTCGCCGTCACGATCAATTGTGCGTTGATTTTAATTTGATGCTTTTGATTTTGCCTTTAGCCTACTTGCCTAGTTCTGGGAATATATGACTTTTTAGAATTATTTGACAATTTATTTGCGTTCATTGTACTTCTTGTACTTTTTATTGTTTTTTTTTTTTCAAATTTTTTTGTATCGTATAAAATGAAATCAATATTTATCAAAACAAAGTTAATTAAAAATAAAAATATAAAAATGGTAAATAATATATAAGAATATACTCTAAGTGATTTTGAATGAATATTAGTTAAATATTTTATGTTTATAAGAAAAAAAATATTATTTACCATTTTTATATTTTTATTTTTAATTAACTTTGTTTTGATAAATATTGATTTCATTTTATACGATACAAAAAAATTTGAAAAAAAAAAACAATAAAAAGTACAAGAAGTACAATTGAACGCAAATAAAATTGCCGGTTCCAGGGTATTAACAAGCCTTTTTAAATCACCCCACTCAGTTAAAGTCAATTTCATTGAACTTTTAAGGCGCCGTTCTCAAAACTCCTCAAATTGTTGCAGCTTGCTTAATTAACATGGAATATGTTGAGTTCCAACGTGTCGCAACATCTAACTCTGATTGTGGCAATGACTCCTCCGTTATCAAATACCTACACCCCATAGAATAACGGGATTGTATAATAAAATTTAATACTATTATAAAAACCATATTAAAATTAAAAAAAAATAGAAGCAAATTAAATTAAAAGAAAAAAATTTTAGAAAAATATAATTTACTAATATTTCCATATTTAATTTGAACAAAAATATATTTTAAATCAAAATGTGACGCTAACTGCATTATTCTAATAATAAAATGTAAGTAAAGTATACAAGCCTAAAGTTTAATTTATTCATATTAAAAAACTGGTTTGTTATGTATTTAAAAAAATAAAATATATGATTATGTATGGAAATATTCCGGGGTGCCACAGAAATCGCAAGCGAAATAGAATTCCGCAGAAAGCAATTCCGCACGGAAATTTTCAAGGAGCCACAGAACTTCGAATGATTTAATATTTTTTAGCATTTTCACCAACCTTTTCGAGCTAGGCTGCTTAGGGTTGACACCTTCTCAGATTAAATTACCCAAGGTTTCGCATAGCAGCTTTTTTAAGTTTATAATTGCAGAACAACAGGCTTTTAATTTTTTCTTATTTAATTAATATAATTTAATTTATTTATGTAATAATTGAATTTGTTTAGCTGAAAAACATTTAAAAGTAATTGGCGCGAAAAAATAAAAATTCCTCGACAACTCTAGCAATTGTCTGCCATTAGTCTGGCAACTCTTCGTGAAAAATGTTTTCACAAATTGCACAATAAGTTAAAGGTTTTTATCGGTAAAACTTGATTTATCTCAAAAGACCTATTTTTGTAAAGCTTAATTTAAAGAACACTGAAGTGGTTCCATATATTTTTTTTAAATACCTTACTTCGAATTCTGACTAAAAAATGTGGCATCGCTGACCCTGACTTCGAAAATCTGAATCGGACTAGGTGGCAACATCGGACGCTAGCGATTTTAGCGCTAGTTTAATACGCGTAAAATTATTCTGCGATTTGACCTGTGGCACAGCGAAATGAAATTGAAGAGAAATTCAAGCGAAAGCGATTTCTGTGGAACCCCCGATTGAAAGAAAATATTAAATCTTAGAGGAAAATAGTTGATTTTGTACAAATATGTAACATAAAAATCCAATAAAAGTACCTGTACGCCGGCGTTCTTAAAAGCTTCACAATTCGTCGTGCTTTTTCGATGAAATCATCGGATTCGAGGCGTTGTAAAAAATCCCTAACAGCTAGTTGAAGGGTATGTGCTGCACATTTTATAGAGCTCATTGAGTGAATTTTTAAATTCTTTTGCAGCTCTTCATCGTCCAAATCGTCTTCGTCATCCCCATCTGCCTCGCAACTACTTAAGCCCAATTTACACGATCGGTTTCCGACCGACACTTTTTGACCGATGGAAAATGTTGCCATTCACACAATTCGCATCGGTTCACACAATAATCCCATAGCTTTTTGTTCTCACCGAATCTGGTCACACTCGACACAATTTAATTAATTTGTATCAAAACAAAACATAAAAAAGTAAAATGAATTGTGATGAAATTTTGGAAGTTGCGTCGATTTTGGCAGTGGTAGCTGCAACTCAAAGTGCACTTTCCAAGGATCTGAAACCAAAAAAAAAAAAAAGGAACCCACGCACTGTTTGGAGTCAACTTTGGCTGATGCGACGCGAGCAAGGGAAAGGTATTGACGCTCTGATAATGAAGGAGCTTCAATACGAGGATGTGGACACATTCTATAATTTTAATAGAATGTCCCCACAAACATTTCACTACCTTCTGAGCAAATTGCGCTCCAAAATCGAAAAACAAAACACTGTGATGAGGAAAGCAATTCCTGCAGAAACGAGGCTTCTAATGACGCTAAGATTCTTGGCCACTGGAGATTCGTTCAGGAGTCTTTCTTGTGCGTTTCGGATTTCATGCCCTGCGATTACTTGCATAATTCAAGAAGTAATAGAGGCCATCATAAGTTCCCTTGCAGGAGATTACGTAAAGGTAAGAAGAAGTAAGAAGTTCAAGTTCAAGTTTTTGTTGCACATTTAATTACAAGTAATTTTTAGATGCCGCAGACTACAGATGATTGGTTGCGAATCTCTCAGGAGTTTAACGATTTGTGGAATTTCCCAAATTGTCTGGGTGCTCTAGGTAAAAATTTTTAAACATGTTATAAGGAAATTATTTAAATGAAATTTTTTTTTTTATAGATGGAAAACATATTGCATTTCGCGCCAAAAAATCGGATGGATCCCTTTATTATAATTATAAAGGCTTCAACAGCATTGTTTTGCTTGGACTAGTTGACGCAAATTACAACTTTTTATATGTTGACATTGGCTGCAATGGAAGAGCGAACGATGCCTCTATATTTAATGATTCAACTCTATGCAAGGCTATGGAGAAAAATATATTGAACACATCGCCTGACAAGAAACTGGAAGATAATGAAGAAAAGCTTCCATATGTGATAGTCGCAGATGAAGCCTTCAAGCTCCAAAGGTGGTTGATGAAACCTCATCGACAACGCACGACAACTGAAAATAAAATTTTCAATTATCGGTTGAGCAGAGCACGTCGCGTTGTTGAAAATGCCTTTGGTATATTGACGAATCGTTTTAGGTTGTTCCTTACCACAATTAACATGAGGACCGATAAAGTGGAAAGGCTGGTGTATGCTGCTTGCATTCTCCATAATTTCCTCAAGGCACATGAGAGCAACTACATCGAGGGAATAGATAAGGAGGACGTAGATGAAGTTGCGTTTAAGCCAGGAGAGTGGCATTTTACTCAGCCCTTAACAGGCCTTCCAACAGTGGACGATAGAAGTGCGGAGCAGCCGAGACTCGTGCGAGATCAGTTCACAGCATACTTTAACACTACTGGTGCTGTTTCCTGGCAGACAGATGCCATAAAAAAGTTTATCTTTTAAAATTATATTTTTGTTTATTCAATAAACTTTAGATTTTTTTTTATTCAATAAATTTTGTTTATTCAATAAACTATTGATTTCTTCATATGCTTCTTAGTTATATATTAATTGTAATTTGTATATAATACTTGGAGTATTTCCATTTTAGCTTGCATACGCCTTTTGGGATCGTCGATCTGAGCCATCTCCGCTTTAACAAGCTCCCCAAACGAGTCCACATCGTGATCGAACTTTTGTTTGTTTCTTAAAGTTCCAAGCATTTCGTTCGCAGTCTTCAAAATGGACTCTGCTGATGGAGCAGATTCTTCGGCAACCGTAGTCGAGCAGCTAGACGTTTCTAATAATGATTCGTCTTCGATAACGTCTCGAGAGTCCGAAGCCATCGAATCACTTTCAATCTATTAAGAATACATATATTTCATACTTTATAAATAATTTATCGGAATCCATACATACATGGAAATTGGAAGTTCTCTTTTCCTTTATTTTAAGGTACGGCTTCAGGAACTCCAAGTTCTCTAGCCAGAAATGATGAACTTTATCATCTGTGCCCATTCCACTTTTATTATTATTATTTGCCTCCTTCTTTAAATGTAAGAGGTATTGGCACCGCAGCGTTCCAATCTTTGACTTTATGTCAGCCACTTCAATACCGTCTAACACTATGCGCATTTGATTTAGAATTGCGTTGAGAGACTCGCAGCGGCAGTGTTTGTTGTGGTAAAGTGGGCTCTTGGGGTCGTAGAGGTTGGGATGCTGCTCATAAGCTTCAATGAGCATAATAACTGCGTCCGGGCTCCACAAAATCTTCTGAAATATTGTAAAATAGATAAGGTTAAATAAAAATATAATATTTTATTCACAAAATATGTGTAATACTTACTTTTGGCGACATCTTTCAAAGTTTGATAACTTTTATTTTTGCCAACAAGCACCAAAAAATACCAAAAAAGCCATTCTTACGTATTATGTGAATGGCATCGATTTGCTTCGATGACAAACCGACGCTCTAAAATTTTGCGTGTTCACACGAGACCGACGATTTTTTAACGTGAAGTGTCGGTCGGAAACCGATCGTGTAAATTGGGCTTTAGCAGTTCCACTGCCTTGACCATGTTTCGACCATTATCTGTCGTGATGGTATAAATTTGTTCCTTTGTAATGCTGAAATCAGCCAATATGGTCTTTATTTCGTTACACAGATTTTGGGATGTATGCGCTCTTCTCAATTCTATCATGCCCAAAGTTTTTAACCATATACACCGCGATCGATGAATTGCACATTAACACCAAGAATACCGCGATTGCATCTTGTGGCCGTGTCCATTTTTAGGCAGAGGATCCTGTTTTTTATGCGTTCGACAATTTCGCACTTTATTTGCCTGTATTTCTCGTCGACTAAACTCAAAACATGTCTGGATGTTACAGTGGGCATATCCAAGCCACTGAATATTTGAGCTGTTAATGTCTTAAAGCCTTTTGAGTCCAGTACAGCCAACGGAACTTTTTCGGCGGTCACCAGGTCAATACAGGCATTCTTGACTTCAGCTTGCCCCAATACAACCGAAAACTTCTTTTTCTTTTCAGGCACTTCGGTTTCTGCCACTTCATTGAACTCGCTTTTGTGCTTCTCTTCTAAGTGCCGCTTCAGATTGCACAAATAGTTGCCACTGAATATCACTTTGCATATTTTACACTCCGAAACATTACTTTCCACGTGGAATGTAAAATAATTGCGCAGAACACAATTACGCTTGCGACCCATCTTTATAAGCGATTAAGAATGATCACCAAAAAATTAGTGTCAATGCATACACAATTGCAGCATAAGATAAGCACTTCTTAAAATAGATTTGAAAAAAGCATGACCGTAGTCAAGCGCAGTCGAACTACGGATCTCTTTGTAATACCCCCTCCGTTGCGACTATGAGTAGCTCTCCTTATCTTTTACTTGTTATTAACACATAACAGTAATTGCAAATGCAATTGCTATTGTCGATAGGAAGCTGGTATTTGTAATGACGTATTTTCAATAACTGAAAATATATACGTATAGGATATGCATACAAAAATTTCAATTAAATGTTGAGTTTTATTTTGAGCAAAAATCAAAAATTTTAGAAAAAAAAAATTATGTTGGGAGGTAGCTTTAGGTTCCATTTATAAGATTAATAAATAATATTGGAAAAATATTTAACCCAGAGGCCGTAAATTACTGTTGAGTTTTATTTTGAGCGAAAAAAATAAAAATCATACATATTCATTATTTTTGAGTTTTATTTTTTTTTGATCAAAAATAATGATTACGGTCTAAGTTTTAAAAAATTACTAATGATTACGGCTAAGTTTTATAAAATTACTCAAAAATAATTATCACTAAACAAAATTGTTTAAAATTAAAATATAATCTGAACACAGAGTTCGTGTTCACAGGCCCATCACTGACGGAATCAGAGCTAGCGCAAGCGTTGGCTCGAATGCCGTTAAATGATGAGCCACAGAGCACGGACTCCGTCGACGTGACTCCGGTTCCAGACGAGGAAAAGAGGCAATCAAGCCCAGCCGATCTCCGGCGCAAACAGCGCTCCGGATATAAGGTCTCACTCAAGTTCCTTAAGGGTCTTGAAGACCGCAGTTCGGAGATGCTGACCGCGCGGGAGACTAAGCTAAAGAAGAAGCACGAGTACAACGTGCGGAGATTTGAGAGGCTGGCTAATTCTAGCAGCACTCAAGTTGACGCACAAAGTACGAGTGCAAAGTCAGTGGCCCCTGGGACTCCAAGCACGCAAGCTGCTTCTACTTCGAGCAGGAAGAAAACTCCTTCCACATCAAAGATGGCTGCAGCACCGGTGCCCAACTCCCAGACCACTGAGACAGCTGTTCCGACCAAACCCACCAAGAAGGAGGGACCGGTCGGTAAGCGAAAGGACCCCTCTGCCAGCAAAAGGCAGAGATCGGACGACTCAGGGAAGGCGTCGGATAGCAAACGGCTGCGCCCAGAAGGAAATCTGACCAGCCTCAGCTCCAAGCCGGAACTGCAGGCAGGGAAGTTCACAGTCGAGAACTGGCTGAAGCTGGAGGAGAAGATCAACCAGGTACTACATGACGCCATGTGCCGGCCAGTGAATCCGTTCCTGGCCGAGTTTGACGGCATCAAGTGGTTTAAGGGCGCCAAAGCTGTGGCCTGTGCCAACGAGGAATCCCTACGGTTCATCAAAGACACTATCCAGAGCATTGGTGAACTTTGGCATGGCGCGAAGATCGACGTCGTTCCCACAGACCAAGTCCCTGAGCGAACGATCATTAAGGTTTGGCTCCCACCTCCAATCATGGAGGATCGAACCATTCTGGACATGATCAAACGGCAGAACAAGGACTGGACGATAAAAGGAGGATTGGCCCGTGACAAAGGAAACGGCAAGGAGCTCTGGATCAGCATTGGTCCAGAATCCAAGAACCACCTCCTGCGGAAGCAAGGCCAGCTGAAGATGGGAATGGGTAGCCTCAAAGCATTCATTCCCGGAGGCAAGGAGGACGCCAAGGATGTTAGGTCAACCGGAGAGACTGAAAGTGGTGCAGATTAATCTGCTGGACTTAATGTTCTTTTCTCTTTCTCTCGTTACAGTAGCAGCGACCTGACGGTAGGACTATGTGAACGAAGGAACGGGCCCAACCTATACCTGGTCTCTGCATATCTACCGTATGAGGACAAAGACCAACCAACGGACAACGTCAAAGCCCTCATTCAGCACGTGCAGAAGGAGGGTGTGGATGTTATCCTGGGATGCGATGCTAATGCTCACCCCACTCTGTGGGGGAGCACGGACACCAATGATAGGGGAGAGTCGCTGCTAGAGTTCGCATTGCTCACGAACCTTGTTGTGTGTAACAGGGGTAATCACCCCACATTCCGCAACAAGAACCGTGCAGGGGTTATTGATGTAACCCTAGCGACCAACAGCGATTCCCTATGTGTAGACAACTGGCACGTAACCGAAGAGTGCTCTTTTTCAGATCACTCCAGGATAGTGTTTGAAGTAAGATGGTCCCGAGAGGAAAAACTGCCTTTCAGGAACCCAAAAAGAACGGACTGGGTTGAGTTCTCAAGGTGTGTCAGGGACTCTCTTCCAAACCTTCCACCAGAACGGATGAGCCACCCCAACATTCTGGAGAGGTCAACCCAAATCGTAACAAAAGTACTTTGTACAGCCTTTCTCAAATCCTGCCGTATCAGCCGAACACCAAAGCCCAATCGCAGCACGTGGTGGACACCGGAGCTTGGCCAGATTAGGAAGGAAACGAGAACACTGTACAACAGAGCACAGGTAGGAAATTGTCAAGGCGACTGGAACGCCTATCACCTTGGCTTCAAAATTTTCAAAAAGAAATGCAAAAGGACCAAAAGAGACTCATGGGGCGCCTTCTGCGAGGATCAGCACCACTGAGGCGTCCAGACTTCGGAGGCTGCTAGCAAAGGATCCGGCCAAACCCGGTCTCTTGTGCGACCAGAACGGCAATTTCGCGAAGGATAGCCAAGAGTCTCTGCAACTCCTCATGAACACTCACTTCCCGGGCTGCCTGGCAGCTGATGACGATAGTGGGACCTCCACTCTCACTATCAGCGGGGAACCGTGTGGCGAGATAAGTATGGAGAGTAAGGCGGCAATAGACGATATCGTAAGTGAAGAGAAGATTATCTGGGCCATCATGTCATTCCACCCCTACAATTCTGCAGGACCGGATGATATTAGACCAGTCATGCTGCAGACAGTATGTCAACACCTCCTGCCATGGCTCCTAGAAATCTTCAGGGGATGTCTCGTCACTGGATACATCCCAAAAAGCTGGAGAGAAGTGAGAGTGGCCTTCATTCCCAAGGCAGGAAAGATAAACCACTGCTCACCAAAAGATTACAGACCCATCAGTCTATCCTCGTTTTTACTGAAAACGCTGGAACGAGTCTTACACTGACGAGCAAAACTGTAACACGTTTTCAATGTCCTCACTTCAACTGTCTGTATCTTCTCTCCTATTTCATGTATTCCAAAGATCTTAGTCTTGTTTTGTTGGGCATTCAATTTACTATAATTTCTATAAATTTGAAGAGATTTGATGAGCTGGAAGAAATATGACAAAGCAAAATGAAAAAAAAAGTCAAATGTTACAGTTTTTTTTAATTTTTTAATAATGTATCCACAGCCCTTTCGATTTTTTTTAGTTCCCTTATGCGATTTAGCATACTTTGGATGTAGCGTTGAACCAATGCTGGGGGAATAGCGTACCATACGTCCTTGTTCTCACCCACAGATCCATCATTCTACTTGGAGGGACCGCATATTTCGCCAGCTGCGGTTATACATGGCTACATAATTTTTTCAATAGGATTAACATAGGGAGACGGCAGTGGCCACTTCATGGACTGGAAATTTTGTTTTGACATCCAATCTTTGACCAAAAGGGACGTGTCCTTTGGGCCAATGTCTTGCTGAAAAATGAATTTTTCAGCAGCCAGACCCATATTCCAGATGACTTCTAGAAGATTCTGTTGCAGAATGCTTAGATATTGTTCCTTTCGAGTTATTCCATCGATTAACACCAAGGGACCAACTCCATTTTTATATACACAGCCCCAGACCATCATTGAGCCGCCACCGTGTTTGAAGGTTTGCTGCATATTACTTTGTGTCTGGATTTTGGGATCTCTACTCCAATACTAGGAGCATCAGTCTGACTCGAAACGATTAATTTTTGTTTCATCTCACCATATAACCTTGAAAATAAAATTTTTTTTAATTGTATTGGACTACATCCAAAGTATGCTAAATCGCATAAGGGAACTAAAAAAAATCGAAAGGGCTGTGGATACATTATTAAAAAATTATTTTAAAAAATATTTGTTTAAAATATAACCGAAGTGCAAAACTGTAACATTTGACTTTTTTTGCATTTTGCTTTGTCATATTTCTTCCAGCTCATCAAATCTCTTCAAATTTTCAGAAATTATAGTAAATTGAATGCCCAACAAAACAAGACTAAGATCTTTGGAATACATAAAATAGGAGAGAAGATACAGACAGTTGAAGTGAGGACATTGAAAACGTGTTACAGTTTTGCTCGTCAGTGTAGATCTGTACCTAAGAACTAAGCTTACACCTCAAGCTTTTAGCGGGGCTCAACATGCCTATCTCAAAGGCAGATCAGTTGAGACCGCACTACATGAGGTAGTTGGCGCAATAGAAAGATCCTTGCAGAGAAAGGAGTTTGCGTTGGCGGCCTTTCTTGATATAGAAGGTGCCTTCAACAATGTCAGGATCGAGTCAATAATGACTTCATTAGTCAAAATTGGCTCACACCCGACGATCGACCCAATGGCTTGGCAATATGCTTCACTGCACTGTGATCAACGCCCAGCTCTGCACCTCGACAATAAGAAGGAAGGCTACGAGAGGAACCCCACAAGGGGAAGTCATTTCTCCCCTTTTGTGGAATCTTGTCCTCAATGGCCTTCTTTTAAGACTAAAACATACAGGATGCAACGTCACAGCCTATGCGGACGACCTTGTTCTACTGATAACTGGCAAATTTCTGCCCACAATCAGTGAACTTATGGAGAACGCACTTGGCCTGACGCTGCGTTGGGCAGAAAAGAACGGTCTGGGGGCAAACCCACAAAAGACTGAACTCGTTTTGTTCACAAGGAAGACTAAGATAGAGAGCTTCAGACTTCCTACACTAGGAGGAACGCTGCTCAAGCTATCAAAGGAGACAAAGTACCTGGGAGTAATCCTCGACTCCAAACTCTCCTGGAAGAGAAACTCGGAGGAGAGGATGAAAAAGGCATTACAAGCCTTCTATGTATGCAAGAAAACGTTTGGGAAAAGATGGGGACTGCAGCCGCGAATCATTCACTGGTTCTATACTGCAGTCGTCAGACCCAGCTTAACCTATGGAGCTCTGGTATGGTGTGAAGCTGCTCGCACTGACTCCCACCTGCGAAATCTCCAAAAGGTGCAAAGACTTGATTGCTTGGGGATCACAGGGTGTGTACGCTCTACCCCTCAAGCGGCCTTGGACGCCATACTGGATTTGGACCCAATAGGCGTATTCCTACAGCACACGGCGGCAAGGAGCGCAGTCAGGCTGAGGGCGCTGAGCCTCCTCAAGCCGGGTGCCAAAGGGCACAGCACTATTCTACTCTCGGTAGGACACACAGCTGTAGCTGAGGAGTACGACTACTTTGTCCAAGAACACAAATGGAATGACAGCTTCACAGCTGTCATCCCGGATAGGACAGAATGGCAGCAAGAAACCCCCTCAAGGCGGAACGAGCTGTCGTTCTATACAGACGGATCAAAGACGGAAGAAGGCACAGGAGCGGGGGTCTACGCCAGCGACCCAGCTGTGCGGCTTTCTTTTCGTCTCCCAGATTGGTGCAGCGTGTTCCAAGCAGAGATCCATGCTGTCTGGCAAGCGATCAAATTGATATACACCTGCAAGGAACATATCAATCTACATCGACAGTCAGGCCGCAATAAAGGCTCTGTCCATGAACACTGTCAAGAGCAAGCTTACCTGAAACACGGCCGCAGCTCTGAACGAATGTCAGCATCACTCCATCAGACTCGTCTGGGTGCCAGGACACACGGGAGTGTCTGGTAATGAGAGGGCTGACGAGTGTGCTAAAGCCGGATCAGCGTTGCCGGCTAGTTACGCGGTGACAGACATATGTAAGCCTATCCAGTATGCACTCTCGGAACTAACATGATCCGAAAGGGCGACGGCAGATAGACACTGGGCAGCGATACTGGGCTGTCTTGTCTCAAAAGCACTCTGGCCAAGATACAACCCACAGCGAACTGCCGAACTCCTACACTTCAAGAAGAACAGGATAAGGCTATTGACGAGGGTATTGACAGGACATTGCCATATCGGCCGCATGGCACAGCGATATGGCGGGCCCTATCAAGACTTCTGTCGCAGCTGTGGGGGCGAAGAAGAGATGGAAAGTGTCCACCACCTTCTCTGTGACTGTCCTGCACTTCAGAGAAGGCGTAACCGGTTCCTCGGTAAACCCTTCTTTGTTGATCTGGGCAGCCTAGCGAATGTGCGGCTAGAAGACCTGGCACACTTTCTAGACTCCACTGGCTGGTTTCACGGGCAGGCGTAGCCCAAAGAGACCAGCGGGTTGACACCGAATGACATGGCGTATCCTTCCCCATATCCCATCAACCCTTCCACACCCCTTCGCTTCCTACAGTATATCAGACATCGCAATGGGCTTCTGGGTGCTCTCAACTTCGGTTGAGCTGTCTGACTATCCTATCCTATCCTAAATTCCGTGGTGCCATCAGGTACTTGGGCCATGCTACCGGGAACATCTTCAAGCAATAGGCGTTAAAGCCGTAGAAGTAAGCAAAGGAAGCCACCGAGGACCAAAAAAATGCCGTCGCCAGCTGCTGCACAGCGTGGTCAGGAGCACTATCCTGTACGAGGCTCAAATCTGGGCAAGCGCCAGCAGCACACCAACCTATATAAAAGACATCGAGGCGTCCTACCGGATGGGAGCTCTCAGTATCTGCAGAGCGTTTCGCACGGTGTCAGGAGAAGCTGCTACGGTATAAGCTGTATGCAGATGCCAACCTAGCTCGTGGCTATAAAAGCTGCTGAGCGTGAGCGCAGCCTCTTAAAGTGACAACAAAGATGGGAAGACACAGAAAAGGAATAGTGGACGGCTCGGCTAACTCTACGCATCGAGCTGTGGATAAGCAGGAAGCACGGGGAGTTGACTTTCTTCCTAACGCAACTCCTCAGTGGGCACGGCTGCTGCAGAGCTTATCTCCACAGATTCGGACACGAGGAGTCCCCCTAATTCAGGAGTGTGCCGCTGAAGAGACTGCTGAGCACGCTTTAGTAGTATGCCATAAATTTGCAACGGAGAGAAGGCAGGCGGAAGCTACCCTCGTGGTGCGAATTGAGGTGTCCACCATAATCAGCCATATGCTGAAGAGTGAGGCAAATTGGAGTGGAATGTACTGCCAATGCCAATGACTGTGAAGCATTACTGCCCGGTAGTCCCGCAGGATTGGTCAAGAAGTTCCAGCTTACAGGCTCTCAATTGTATCTCTATTTTTAGTTAACAAGCTGATTCTTTAATTTTAATTTATGAAAATAATCTATGAAAAGAAAGCAGACACACAGAGTATGCATATCAGCGGCCATAAATGGTAAAGTACTGTTAAATCACTTGATTTACAACTGGTCGTATAATTGTCTGATTCTTCTCTCTCACTGTGATTCTTTTTCACGAAAATGTTTACTTCGTTTAAGCTGTCAATTGAATTAAGTATGCAACCTGTCTAGTTGATTGATTGATACATTAACGACCCAACTTCAAAGCTCGAACACGATATCGGACTTCGGCATGCGATGCTCTCTCACCTATAGTATTGACTTATTGTGTCAACTGCACTCCAGGGACTCGCGTTTAATCTGTATATATAGGCTACTTATCCTCAAATACTTATATACATATTTTGTGTCTTGCATAACCTTGTTGTACAATTTATCTCAGAACTGGACGAAGCTAAGAGGCGCCCCAGGGACTAAGGCCGTTTGCTTAGTTTTTGGGGCATTCTTGATAAGAGCCGCAATGTGTTATTGTTACTGCTACTACTGCTGCTGCTGATACTGTTGTTATTGTTATTGTTGCCTTTGTGGCCAGCATATGCCAAGTGCTTACCCGTCCCATTGGATAAGCCTTTGTTTGCTTGGGCTACCAAGATGCTACTGTTTGCTTGCGGGTTTATTATTTTCTTTCATTCTTTTTGGTTTTATTTTTTTATGACTTTATTAACGTTTATAGCTTCACCAAAAGAATTGGAGTCCCTCTAGAGGCGTGGCAACAATGTGGTAACAACGCTCTCCCTCAGGATTTGCTTAACTTCAGGGTTTGCCTACAGATGCCAAATGCGGTTGCGGCTTTATTATTGCATCATTATAACATGTTCTATGTTTTATGCGTAAGTGTGTGTGCTGGTATGTGTCGCTCTTTGTGTGTATCTGTATGTGCGAGTGTGTGTAGACTGACAATGACGCACCAACAACACTTTAAAGTGCCCTGAACTTGATTAATGAATGGCGACGCTGAAAAGTATGCTACGACATGCAGGGCACACATTCGCGCAGACACTCACACACACACATGGTATATACGAACACTCGACATGTCAACGACACGTAGGACTCTCCTCTGACTGGGGTGTTGGTTGAGGTAACAAAGTATAAAAAAATAATAATAATAATAAAAATAATAAAGTTGCCAGCGAGAGTACAAATTGAAATTGGCTCAAGACTTGGCAGCTAATTTAATATGATTATGTCAGACGAGAATGTGGCTGCACTAGATCCTTATGATTGCCACAGCCGTATATAAGCAGCAGCAGAACACAATTCCAAGTTATCTCGATTGCTATCTTTTTTCCATCTGCAAAAACTCTATTCAATTTGCAGAATTGTCACTGTCATCAGCTTAAGAACTTTATCTAAACTTGCACTTTCTGTTTCGTCCAGCATTTGCCCTCTGTTGCTATCACAGTCATCTTAAGTGGCTTTCCAATTAGTTAACTACTTCCCTTCTATCTCCTTTGGGTAGTTTCTGTTTCACGAGAAACTTGGGCCACAAAACTTTTGCATGTCCGTTTATAAATTGCTTTATGATTGCCTTTCGATAAACTTTACTAAAGTGATATGCTAATACATGCCGACTTTAAACGATTTTAAGCTGAGAGTTTGATAAGGGGGGAGAGAGTGGAAGCGGAAAGCAACCTGAAAGCCATATAAGCATACTACTCTCCACTTTCACCTCCATCTCCACCCATACTTTCACATTCTGCTTCCTTCCACTCCCACTTCCTCTCGTATTCGTATCTTGTAAAAGAGTTGGCGCCGTGGACATCGCTTCCTGGCAGCCACAATTTTTATGGCTTCCTGCGCGCAGCTTAAATAGATACTCGCATACACATACACAACTACATATACACATGTACAATACATTTGTATGTATTTACCTTGCCGATAATTTAAATTGTACTTTCTCCCACTGCCGTTGGTTCTTGGTCCTGGGCTGCTGCTGCATTCTGTAATTTGCTATAATTGAATTTTAACGATTTGCAGCATAAAATTTTCTTGAATTTCCGTTGCTCCACGACGATAAAGTCTATTTTGCGATCTAGAAGGAGATTTTGCATCAGAGATTTTTACATCCCCACTGATTATCGATGGCTGCACAAATTGCGCATACGCTGCGTTGCCTCATTGAAATTCAAGGCCACAAACGGAACAAGAAGTGCCCAGAGAAAACCCATTAGCCACCTTCAGCCAGAATTGGCAGCATTGGCAACAACGTTGGGCATTAGGATACGCGCCGACATTCCGACGAGCTCATTTTCGATTTGTGCAACAAATGAAGTGAGAAATTATTATTATTATTATTATTTTTTATTACGAATGCTGGTGACTAAAAACATTTTGCTTTCATAAGTAAATGGATGCCCTACCTACAGTCAGAGCCTGCCGCCTCTCACCTACCACTCTACAGCCCCTCTACCACCATCATACCCTTCGTCCTTGCATTTGCCAGCGCCTTCCATTACCCGAGGGCGCATCACGTATTCACAAAGCAAGCAAACTTCGGCACACGCATAAATAAACAGACAAATAAGAAGGAGGACGGTGAATGGAATGTGATGGGATGAATGAGGAACGTTGAATGGGGATGGGGTGACGAAATATGAAAAAATAACAAAACGAAAAGGCAGACAAAGAGAGAGAGAGAGAGCAGGGGTAAATTTCTGGTAAGCGCTCTCGCCCGTCAGTCACATCATTAAAAGCGCGTTTCCCGTCGCCACCTAATTCCAATCCTTGCCGTAAGATGTGGATGTGATGAAACGCGTGGCAAGCAGGTTTACTGCTGAACACACTCACATTGTCTGCGCGCGCACAGACAACGCATGGAGCAGGACAACAATTCTCTGGAGGCATTCATCAATATGCCAAACATGTTTTGTTATCATCAAATGGAAAATGCTTCATTTTCACGTACCACAGGCTGAAGCTAAAGCTGAAGCTGAAGTAGACCGACAGAGCTCATGGGTGCCCCAGGCGAATGCAGATGGAAATGGGATAACGGTACGCGATGTCAGTCAGCGAGGCGCTGAGAACTTTGCAGGTGAATTTCACCAGTTAACTTGTTGTGGCAGCGGCCGGAAGAAGACAGCTGCTAGTCGATGGCTGTGGTTAGGCCACAGAACTAATGGTGCCAAGCGCAGCTATGACAGAGCCCCAGTTAGAAATGAAGATGGCGATAGAGCAACGGAAGGCGGGACGGAACACATAAATTGATTACCTAAACATTTCATGACAAATTCGGCATGTAACAACAGTGACAGCGCATAGTCGACGACATTGGCTTGCAGAGCGGGGAATTTCTGTATTGATTAGGGTTGGAGTTGGGAACGGGGCTTCCAGCGGTTAACGAGCAAATAGCAATATTCAAGAGTTGCAAACAGCAATACGTATTTCTGTCCGCGTTCGCATGCACATACGCTTAAGCAAATGTATTACAAACAAATCGGAGAACAGTCAACGGGATTTGACGGCAACAAAACATCACACGGGGCAAACGGCCCCCTAACCAAGCGTTGATTGTGGCAAAGTCAAGCAAGAAGACGAAATCCGAATTATATTCAAACTGGTGCTCCTGTCAGGCAATTCGTGCGAGTATTCTAGCGAAGTGAATAAATGCTCCGATTTAAATGAGAATGATTATTTATTAATATAAAGTAATACAAATTATGTAACTTGCTGTTCTGCTTCTCACCAGTGCCAATTCTCTTCTTCGTCTTTGATCGAACTATTTATTATCGATAAACTAAATGTTCTGTTAGATTAATAGATTGGAGAGAGTCCATTGTCTAGTAGTAAGCCAAGCTGATTCTTGTTTAAAGATCGCAAATTACAAGTAATTTAAAGATTTTGAAGCAGGTTATGAAGCCGAAACAAATATCCGTTTCAGTTACGGTTTTAGCTATGTTCTAAGGGCTTGTTGTTTGTTTCAGTTTTGAAATACCGGTATGTTCTCAGATCATAAAAAATTATGTTTACTCCTCAACCATAAAAAAATTTTTAATGCTGAATTGAACCAATACTAACCATTATACTTGAGTACGTTACTTAACGGTGATTTGATAGTTGACCGATCTTAATAAATTTTGGGCAATATGTCTGGCTTATAATAAATCTCATGTGCTATAAGTTTAGTCCAGATATCTTGAAAAACAAGATGATTTTTATACACAAAATCTTTTTTCAACCAATTATTAATATGGGAGCTATATGATATACATATGTTACGATAGTTGTCCGATTTGAATTTGTTTTCAATAGAGTGATAAGAGCATAAGAACAAATCAATCGTGGAAGTTTGGTTCATATAGCGTGAAAAACAAAAAATTTAAATATGCTTTTTACAGCACCAATGACAATTGACCCTATGAGTCCAATGCAAAAAACTAGACCAAACTATCTTGTTTCGTTCTTGAGTTATTAAGTTTTTCCAAAAAAAATCGTCATCGGGACCATAGTGCGACAGTACACAAGACTAAGATCTTTGGAATACATAAAATAGGAGAGAAGATACAGACCGTTGAAGTGAGGACGTTGAAAACGTGTTACAGTTTTACTCGTCAGTGTATGTATCTAAATTCAGCAACGAGTAATACATAGTCGTTCTTAGATGTTTTTATTTCATTTTTGGTCATTAAGTCGTTTAATTTGTAGGACTCTAACTTGTCTACTCATTTGACTTAATTTAAATCCTTGAAAGCTGCGAATTGATCAGTAGTTCATGTTATTGACATCATAAACCTCATTGTTGCTGCACAAGAATTTGTAGCTGGGATTGACGCCAGTGGTACACTTGCTTGCCGGAACGGAGCAGGAGTTGTACATCTTGACGCCAATGACATTTGTAGCTGCATAATTGCAAGCCATGAGGAAGGCCTTGTATGACTGGCCCTGAACCGAATAGGTGGACACGGCACAGCCCACGTGAGTGTTGCGATCGGCGACCATAACGGTGAAATGGCCAATGGCGGGTCCTTTGTAGTTTTCGGGATATGCATTGATATGCTCCTGCTTGGTATCGGCCACCTCCTTGTACCACATGTCCACACCCTGGAGAGCATTGGCTGTTGTGTTGAGCGGATTGAAGTAGCCGATCCATGCTAGGTTCTGGCCAGCCCAGTTGAATGCGTCCGTATTGCGGCAGGCATCGTGACGCATCTGACAGCTCCGAACGTTTAGGGAGGCAAGATAAGCCAACTCTTCATTCCACTTCATGGTAGCCATGCGACAGGCGGCCTTCAGTTTTTTATCTCCACCTCCGGCAATAAAGTTGCGATGCTGATTGTGCCTGGCCACAATCACATTCTTTTCGGCCGTCGAAAGATTTACCAAAGCCTTATCGCTGGGACAGCTCGAAGCCCAAGCCTATAGCAAAAAATAAAAGATGACTATGGATAGTATAGGTTCTGTTCACCCATGTGGTTCATACTCACGCCATTGTTATTACAGCCAATGTTCTGACTACTGCCACAGCTTTTCTTGCAGTAATCTGTGGCACAGACAATGCCCAATGCCAGTGCCAGCACAGTTATGGATAGGATGTTACTCATTTCTATATCAAAGCTCGATTGATGTCTGCTTCCCCCATGGTTATTGCTTTTATATCAACTGTGGCGCTCTCGCTTTTATCTAACTGCCTTTGTGATACGCTGGCGCAACAATTGATTAAATATTTACCTTCGTGTTCTCTCGATTCCCAAGAACATGTTGAGTAGAAATTTCTTAATGATAATATTTCTGTAATAATAATCAAACAACAAATTTATATTTGTATTGAATTTTTTTTCATATTTACGCTTAAGAAAGAAATCCCATGTTTTTATTTGTATTACACATTTATAATAACAATAAAAAGAAAATTCCGTATTAGTACTTTAGTCAGAATTCAACTCAAAGAAGATAACTATTTAACTTGCTGCTTCCATGCTTCCATATCCAGGTCGATGCCCTTATTTGTGCCTGAAGATCTTTACCACCCCATATTAGAAACTTCCCTCTATATACATCCCTTTACCACATCCGCACCTATATCCTCATCTACATTCACCGATGTTTTTGAAAAGTACTTTGCCGAATCAACTTATCTCTTCAGCTGATTGGTTATTGATGGACGATGCAGTTGACCCTGATATCGCTTTAAGTTCCTTCTATTTAATACTATATGTATATTCCTAAGTCTCATCGATCATCTACTGGTAAGCCTCCATGGCTTACCTCCTCATACTCCCGAATAAGTCGGACAAGTAAAGTATACAGTAATTTAGTACTATAGGGATCATCAAATTTCGACCAACGTTTTATGAAACCCAAACTAGATCCCAAACTATCTTATTTTTATTTTAACTCTTAACGTTATTCACACGTGTTTCTTCTTTGTTTTTCCTTGGATCTGAAAATGCACGCTATGACTCAGCCGCTGAATGAATGAATGAAGCGCTTCTTTATTACAACCTTCACTAAAGCTCATTAGTCTTTCAACTACCACCGGAGTGTTTCCAACTCTTTGGAAAGAGTCTTTTACATACAAAAATCACTGCGGACGGCAGTCCGCGCTAGTGACGAAAGCAGCACGAAGGGTGCGAAAGGCGACTAGCATATATACACAGGTAGAATGGAAAATTTGCTATGACTGTCCAATCGGGTCGAATTATATACCGATCGAAAGGTATCAATCTAAATTAAAAATGTGCATACTAAGACTTTTGAAAACTCACTTGGTTCGTGAGATAAACAGGTGTAAGTGGGAGGGACAAAATTTAAATGATTGGAGCAAATGGGGCCGTTGGAGCCTTTTAGATTTTTTTTTATAATTTTTCACTATACTTATCAAAAATACGCGTCGAATGACACCTTGATCATCAAAATCCGACCACTGGTTCAGAAGATAATTAATTTTTTAATTATTAATTTTAATTTTAATTATTAATTTTTAATTTTAAAATTACTACAAACAAATTTTTTTGTTACTCGGCACATTGCGCTAATTTCTTCATACCTAATAAATATATATTTTTTGCGCAGTGCCGAGTAACAAAAAAATTTTTTTGTAATAATTTTTTAGTAAAACTTAATATTATTCGTCACAAAATTGGATATCAGAAATTTTGGTGCATTAAAATGTTTTCGTCACTAGACTTTTACCTCGTAAAGAGGTTTTTTTTATAAGATTGATGATTACTATACACAAAGCTAATTATAAAGGGATTGCAAGGTTGTCTGCTATCCCTAAATTTTCTGAGAAAAATTATTTGCAACATCTCTGTAAATCTGTAATCTCTCCCTTTTAAAATGGATTTAGAGTCTACTACGACCAGCTTGTTGGAATTTTCGTGCCTTAATTATGATTCATTCCAAAGGGAAATGCAAACTGACGTCATTTATACTAGTGATTTCGGTAAAGCATTTGACTCAGTGAATCATTATCTTTTACTTTTTCAACTTGGGTGCATTGAATTTCCTTCAATTTTTATACCCTGTGAGGGTAAATTAAATTTCTTAAAAGTATGTAACTGGCAGAAGTAGGCGTGGCAGACCCCATGAAGTATTATATTATTGATCAGCACTAACAGCCGAGTCGATAAAGCCATGTTCGTCGGTCCATCTGTCCGTATAAACGAAAGGATCTCAGAGATGGTAAGAGCTAAACCCACCAAGTTTGATTTAAAGACTCCCCATAATGTCAGGCAGGATCAGTTTATGTTATTAAAAAAAACTGATATCATCTTTAATTTTGGGTAATCAGTTAAATTTATATATTCGTAGTCCAATTTTTGTGACACTAGGTGAATTTTAAATGACATGTCAAGGAAACCGTTAAACACGTAGAAGGAAACATCATGGCTTGGGAAGGCATCCCTGGGTGAAATGTGGAGCCTCTAGCCCAGCGATACAGCGTTTCAACAGTGAAGATTGTTTAGAAGTGGTAAGGAGAACAACATTTTAAATTGATGTAGTGGCCAGCACTAAGTCCCGACCTCAATCCGATGGAAAATTTGCGGGCAATCGCAAAAAGACAGCTCGGAAATACCGATCAGTACCATCAAGCCAAGAAGAGATTTGGGAACGTGTGCAGCAGGAATGGGAACAAACTGAAAAAAATTTAAAAGTAATTAGCGCAACTCTAGCAATTGTCAGCCACTCTTCGTGAAAAATGTTTTCACAAATTGCACAATAAGTTAAAGGTTTTTTTCGGTAAAGCTTGATTTACCTCAAAAGATCTATTTTTTTAATGCTTAATTTAAAGAAAACTGAAGTGGTTCCATATTTTGGACTAAAAAATGTGGCATCGCTGACCCTGACTTCGAAAATCTGAATAGGATTAGGTGGCAGCATCGGACGCCAGCGATTTTAGCGCTAGTTTAATACGCATAAAATTATTTTGCGATTTGCCTTGTGGCACAGCGAAGTGAAATTCAAGCGAAAGCGATTTCTGTGGCATCCCCGATTATTTGAATGACGAGACAGGCTTTTGCTTAAACTCGTTATTAGGGGATCCGAAGAAATTAAATGGGAGTTCATCAGATCCTCCATTGTCTGCGTGCGTTAAGTCTTACGAAAATGCTTTAGCCGAAGATTTCGAAATTTTTATTCCTAGCCTCCAAGGCTTCTTTCGACAAAATTTTGTATGCTTTTAACTATTAAGCCATGTTCCTTGTCAGAACAATTTGATTTTTCAATAGTATATGATTAAATATATGTCTCCAGTGCTTTTTGAGAATCATTTTCGCAAGGCCATACTAAAAAAAAAGACTACGCTTGCAGGCTGACATGGTGCCTAAAAAATACAATATGCAGCAATGCACCTCGCTGCAACGGGTGCATGACACAAAAATGTATGTCATAATGCCCGCGGACGCTATGACACTGGGCGTTATGACACGCACCCGCTGCAACAGATCTTGGACATTTCACAAAGAAGATGAACCACATTAAAATATAAAAATTGTATCATCACCGGCAAGTACCGGCGCCACTATTTATACTCTACAGAAGTTAAAGATTGGTCACATTTGAGAAAATAACAAAGTTGTTAGTTTTCCATAAACATATATCCAAAGGTCACAAAACAATTATTGTTATGTAAACACATACATATCTTAACTATTCAAAAAATAAAAAAACTAATAAAAAATGGGAGTTTTAAAAATTTTGCAGCACAATTTGCACACGTGCGAAAACTTAACACATTGTATTTCCAACAGATGTTTTGACAAATGTTGTGACCAAAAGCTCACAGCTGAAAATGTAAAGTGCAATTATTGATTGTATTGAATTGTATTGTAATTTGTTAAAAGTAAAAAATTAAATTTCGGTCCGCCAGATTACTTGAGTCGACCACTGTGCAAGGGTTTATTTAGCAACTTTTTTAAGTTTATCATTGCAGAACCATAAGTTTTTATTTATTTTTTATTATACCCTAGGGGTATATTAAGTTTGTTCAAAAGTATGTAACAGGGAGAAGGAAGCATCTCCGTCCCCATAAAGTATATATATTCTTGATCAGCATCAGTCGAGTCGATATAGCCATGTCCGTCTGTCTGACGGTCCGTGTAAACGAAAGGATCTCAGAGATGGTAAGAGCTAGGACCACCAAATTTGGAATGAAGACTCCCTATAATGTCAGGCAGAACAAGTTTATGTTAAAATTGTGCCACGCACACTGTGGGGGCGTAATTCATCAAAAACTGACATCACCTTTTATTTAGGATTTTGAGTTAAATTTGAAATTTTTTTTTATTTCAACGGGTGTAGGATCATGCCCAGAGACTAATCACCAACTTTCAACACGATTAAGACATAACTAGTGAAGATATTAACAATTTTGTCCAAGGTGTTTTAATGGCAATTCTATAAATAGAATAGAATTAAATCTCAATTAATTCATTTTGTATTTACTCTGCCAGAATGTACACCGAGAATGTATATCAAATTTGTCATTTTCAACCCAAGTGGCGGAATGGTGGAAGTGATAAGTGCTCGGCACGCGAAACGAATCTCGGTCCGGTTGATGAAAGTTATTTTTAATTATTATTTTTTTTATTATTTTTTTTTTTTTTAATTTTTAAAATTGGTTTAAATCACTTATCATATTATATATGTACTTATGTATGTAGCTTTCACAAAAACGACAGGTCGATATTTAAAGATAAGTATGAGAATTGCATCCTCGGCGTAGTCCCCGGCACGCCTAGGGTATATTACTGTCGAGTGCACTCGACTGATCCGCTTGCTTAAGTTATAAAATTTAATTTATTTATCAGGTGTTCCACAGAAATCGCTTTCGCTTGAATTTCACTTAAATTTGTATGAAATTTAAGTGAAATTCAAGCGAAAGCGATTTCTGTGGCACCTTTGATAAATAAATTTAATATATTAATTGATTTTGTTTAGCTAAAAAAAATAAATGTTACTCGAAAACTATTTTTTTTAAATTAAGCATTCAAAAAAATTTCTCTTTTGAGTTAAAACAAGTTTAAGTGCAAAATTCTTTTACTTATTGTGCAATTCGTCAAAACATTTGTGGGCAGCTGTACTTCTGCCAGGTGGCATCGCCGTAAAATCGTCATCAGCTGAGAAATGTTTTCGCTGCATGGTCTCTTTCCGAACGAAAGAGATATGTAAGTATAATTTTCCCCATGCCTTGGTCATATTTACTTGGCCAGTGCAAATATTTAGCATTCTGAAATGCAATGCAAACAGGAACAGAAATGAATTCACTTGTACACGTGAATTAATGACACTTAAATGCTTGATTCTTGATAACTCGTGATAGGTTATGCAAGAGCAGTCATTCCAATAGAATAATCAATTATATTTGCATCGGCATCAAATATCAATTGTGGTTTAACATTTGTGAAGTACACAGATACAGGTATGTAAATAAATTAACCTCTGTGTAAATTAATAAAAAAGTTTCACAATAAATATATGTCGAGAAGTCATTAAACGTTAAACTCCTCAAGTACAGGAAATAATTTGAAATTGGTATTCGCCTAGCGTGAGTTTCGAAGCAGATCGTCCGATGCCAACTGGACAAACACTGTGCCGATGAGCCTAGAATAAACTGGAACAGCAACAATGTGACCAGGTGGACAGTCGTTTTGAGGAATGCCTATCCAAGTCGCCAGATCTCTTTTTTAAACGATTTGCCCGGGATGATCGTTCTATTTAGCGATTTAATACATGATTGCCAACTTAATAAGTCAAGCATATTTTAAAATAGTTTTAATCTTATTCACTAAGTCTTGGACATCATCACGGTTTTCTGTTTGCTGTCTCCGACGATTTTTTTTGGGCTTAATAAATTACATGGTTCAGCATTGGTCCAGCCGGCAAACCCCAAACTAAATCTTCGTTAATGAAAAAAAAAGATTTTAAAGCTTATGCATACTCGGATATTATTAGATTTTATTAATCAATTACACTAGTTTACAAAATCAAAAAAAATTTTTGCGTTTCATGTCTGAGTGCACGAAAATCGCACTTAAAAATTTTTGTATGGAAGCGTTTTCGAAATATTCATGTTTTTCCAAATTTTCGAAGTTGCTCTCACATTTTAGAGTATACCACGAGATCTAATTTACTGATGTGGTCAAAAAGGCACTGAAATAAAAGGTAACTAAGCGAAATCGCTTCCATAAAAAAATTTTTAAGTGCGCTTTTCGTGTTTAGTGGGCCAAAATCCATAAGAAAAGTGCACTCAGACATGAAAAGCAAAATGGCTGTAAGCTAGTGTTATCTATAAAATTATAAATTATCTAGATATACAGCGGTTGGCGCTCAAAGAGTTATTAACTTTTCACTGCTGTAGCATCCAAACGGCAAATGACCGCGCGCTCATGTTTTGGCTAGTGTTTGTCTGTTTAATTGTTTACAAGTTTACAAAAGTATATCAATAAACGTCGCAGTGAAAAAATGCCCTACAAAATACAAAAAGTCCAAGATTTAACACCTGCACAAACGAAAGTTCGCTTAGCTTAGAAAAATTGTTAAAGCACTTGCACGTTAATGACGAACTTGAAAATATTGCATTTTCTGATGAAAAAATTTGTACAGTTCAGCAGTTTGTAAACAAGCAGAACGATCGCGTATGGTTAAATGACAAATCAGACGACAATTTAGACCAACGAATTGCTCTTCGAAAGCAAGCAGCTGCATCAGTGATGGTTTGGGCCGCAGTAACTGCCACAGGACGCTCACCACTGGTTTCCATCGAGCAGGGCGTAAAGGTTAACCAACATATCTACCTTGAAAAGATCTTAAAAGATGCTTTGCTACCTTGGGCACGTAAACAATTCGGTACAAACCATTGGACACTTCAACAAGACTCGGCACCATCTCATAAAACCAGACAAACCCAACAATTTTTACAAGACAACGTTTCCAGCTTCATTTCATCACAGCAATGGCCGCCATATTGCCCAGATTTAAGCCCAATGGACTTTTCCATTTGGTCCATTCTGGAAGCCAAAGTGTCAACTAAAAAATATGAGACGGCCAACGCTTTGAAAACTGCTCTTCTCCGAGAACGGAACAATATACCATCAGACCACATTCGCGCTGCGTGTGAAGCCTTCCCGACCAAACTCGATGCTGTAATCCGCGCTAAGGTTGGCTATATCGAACAATAAATACATTTTCTTAAATCTTGAAATGTTTTGACAATACTCTGAAGTTTTGAACTGAAAAATAAAACATTTGACAAAATTACAGCATTTTTTATTGGTAACACTTCGAGTGCCGTCCCCTGTATAGTATAAAACTCTCTGTCCTGACTGACTGACTCACAGACTGACTGACTCACTGACTAACTTAATGACACATTAACGCGTAGCCCAAACGGTAAATCATAGATGAGATAATTTCATCGTGCAATAACATAACTCACTGATTGTATGTTTGGGACTGTCTCTTACATCCTGACCAAATTTGGTCAAAGTCGCATTATTATATCATATAGCTGTCTTAGGAACAATCAGATGCAAATTAACCTTTAGTATGAAAAACTATATGTTTTCCTGATCCTGACCAAATTTGGTCCAATTTGGATTACTAAATTAAATAGCTGTGATAAGAACAATCGAATGCAAATTAACCTTTAGAATCAAAAACTCAGTTGTTGTATGAAATATCATAACAAAACTCACAGATTAACTCATTTTGCTATATTTTGACTACTTCGCCCAATTTAGCTTTATCCCGCCAAATCTGGATTTTTACCGCTAAATCACTAAATCTGACTTTGAGCCAAAGTTCAATTGCAAGGAAGAAACATTAAAGACGCTGTCAGCGGAAGTTAAATATTTCCATATTTTTACAGAAAATGTTATAATAATATAAATTTGTTAACCCGGACAACCAAAGACCTTCTTTACAATTTTGCGAGCAAAGCGAGTTGGGGGATGGCGAGTGAAGCGAGCAGGGAGCGGAGCCCCCTAGTATTCGTATAATTTGGGAAATTCGATAATTTTCGTACAGCAATACATTTGCAAGTAAATTACTTACATTTTGTCCCAGCATTTTGCCTATTACAGTTGGATATGCATTTCCACTTTTTTAAATTGATTAATTCGCACGACATATTTGTGCTACTTAAACTAGTTTTAAAACATTCTAGACCCTCTTAATCGAGCATTATCTGCACTAGGAAGCAGCCACCAAGCCACATAATTGAGGGCGAACCAGCGGGCGAATGCTCTTCGAAGTATCGGAGGTATCCTTACAGCTTTGTCGGAGCAACTATAGTTGTTTGGGAATTTTTAGAAAATTGCAAAAGACCTACGCGTAAGATTAGAAAATCGTTTCACACTAAGCACAAAACATACATACATAATTCCCTTTCTATGTATATGTGGGCGAACTGAAAATGTTCCATGAAGCAGCTGTGGCAGCTGATCAACGAAATCGAAATAAAATTATCGCAGGAAACCAATGATTATTTTTTTCATATACTTTCTTTATAGACATTCCGACTTGCATTATTTTCTTCATATGTGAGTCGCAACTTAGACAGTAAAAGCCTCGGCAACCTTGCACAAACCAGGATAGTTGACATTGACGCCAGTGTTGCAGCCGGCAGCCGTAGGGCCGCGGATATAGACAGCTCGACCAATGATATTAGTGGTGGCATAGTTGCAGGCTAGAAGAAAGTTGTTGGCAGCATATCTGGCAGCGGCACAGCCGAGGGCATAATTTGGCTGCTGAGCCATGGCCGTGAAGTGGCCAATTTGACTGCATATCAAAATTAAATTGAGTTAATGAGTAAATTAATGGTCATAGCGAAAGACAAATCTATGCTGTTACTAACCCTTTGGTCCAGGTACTTGGGTAGCTGTTGATAACTGTCATGCTTGCATTTTTGTTCTCATTCCACCACATGTTAATGCAGGCAGTCAGAAGCTGCTCGTTCGTCTGGCTCGTGCCCGAAATTATTGCCAAGTTCTGTCCGCTGGACTTGAATTTGTTTGTGTTGTGGCATGCGTCGTGCTTCATCTGACACTGTTTCACATTCAGCTCCGCTAGCTTGGCTAGCTCTGGACTCCAGCGAATTGTGGCCATTCTCCTTGCACTATTGTACCCGGCTACTTTCCCCAAGGCCAAGTTATTACGTCTGACATTGTGCAGGCGCACCAACTGTTGTCTCAAGGTCAGATTCATGTCAATTAGAAAAGGTGCCGGACTTTTCGGGCAACTTGAGGCCCAGTCCTAAAATACCCAGAGTTTTTTATTTAGCCACAACATTAAGAAGATACACATACTCCTTTGTTGTTGCATGCAATATGTGTCGCAGTGCCGCACAGGCCCTTAGCACAGTAGTCCGTCTGTCCAGAGCCCAGATTCACCGCCAAGCTGACTGAGAGTAGTGCCAAAACGATTCGCAACATTTTGAAATAATTAAGTAACTGGCAAGCTAGTCTGGAATCAGAAGCTTATATAGTCTCAGATATCAAAGTGCTATCATTATCCGAATATGTGGCATGACATTTATTTAAATTGAATATTTGATTATTAAATAAGAATATAAAAAGTTATGTCAATATCTTAAAAGTTTACCCGGAACACACCAATCGAAATATGCCCAACTGTGTTTGTCCGTCGTCGGGTACGTGCAAAAGAAAGAAATGTGCTTGGTTCCCTAAAACATATTTTCTATTATTAAATTATATGCCTAAAATAACAATAAAATGTATCTCAAAGTACATAAAAAATAAAGCCAAATCTATTTAAATTTTTATACGTTAACTTAATCTTCGTATAATAGCTGGAGACACCAAATTTGCCTTCATATAGTAGACAGATCTAGTCTATCATCAATTTTGTATACCTCCTCAATACTGGACATAAACTGGAAAGATATGCAATTCAAAACGATTCGTTCTACAATAAGAAGTTGGCAAATTTATCCCTTCTCGTTCTAAAAATTACTGGGTTATCCAGATGCCCATCACGGTTTCGTGTATGTGGTACTTACACATGTATAATACGGGTGCGTGTCATAAAGCCCAGTGTCATAACGCCCGCGGGCATTATGACACACATTTTTGTGTCATAACGCCCGCGGGCGTTTTGACACTTTCAAAAGTGTCATATCGCCCTCTATCAATGTGTCTTAGAGCCCTCGGGCGTTATGACACTTTTTAGAAGTGTCATAACACCCTCAATTTCTTAAAACTTGTAAACTGCATCAAGAATCCCGAATTTGCCTAGATAAACCGAGGGATGTGGTACTTCCTTGCCTTGTAGCCATTTCAAAATATGCTCTGAGTGCTACAAAAATCTGGAACAACGCTCAAAAAATTCTCTATTGATCTGCCCATATTGCAGACAAATAGTTGAAAATAATTTAAAAGTATTTCAATAAAGTTTGAAATTATTATTAGTTAATATCAAAATTTACTTTGGTAAGGGTGCAGGCAAAAATTTTTTTTTAAAAAAATAGCGCGACTATGCCCCCATATTCAGATTACAATAATGAATAAGCATGACCAATGCCGACACAGCAGATATGCCCCATTGCTTGAAGTTATCTTTATTATAAGTTTGGATTGGAGGCGGCTAATTCTCTAAAGTCTAACATAAATGTTTTTTTTTAATAAACATTTAATACTTATAAGATTCGGGCGTTAATGCACTTCTTATAGTGTCGTAAAGTCCACAAAAAAGTGACATAACGCCCTGCGGGCGTTATGACACTGGGCGTTATTACATGCACCCGTATAATACATAGAGTGCATCGAATTGTATGGGACCGAAAAAATGGTAACTCTTATTCGTAATCAATCAAATATTTTTTGTCCAAAATTAAAGCTATTTTGTTGCCCAAAGGACATTTTTATTACATACTTCTTAAATGCATGGTTTATTCAATAACCCAATTGATATAGAACATGCCTTAAAAAATATGCTGTACATTTTCTGTTAATAAAAAATAGAGGCTCAAAGACAAAAATATTCTTTTGGCCAAAAAATAGCTTTAATTCTGACTAATTTTTAGGATAGATTCCAATCAGAAAATCGTCCTTCCTTGGACGAAAATTATATTTAAAGGACATTTGGTCGTTTGACTCTGAGGAAGTCCTGGACCTAACAAAAGTATTGATATCAAGCTCAGGATCAGACCATAAACACCCAAGATATAAATTTTCAAAAAAATTAATTTTTCAACTCAAAAAGAGCGGACCAAGAGTTCATTTTAGAACTATGGTTTCTTGGTGAAAACATCTTAGAATTGACCGTAGATTTCGAATATGGGCTACCATTTTTTGTAAAAAAAAATCGACGCACTCCAATGTATAATAATAGATTATACGAAATACAAAACAAGGCACCCGGGGTAATTAATCCCTAATTAACACTTGTTTTTTGTTATTACTTAATAATATTTGCTCAGCGTCAGATTAAATGAGTAATGGCGGTTAATGAGAGTAGAACTGAGAAATTTTGACAAAAACTTGTTTATTATTTGTTTATTTAAAGCACTACGCAATACCTTTATGGAAGTTTATTTGCTAATTCTGTTCAACTAGCATCAAAACAAGCCAGCAATCAAAATAAATGTAAGAATAATAATGGTGTAATCAAAATACTAGATCGTTCAAAAAGTCCCCGGATTGACACATAGGCCACTTCACTAAAATTTTGAAATAAATTTTTTTTGACTGTCTAGTTCATTTCTAGACTCCAATATGAGCGCAATCGGAAGCTTCGCTATTGAGCTAGAAATATTATTGTTGTGCAACTTTTTGAGTTTTTTGAAAAATGGAAAAAGCTGAATTTCGTGTTATGATTAAGCACTGTTTTTTGATGGGAAGCAAAGACATGACTTGATAAGCATTACGGGGTCTCTGCTCCATGTAAATCAACCATTTGCGATTGGTATTCCAACTTTAAACGCGGTCGTACGAGCATCGAAGACTTGAAGCGTTCGGGAAGACCAAAAGAGGTGATTATCCCAGAGATCATCAGACAAGTCCGTCAAATCGTATTGACTGATCGAAGAGTCAAAGTGCGTGACATTTCTGAGACTGTGGGCATATCGACTGGGTCAGCGGTTTCGATTTTGCATGACCATTTGCATAAAACTCAAAAAGTTGAACAACAATAATATTTCTAACTCGATAGCGAAGCTTCACTGGAGCCTAGAAATTAACTAGTCAGTCCAAAAAAATTATTTCAAAATTTTAGTGGAGTGTCCTATGTGTCAGTCCGGGGACTTTTTGAACGATCTAGTATACCGATCGAATGATTGCAGCGGATGGCCACGTTGAAGAATTTTTGTTACATTTTTTAAATTTTTTGAAGCAATTTTTTAAAAGTACGCGTCGAATGACACCTTGATTATCAAAATCCGACCACTGGTTCATAAGATTATTAAATTTTAAATTTTTGGTGCCCTGAGATGAAAAGTCAGTTTGTCGGTTTGTTTGTTTGTATTAAAGCGTTGAAATAGCTTAAATGGTTGAATATGGATCTATTCCCAACCAAAAAAACTAGAAACGTTTGTTCCGCGACTTTTTCGAAAAATCGCTAGTTTAGCTGGAAATCGCTAAAACCCGCTAAAATTGACACCCCCACAGTATCCAATACAACCCGATACGAGCTACAGATATGTTCTATACATCGTTGATAAGGTACTTTGAAACTATTTTCGAAAGTACATAGGTAAAAAGCTACAGGTAAATTAGTAAAATTAGCTTTCAATGTTGTAGTACGTAAACTTTCGCTATTTTTGATATATATAACTTAACTTTTAGCCAAGCGGCTTGGAAGATATTACCTGTTAACTGAATATATACATATATATAAGAGGTCTGCATGAATGAGCTAAAACGAAGCTCGAAGCATTCATGTTCAAAAGGAATTGAAAGAAGTCGAATGAGAAGTCGAACGATTTTGATTGAGTTTGAAGCTTCGTGTCAGACTCAGTCGCACAACACTCAAAAATGTGACATGAAGTGAATGAGTGAGAAATCTACTTTGTTTTGAGTTAATTCGAATTTGTTTCGAATTTGGATTTACTTTTCATATTTTATTTTTTGCATGTATATTTTCTGCTGTTGTTTTCATGTGCGTAATAAATATAATGAATACAAGAAAGAAAACAATGAAGAGCAACAAACAGCTTAATATAAATAAGATTTATAAAATCTAAATTTAATTCTTATTATTGATTAAAAGCTTTTAATCTAAGTTTGAATCCAAAAACATAATTTTATTGACATTGTCAGTGTTGGTGGCAATAAAACAACGCTTTTCCGTTAAGTTTTTTGCATCTGAATACACTCGCCAGGAGCCGCGCTGCTAGTGGAACACAGAATATTTATATGCAGCTTGTTTTGTGCAATAAGGGAAAAATACTTTTCTGTTTATTCCATCAACCCAGACAATCAAAGTCATTATTTCAAAGTAAAAAATTCAGTCATTTGACAATTAAAATTACGAATTATTCGATTGAGTCCGGCCATTTTAAATTCATTATTTTCACATAGCACATTAATTTATTTGCACTCATTTCGATAAGGAGCTGTCATTTTAGAACTCAATGTCACTCGCACTCAAACGAATTCAATTCAAAGTGTGCCTCGCACTCACTCAATTCGACATCGTTCGAATTAATTCATTTTAACTCAAATTTTGAGTGAATTCATGCAGACCTCTAATATATATGTATACCTTTTCACTGCTGTCAGCGTCATGAGGGAACATACTGCTTGCAAGTGGTGATTTCTGCTTGCCGCAGATAAAACATTTCATAATTGCGATTACAGCAAGATCGGTACATATTTAGGGTTCTCATTATTGCTGTAGTTGATAAACAAAAACAAGATTGGAATTCGGCACTGCGAAAAAAAGGTATTTTAATAAGATATGAAGAATTGGGACTGTTTTGCGCATTGTGCCGAGTGTCACCCTTTTTTTAATAATTAATAGAAATTTTGGGGCATGAAAATGTTCTCGTCCCTAGACTTTTATCTCGTAAAGAGGTTTTTTTTATAAGTTATGTTTTTCAAGCACTCTGCTCAAATTCAAAACGAATACTTCAGTGTCCAAAATTTTCGATGTTCTACCGAAAACTACACTTTAAAACATATCCTCTGAATATTATTTCACATTTGTAAATGAAACTGTATTCTAAACATTTTTACAAATTTATTAAACAATATGTCGAGCTCAACATCAGGCGAATCAGTTAGTAGCGATGATTGCGAGTACCCAAAAAGAGAACTCACAAAGAAAACGGCAAGTTTCAATCTTTCCGAGAGCAAATCTTCCAGAGCTTCCATAAGTGAAAGTGATCGGAATCATATAATTTGTAGTTGTGCTTCGTGTATAGCTCAGAGGAAGTCAGTGATCATGAAGGACACCGTCTATATGGTAGAATTCGAAATCAAGCGTATCAAAACCGATGATTTTTCCAAAGCACTTTTACAACGTTGTCGGGAAAATGTAATCGAAGGCTATGTGATTTATTCCTCGGACAGAACCACAGCAAGAGGCATCATGGAGGGGGCCATAAAAAACCTAAACGTAGTTAAGAACTGGATCGAACTTAATAAAAATAAATTTGTGCTGGAACCCATGGAATATAATATATATTTATCATGGTTTATGATCGCAACGAAGCCAACAAATCTAAAATTTAACGAAGTGCTGGCTGTGCCAAAAGCAACCAAATGATATCTTAACAAGATTCCGCTCAGTGTAATGGAGGCAGAGGCTGAGCTCGTGCTGCCAATAACATGTAACATTGTTTAACAATATTTAAGTCTCTTAATTAAATATGCGATTAACTAACAAAAAGACTTGGATATTGAACTGCACAGACAACAACAGCAATAATAACAACTTGCAGGTTTTTTGATTTTCCTGCTGTTGCTACTGTTTTATATTTTGTTGTACCCTGTCCGTGTATATTAAGTTTGTAAAAGTATGTAACGGCCAGAAGAAGGAGTGACAGGCCTCATTAAGTATATACATATCTTCTTTATCAGCATCAACTGTCGAGTCGATTTACGATCGGATCTCAGAGATGGTAAGAGGTAGGACCACCAATTTTGGATTGTAGACTCCATATAATGACAGGCAATATCAATTTATTATTCAATTTTCCCACGTCCATTATGGGGGCGTAATTTGAAAAAAAGACATCTCCATTAAGGGGAGGTTCTTTTGGATTTTTTTGAAAAAATCGATTTTTTTTTACATAAAATGAAAGTTATATATGTATAGAATATATGTGCCAAGGGATATTTCAATACGACGCGTATTTCTTGAGCTAGGGCGTGTTTTTCTCGAAACCATGTTTTCTAATCTAATTTCAAGTACAGGTCTTGTTCTATTGATCCGATTTCATTCATTCAAAAAATGTTTTAAAGTATATACTTTTTTGTATGGCTTATACCTAAAATTCGCATGAAAATTTGTTTATTTATAATTTTTAAACGAGATCAAAGTAAAAAAAAACTTGTAAAAATTAAAATTTTTTTTTAAAGGACCATGAAATTGTTTTTTTGTTCACCAAAATTAATTGAAGTTAGGTATAAGCCATAGGAAATGTTATCAATCTTAATATATTTTATAAATTTTTCATTTCCGTTTACTACCAGAGGCCCAAGACTTGAAGAAGCAGATCGATGTTTTGAGTGTCGAGGTCGACGAGATCCGCCATTTTGAAATTCGCAAATGTCACATACTTTTTTTAATCGTCAATAAACAACGAATCAAAGTTCGAAACAGAAGTTCGGATGCCTTTTCATTTTCCCATAAGCCATTTTCAAATTTTGCTTGATTTTCGGCCAAATCCAAAAGATCCTCCCCTTAATTTTATACCGACATTGGCATTGATAGTGCATTTGTCTAGTGCTAGAGATACAAGCCCGTTTGCGAGGGTTCCTGCATTCGATTCCTGGTTTTTAAGTCAACTAATTTTTTTTCGTTTATTTGAAAGTTTTTTCTTCAATTTTTAAAATTAAAAGAAATCGTGCAAATTGGGTAAAATCAACATGTTGCTTTTTCTAGAGATGTCTTATGTCTTAAGAGCCTCAAATCATCTATGCACAGAGTATATTATTGTCGAGTGCCTATTTCAAGTGTGTCTATTTCAAAACAAAATATCAAAACAAATAATTTTTCTGTCAAAGCTACATTAAAACATAGTGGTTGGAAGTACTGAACATTAGTGAAGTCGACCTTTAAAATATTTGGTGCAGCTCTCTGGAAAAATATCAAGACTCTCATTATTTTTTTATGAGCAACGTAACAGTAGAATGTTCTAAATAGTATGTTAAGTTAGGAGGAACCGAGGGACTCTCCAATCCAAACCCCAATCCCACAATAAAGCAATCTTCATATTTCGCAACATTTTTCAATTGCTCCAATTTGGTTATAAGTACGTGTGATTTTTTATTATGGATCTTTAATTGTTGCCGTACTCAGCTATATAAAGCTATAGCTCTAAGTATCTTTTTGCTCTTCCAATCTTCAATCTTCATCATGTTTATTTGAACATACGTACATTAATACATACATATATGTAAATATGTATGCTATTACATCATTTTATATTTTTAGATACATAGATATCATACAATTTGATATCGGTACAGAAAAATAAATATCATGCCTTAGGCTTGCATCTCTCTTTATCTCTCTCTCCCCATCTTGTTCATTAACTTCCTCTGGTTCTGTTTACTATTTATATATGTTTACTTTATAGGTATTAGGTATTTATCGTGAATATACTTCTGAGTAATTTCATTATCATATAATATTTTATGGTCAGCATATTAGTAAATCTGTGGGCTTTTTTGTATTTGCTTCTCTAGGTTTGTTAAATGGTACACAGAAAATATGTTTTTTTTGTTCAAATACATATGTTTTACAATCTTTCTTATTTGTTTTGCTGCTCTATTCTTTATTTATTGTTTGGTATGCTTAATTGTTTTGTTGTACGATTATAAGGGGCATCACAAGACACTTATTAACAATTGGGACATTCAGCAGTTAATTTAGACAATTTATCAAGATACCCGATTACTTCGCTTTGCATTCAGTAGAACATTTTCAACTCAAACAATTTCGGAATAAGTATGCACAAAAGTGTAGCGTACAAATAATGTGATACCTGATATCAGAACAGGTATGCCAACAATACACATATAATTAAAAACAAAAAATAGTAATGCATATATTAAGGCTCCAAAATTAATTACGTACATACACATATGTACATATGTATGTGATATTTATTTTCTCAAACCTTTATTAAATTTCCAAACAAAATTTTGATATCATATATATATATATATTAGGGTGTCCCTTATTTGGTCAAAGTCAATATTTTAAAACGCATACGGGCTAGTTCTGTTCATTAGGTCCTAAAGCACTCAGAAATAAATTTTTACCTCAATCGGAGTATGGTAACCCGTGCCGACTTGGATCGGAAAATTTAAAGATTATATGGGACAAAAAAAAATTTTTTTTTTTTTTTTTAATTTTTTATTTTTTTATTTTGTTTATTAGGTCCTAAAGAACTCAAAACCAAGTTTTCACCTTAATCGGAGTACGATAACCCATTCAAATTTGCATCGAAACATGAAAAAACAGTATTTTAACACTGATTATGCATTTTTCGATGTTTTTTCATGTTTCGATGCAAATTTGAATGGGTTATCGTACTCCGATTAAGGTGAAAACTTGGTTTTGAGTTCTTTAGGACCTAATAAACAAAATAAAAAAATAAAAAATTAAAAAAAAAAAAAAAATTTTTTTTTGTCCCATATAATCTTTAAATTTTCCGATCCAAGTCGGCACGGGTTACCATACTCCGATTGAGGTAAAAATTTATTTCTGAGTGCTTTAGGACCTAATGAACAGAACTAGCCCGTATGCGTTTAAAAATATTGACTTTGACCAAATAAGGGACACCCTAATATATATATAGGACCATACCGGTACTAAGGTTTCTGAAAAAGAATTTGTTTCGGTTTCAGTTCCACTGTCGGTACTACAAATGAAACGGTTTATTTCGGTTGACGGCTCCGGTACTGGTTTTATTCCCTGATAAAAAGGAACCATAAGAAGGAAGCAGGTAAAGAATACTGAACAGTAACAAGCAAGTCAGCGATTACTGATTGAAAGTGTATGCTGAATGTTCCCAACATTTTTGCGTTTCCCTTACAGTTACTAGTAATTGTGAGTCATATTACGAGTCCCTATGTATGTATATATTTTGGGTTCGCAAAAAGTATTTTTTTCAAATTTGTATAATATACAATGTATATGCACATGTATGTCCTAATTCTTAGTACTCGATTTGAAATAATCATATGTATTACATTTTTATTCATATATTATATGTATATTCGATTACACATTACACAAAATATATAACCTAGTACAAAGCAATTGAGAAAAGCTTTGCGTGGAAATTCGAAAATTGTGCAGAAGTCAACAAAAAATTGACTCAAAGCCTTTTCGACCCTTTTTGCAATGGTTTCTTCAAATATAACTAAGATAGTACATAAGATTAAGTATACATTTTTGTAAGCATGCATAAGGTAAGTACGTATCGTATGTGTGTTTTATATTTACAATAAGTGTGCGAGCGGCTCCTCAAAGTAGGCAGCGCTTCAAAGCAGCAACTGAAAGTGGGCTTCGATAAGAAATGGCACATGACGCTTGGCGTTAAGACTGGTAAATAAACAAAAATGCTCAGAAATCGAGCAGTAAGGTGATAAACACATTAACTTAAAGTTGTTCTATTTTCTATTTTATTTACAAAGAAAATACGAACATTTTCCTTGTCTAGTGTTGGCGATTGGTCCAAGCGTTAGCACAAGGTATAATGTAAGATTTTAATATTTATAATATTTCGCTTTATTTACAACGTGTCATGCTTTTGTTGTAGTTCACTATCGTCTTACTTATTCGATTATTAAATAATATATAGGCATACAGGTAAGTATATATATTAAACTATGTATGTATGTATGTTCTACATAAGTATAACAAATGAGCAAATTATATCTTAAAGAGGCTCAGCGCACAAATGAATTAGAATAATCCACATATCGTTTATAATGATAACTGTGATGATTTGTCTAAGCCTAAACAAATATACATGCATTTTTATATAATATTTGTGTATATCAAGCTGCAATTAGTTTTGGGTTTTGCTGGGTTAACTGGAACGTTCAACTGGGCCAATTTGCATAAGATAACCAATATTAATATTTATATAGATATTCTTAAATATATATAATACCTAAAAGCGGGCTAGACCACAAAAAAAAAACATTTTCTTACAAGTAAAGAGAGTGCCGTACATAAGTAGCAGAAACGGAAAGCAACCGTGAGAACTTGTACAAAAGCAAAGTATCTCGATTCAGTTTTCATTCCTATACAATAGGTGTTGTTGTTGATACTGCTGTATTTGTATCTGTGTATATGTGTGTGAGTGTGAATGTTTCCAACAATTAAGTTTTCTTCTAGTTATATTGTAAAATAAAAGACACCATTTGCATATAGCAGTAACAACGTTTGAGTGCGGGTTTCCTATTTGCTTTACTTTCACATTGCTTAAGTAAATTCCCTTAACTTTGCAATTGTTGCTGCTGCTGCTGTTGTTGCTGCTGCTGCTGCTGTGGCGACTGCATTGCTGACTGACTCGCTACAGCTGCTGATGGCAACTGCTGCTGTGCCGGCGATGATGGAGGACCAAACTTGCTGGTTATCTTGTGCGAGGCATTCACAATAGCCAGTTCATGCCTGGAGTCTAGATCACAATCGTAGAGACCACTCAGCGAGTCCAGACTAAGCAGCCGCGAGCTGGCCCGACTCGACACTGAGGTGTCATCCACATCCGGTGCATTGTACAGCGAGTTGACATCTGACAAGGCGCCCTCGGCATCCGTAAGACCCGCCTCGTTCAGCAAAGAGATATTCTCCAAGCCAGGCTCATCGGTTATATAACCTGTCGATTCCGCGCCACCTGTGAAACAATTCGAAAAGATCAATAAAAAAGGTAACTCAAGTTATCCCAATATATATTGTACCACTTACCTGTGGCCTCCTCACGGCAATCGTCGTCCGACCACTCCGATTGGCTCTCCAACGGATTGGAGTCCATGGATTGGTGGTTGTGATGTGCCCCATATTTCAGCTCATCGTTTATCACATTCGCCTCGAGACGCATGCTGCCATTGGCCAGCGGCGCCTCCCTTTCCTGCTCTAGCTCCAATTGTGGGTGCTCCTGATCATCTAGTTCTTCGCTCTGTGAGAGCTGTTGTTTGTCATTCTTCTGCTTGTTGTGCTCTGTGCTCTGCACAACTCGTTTTTGACGTACATCGTGGCTAACCTCGTCGTCTTCAAACTCTTCATCGGCCAGGTTATCCTCTGTGTCATCGCGTTCCTCCTGTTCCACGTGATTGTAGCGTGCCTGCTGTTGTCGCTGCTGATGTTGATGATGATGGTGATGACGTTGCCGCTGCGATTGTGACTGCAACTGCTGCTGCTGTTGGGGCAGGCCACTGTCCAACCTGTCCAAGCTTTCATAGCTGCGCTGTAGCTCCTTGGAGCGCGGACGCTGGCGATGGGATCGTTGCTGAGGCTCCTTGTGATCCTTGGTCGCATGCAGCTCCAGCATTGCCAACGCATGCATCTGGCTGCGATTCTCGTGAAGAATCTCGCACGATTCCGTGTCCGATGTTTGCCTAAAATGAATACAACAACACATTAGTTGATGTTGTCACGTTTATTCCTGGTTAATCCTCTGCAAATGTACTTAGTATGACATAAGGTAAGGGAGTGTCGCCAACGAAACAATGAAATTATATACCATAACATCTATTTGCACTCATATGCATAACCATACGCACATCACAAAAGAGTAATATACAAAAATTTTGGAATATTCAGAAAATACAAAAATATATTGTGGATTTCTATGGAAGTCCATACAAGGAGGAGAGAAATAACTGACATATTACATTACAAATTACAAATATACCCATATCTTTTTTGATGGTAGTTTAGGGCAAAAAACTCGAAAGTTACGAAAATTATTCACACTATGGAGAATACCTTATTCAATAACTTCTGTGTTTATTATTCGATCTTGATGAATTTATCACAATATATTGTGTTTACTGTGTATGTACATTAGGGTGTCCCTTATATTGGCAAAGTTGCTATTTTTAAACGCATACGGGCTAGATCTGTTCATTTGGTCCTAAAGCACTTGGAAAAAAAGTTTTACTTCAATCGGAATATGATAACCCCTGGCGACTTGGCTTAATCTTAATTTTTAGACCCCGTACTTTAAAAAAGTAAAGGGGTCTATTAACTTTGTCACAAAAAAAATGTGCGTAACAGGCAGAAGGAGGCGTGGCAGACCCCATAAAGTATATATATTCTTAATCAGCATTAACAGCCGAGTCGATATAGCCATGTCCGTCTGTAAGAGCGCCTAGATCTCAGAACTATAAAAGCTAGAGACTCCAGACTTGGTATGTAGGTTCGTCTATATTGCAAGCAGATCGAGTTTGTTTTAGATTTTGGATCGGACTACTATATCATATAGCTCCCATAGGAACAATCAGTTGAAAATCAAGTCTTAGTATGGAAAACTTTTTTGCTGTTTGAGATATTTCAACCAAACTGACAGAATATGCATGTATAATGGTCCCATACATCCTGACCAAATTTGGTTGCAATCGGACCACTATATCATATAGCTGCCATAGGAACGATCAGTCAAAAATCAAGTCTTAGTATGAAAAACTTTTTTTCCATAGTAAGTACGGGGTCTCCGACAGTCGAGTATGCTCGACTGTAGCACCGTCCACTAGTTTTATTAATACTTTATTTTTTGCTTTGTTTATTTGGTTCTAAAGTACTCGAAAATACATTTTTACCTTAATCGGAGTACGTTAACACATTCAAAATTGCTTCGAAACATGAAAAATCATCGATAAACGTGTAATCAGTGTTAAAACACTGTTTTTTCATGTTTCGAAAAAATTTTGAATGTATTATCGTACTCCGATTAAGGTGAACATTTATTTTCGAGTTCTTTAGGACCAAATGAACAGAACTAGCCCGTATGCGTTTAAAAATAATGACTGAAAAAATAAGGGACACCCTAATCTACATATGTATTTACATTTGTGTAACAAACTTGAAGTTAGTGTACACAGGATATAGGAGCTGAATCACAAAAAATTTTACCTTTGCCGGTAAAAGGTACAACCTACTGAATAATTACAACTAATTAAAATAAACAAAACTTAGAAAAATGTAGTTACAGGAATTTGAAGTTGGCTCTATAGTAAATCAAATTGAGCTGACATTTATGAAAAGGAGGCGCACATATGATAATTAAGTTACATATTACGAACGTAAAGATTTAGATCAGATAGATAGTATGGAAGGCCTTAAAAATAGCACAGCAATGTTGATGACTAAGACTAATGCTCAATATTAGATACAGATGAGCTATGGGTTTAATGGTCACTCCCAGCTTGGTTTTGAAGCAGGTGGCAGGTGGATCTACTACTTACATTTGACTGGACTCTGAGGGATTCTTGTGGCGTGTTATTTCCTTGATGGCTTCCAGGCCGACGGGATGCTTGGATATCATAAAGCTGTTGCTCATGGGCAGCTTGTTGTGGGTCACGTGCATAGCCATGGCGAGCAGCTCTTGTTCCTGCTGCTTCTCCTTGGAATGGTTGTTGTTGTTGCCACTATTCGAGTTGCTGCCGCCGCTAAGATTACCATTGCTGCTGGATCCACCTTCAGCCGCCTGCCCATTTCCCAGACTCTGTCCGTGTCCATTGACAGAGCTCAACTTGCTGTTGCTAGCCGAGTAGCTCAGGTCCACATTGTGGCGACTGCTACAGTTGCTGGTGGTATGCTCGGAGTTGGTGTTGGTCGCTGCCGTCGATACTGCAGATACTGCGGCCAGACAGCGACCTCGCGATGATTCGTTGAGCAGTCTTTGCAGTTCCCTCTCGAATGGTGACTTGGTTGCAGCAGCCCCCGTGACCCCCCCAGCTATACCCATCGCCGCCATCACAGCAGCAGGTGTCTTCTGGTAGTCAAAGCTGTTGCAGCTGTCACCCTTGTGCTGAGTGGCGTTGCTCGTCGTATTGCTGGTCGTATGTGGGCCATGGCTCTCGGTCGTCGAGCTGAGGTCAAAGTCACGCAGCTGCGCCATGTCCACAACTGGCGAGGTGGGATCCACTTGAATGTCGCAGGGGTAGAGCCATTGCAATGGATTCACGCGCCCAGCGTGCACGTTGTAGCCCACGCCTATAACATTTCCGTGTCCATTGCGCTGTATGTGGTGGCTCCCATTGATACGTGGCGAATCCTCGTCGCCGTCGTCGCCATCGCCCTCGCCCTCACCCTCGGTGGTCTTTGAATAACTCTCATCCGAGCTGCTCATCGAAGGCGAATGCGGCCGGGAGCTGAGATCATCTGTAGAAGACATTTCGCGACTCTCCTCAATGTCCGTTGGCAGCTTGGGCAGCGGCTTCAGGTAGTTCCTCATTGCCGGCTTTGGCGGCAACTGCGGCAGCGGCGGCTGCTGCGAGTAAAGTGCGTATTGACGTTGCTGCTGTTTTTGTGTTGCTGCTGCCAGCTCGAGTTGCTGTTGATGTTGCTGTTGCTGCTGTTGATGTTGTTGTTGGTGCTGCAGTGACAACACGGAGTTGGGACAGGTGTAACGTGGTGGCTCGTACTTTTGCGCATGCTGCATGGGCATGATCTAGGTGTTAGTCGTGAAGGTGGGCGAGGATAGTGACATCATGCAAAGAGTGGAATACGGTTAGAGACACAGATATTTATATTGTAATATTCAGAAATACTTAGATGCATACACACATACAGGCATACATAGCACGTGAGTATTCACACAGAAGTGCGCAATAAGTAAATTATTTATATAACAATTGTCACTGTGTGTATGTGTGTGTGAAGGGGAGAGAATATCAGAACCCTCTAAATTAGTAAATAAAACAGATTAGAAAACTCGACTACTCTCAGATCCCTAGATTTACTTGTATATACCTTATTTATGAAGTACAAGTTAAAGAAAGATAAAAGCAAATATATTCTTGATCAACAGGCGAGTCAATATAGCCATGTACATTATTTATTTATTTATTTATTTATTCATCAATTTTTTTCACTACCAAGCGGTTGTCAATATCGTAATCTACGACGAATTCTAAGAAGTTTTGCCCAAGAAGTTTTGTCTAAAATCAATTTCGAGCTTCCGGTTTTTATCGAGAAACTTAAACGATCCGCGCTCTGGTGCAAAATACTATACATACAAATTTTGTACCATTTTATATGTATTTTGCATGTATTTTGTACTAGCGCGCTGTGCGCATGCGGACAGAAAAAAACTCTGAGTGGAAACTCAGACTTCGATTTGCGAGTGGCATTAGAATCTATTTGAAATCGATCAGATGAAAACAAATTTTACAATCAACTGATTTCCACAGATTTACACGATTTGCAGTGAATTTGTTTTGTGCTCCCTAGCTTTGTTTTCATATTTAAGCGCAAATAAGACACAGTCGGGATTACTATTTCTACTACTTACATATGTATGTAGTTTGACAATTCCCAATCACAGATTTCTGTCTATTTTCTTAACTAAATTTAATAGACAGTGTGATAATATGTATATTTGGTGGGTAGGTCGTTAACAAATCACATTGTGATAGCAACTAAATGGTAGTCAGATAAGTCCACACACACGCACACACACACACATATGAAAACACAAACAGACGTGTTGTGCATATGTACATACATACAGAAATATCTTGGATTAGTTACAATTGGATGGGGCGTTGGTTGGTTGTGCTTGTTAGGTGTTTGTGTTTTGAGCGGCTGGTTGCCTGCATTTTTGACGGGAGCTTCTTCATTCAAAGAAGTATCTCCTTGCTCCAAATCATGAGGTCAACATTTTCACTCACCTTGGCAACCGGCGCGACGACGCTGCTGGCATGCAATAGCGGCTCGCTCTCACGGCAGTTGCCATAGCCCAGGCTGGAGGACGATGGCTGATTCATATGCTGATGCTGATTCTGATGCTGATGATAGAGATGATGCAGTGGATGACCATGCTGACCATGCTGGTTAAGGGGCAGCGCCGGCGGCGGCGCATAGCTGCGCAGCTGATCACGCCCACGCGGCACAATGAAGCAGTCGCCGCCGAGCACACCGACCACGCCGACGCCCCCTTCAAGACTGGAGGCATGGTGAGGACGTTGCGCCAGCGGCAACTGCTCCAGCTGCTGCTGCTGATGCTGCTCTTGCTGCTGCAGCTGTTGATGCCTGCCACCGGTATTCGGATTCTCAATTATATTAAACTCGCGCAACATTACCGAAGGAATGGGCTGGTGTTGATGCTGGTGCTGGTGCTGGAGCTGGATCTGGAGCTGGTGCTGGAGTTGGAGCTGCTGTTGGTGGTGTTGTTGTTGGAGCAGTTGCTGTTGTTGTTGCTGCTGCTGTTGGTGTGCTACAGTTGTAACCGTGGCCGCAATCGCAGCGGATGTCAAATTCTGCGACACGTAATGCATATCGCCCGTGCCATTGTGCCCGTTCTCCCGGATATTGGGCAGTCCACCATTGGCCATAAAATTGGGTTGCTTCTGCAACTTGCTATTGAGACGCTGCTGCTGCTGTTGATGCAAATGATGGTGCGTAGTTGGTGGTGCAGGCAACGGCAACGGCAGCGGCTGTGGATGCTGATGATGTTGCAGCAGATGCTGCTGCTCCTCACCACCCACAACATTGTACAAATGGCCATTGTCCTTCTTACTGTAGGTGTCCGTGTTGAGGCGATTCTCCTGGAACTGCGACGCCTTCTGATAGTAATCGGCGGAGTGAGGATGTGCTTGCGATTCATTGGTTGTGGTCGTGGGCCGGCTGCTGATCATGGCGTTCCGCACCTCGCCATTGAGTGCATTGCTGCTGCTGTCGCAAAGGAAATAGGTGACCATATCTCCCTTGCCCTTCACCTTAATGGTGCCCCGGCAGCGAAACTCAAAATGCGACCCGACCAAACTGTCCACAACCTCCTGGGTGACCTGGGAGTAGCCGGGCACTCCGGTAGAGTCCATGCGACTGGCCACATTCACAGTATTGCCCCAAATGTCATACTGAGGCTTCCGCGCCCCTATCACGCCAGCGACGACGGGTCCAATATTAATGCCTGAGGAATGAGGAAGATCAGCTTGGATAAAAATGCTGCAACTAGATAGAAAGTGTAGCTACAGAGATGCAGTGTTGTGTACTGACCCACACGCAGCATAAAGTTGTTGTACGAGTGACTGTTGATCTCCTGAAGCGAGAGGCGCATTGCCTTGACGTACTCGATCAGTGCGGTCATGTGACGACGCACTGAGTTGGGATCGTTGGGTTGTATCTTGTACTCGGGTATAAGGCCAACTACTGCCATATAGGTACTTCCAACGGTTTTGATCTTGTCGATGCCCCGAAAGCGATCCTCCTTGAGCAGCTCATCGAAATCGGCAATGATTTCATTAAGCAGACGCAGACACTCCAATCCCTGATCAGATCCATCCATTTCCGTGTAAAACTCATTAAAGTTGGGCACACTGGCGAAAATAACGCCCACTTTGGCGTAACTCTGATGATAGAGCTCCTAAACGAATAACAATAGAGTGGCGGTCAGATGGTTACACAGTCAGAGTACCGTGTTAGAAGAGGACTCTTACCATATTGTTCCGAAATTGTGCATCGAGGAAATGTGCAGCCACATGAGCGGGCAGCAAATTGTGCAAAATGCGCTTGTTCGACTCCTGCAACACATCCATCTCCTTCTTCTCCTGTGATGCCTGCAGCTGCCAGAGAAAGTCGAGGCGTGCGGTGCCCTCCACCAGACGGCCGTGCACCAATATCGCAATCATAAAGATGACAATGCGCGCCAATGAGATCAAATGAAGCGGAATGGATGCTCTGCAAAATGTTGTGATTAATAGGTTAGAAAAATGTACACGAATAAGTTTGTTGTTGTACTAAGTATATAAGTTTATGGGTCAGGTCAATCAATATTTAAATGACTCCGGGCCACCTACTTGACGATTGTATCGTAGCATTCAAAGATGTTCTGGTGCGACAGCTCAATAAATAGTGCATAGATGGTGCCCATTCCAATCACGAGTAGCGACTTAAAAATAATCGGCAATCTGTATGAAAATCAGAGCATCAGTATCAGTTATTGTTAGTTCTTACCTAGACTGGGTGAGCAGACAGACAGATGGACTCACCTAAGAAACACGGAGACGGAGAGAAAGGCGAAGGCTGCCGACAAGGACACGTATTGTGGCAATGAGCATTTGCGGTGGGCATCGTTCTGTTTGCTGATTACGGGAGTCATGTCCATGTCCAAGCCCTGAAAGTCTAAAGTGCTCACGTTGCTCGAGCAGGGATGATCCGTGACACATGTAAACTAATATAAAGAAAAAGCAATAATGAAGAGGATGAAGTAGTTCCGAAATTGATAAGCCACTGAAGTCCACAACCAGGGTATCAAACCGAAACAAATATCGGTTTCAGTTACGCTCGCTTTTAGGTTTCCGGTTATCGGTTTCGCAAGATTTTTCTTGTTACCGGTTTTTTATATGTTTCGTTACAAAATACCGGTATGATTTCGTTTCACAATTAAAAATAAGTCAATAATGTAAATGTAAGATATGTAAATTTGAAACAAATATTCATAAAATTCGAAAATTAAGATCTTTTTATTGAGATCAATATATAAATTCGAAATAACAGTCTAATTTTGTTTTAAAAAACGATTATTACACCTTAACAACATAATTATGTTTTTATTATTTTATATTATTTATATTATTTTTTATGCTTGACTTAACCGAAATAACCCGTTATGCATGAATCGGTTTCTTGACGGGTATTTTGGTTGTAATAAATTCGGTTGTTCAGCATCGTTATAATAAAAAAGCTTTGTTTCGGTTATGGTTTCAGTTACGGTTACCAATTTGAATCGGTTAAAACCGGTTACCGGTTAACGGCTACAGTTATGGCTACGAATTTAATCCCTGCCCAAAACTTACCACATTCACCTGGCCCACTGAGTAGATAAGTATAATTGTGAATATGGTGATGGCCATACGGAGTGAGAAACTTTCCGAAATGTCCCAGATGATCCATTTGAGGCGCACGGCCAGCAACAGCATCAGAATGGCGCTGACCCAGATGAAGGCCGTGAGGAAGAGCAGCAGCAGGATAAGGGTGCGCGGCAGGGCTGTCACTTGAAGAGCTGCGCCAAGGATCAACAGCAACAGGGAGCAGCCCATGGCCGTGGTAAATCCCAAATCAAAGTCCTTGTGATATTCACGTTCCTTGTCATTCTGCCGGAAACGCAGTGTCAGTCGGTCCACATGCTCTGACTTGTCGCAGTCCACGGATCGAGCATTAATGGCCTGGGAGAGGAAGCGGTTCACCCGATTTGTCGGCTGATGATGGGCGGCCACCGAATGACGCTTGCGGAACGGTCGCTTAAACTTGTCCGCGACTTTAGACTGTGACTGTAGATTGGGAAATGCGGGGAAGATCAAAAAAAAGAAAATGGGTTTATCAATTTATTGCTCATCATTGATCTCGGTGTTTGGTGGATTTAATTAAGGCTTTTGCACTTGCTGGCTAGATTAGATAGAGTACTAACACACATAAGAAATGTGTGTATACATGTGTACACTAAATGGAGCTGGAGCTGGGCATGCAGTTGAGAGCAGAGCTATGTGTCGGAGTGTGATGGCATGCTGTATGAGATTGACGATCAAACTTAACGAAACATGACGAAATGTGTGCGTCCCGACTGGACATTCCATTAAACTGAACGAAGCATTAGTAAGGATTGCAACCCGCCCAAATACAAATACGAGTACAAACACAAAAGGATGACAGTTAGTAAAAAAAAAGTACAATAATTAACACTTTATAATAATAACAAGAGCAACATAAAACTGAACATTGTATTGTATGTATTAACAAATTGATGAGATTTTATTAACAAAGTATAGGTGTGTGTATATGAACGAAAACGTACAACACAATACAATACAATACAATACACGATACGATACGAACACAAGGTTGAACGATTGAACGATTGAACAACTATACGACTGAACGATTGAACGACTGAACGAATGTGAACGAAAATTAAAGAGATTGGTTTTAGCTGCTGCTCTGCTCACTTTATTATTCTTGTGATTGTGCCTATGTATGCGACTAATCGTACTCGCTGTTGAATTGGGACTTGTGCCTACGGTCACTTGAACACTGCCCCCCCCACCGCCACCGCTACCGCCACCGCCACTGACGCCGCCACCGCTGCCGACGACGCTGCCGTAGCCCATGCCGTGCGGTGGCGGGGTAGCATGCAAGATTTTTTGTAGACGTATTACCTAGATCAGAGAAGTATACACAGTATTCATATATATATAGTTTGTATACGTATGATGTATATATATTGTACTTATATCGATAGAGAAAGTAAATTAAAATATATTGCAAAATATGCGAGGTAACAATTATCATAAACGATAATCATGGTTAAGGAAGTTTACGATTATGATATAGATTAAGGATAATAGATAATAATTAAAAAAGAGCATATAAAAAGTAGTAAGTGTATATAGTGAACCAAACAAGGGGAAAAATAGTATTGAAGGGTAAACAATACAAGTCGAACGACTTAACAATACTGAAACAGAACTGATAGATACAATATGTACCCGATATCAGTAAGTTTATGAAAATTTGTAAAGTTAACATCCCAGCTAGCAATTGTAAGATCTTTACTGATCGCAATCTTCTTGGAGAGTCTTTTTTGACTCTTTTTCATGATAAAAAAAAGATTAATCTCCTGTGTGATTTAAAAAAGAGTCATAAATGACCCATGTGTATGCCTAAAATGAGATTACAATAACAAAATATACAGCGAACTCGAATTGATCATGTTGCGGACCGAAATGAGATTGCTTTGATTCTTTCTATGAGCGCATATTTCGAACAGTTTGCTGATGCAAATGAGATTAACAACAACAAAATATACAGCGATCTCAAATTGATCATGTTGCTGACCGAAATGTGATTGCTTTCGTTTGAATTTTTACTGTAATTTTTCGAATTTTGTTTTGCGTTTGACGATGCAACTGGAAATATAACTGTTTTTTATGTTTACTTCTTTTGCATTTCGTCAAGTCTTAAGTGTTTGCTTTTAAGTTGTCGGTTTTTTAGTTGTCTGACGGTCACGTAAGTCGCTGCTGCAAGGGAATGAAGACAAACTTCATAAATTGGTACGTATAAATTACATAATTTAAAATATACACATACTACATACATATAATACATTCAATTATGATATTTCAGAAAGAATACATTGGGAAAATAGGTGGAGACGGAGCGGCGCAATTCTTAAGAAAAGCCGTTCGAAAGGTTTTTGCCGACGAATTGGCTGTTGCAAATAGTTGGAAGCGGACCGCCACTAAACCGAGCGCTGAGCGATTGTTCGTGGTTACGACCATTAAGAGTACGTACATATATTTTCATCAATTCTTTAGTACATTTAATTAACAACTTTTCTTTTATTAGAAGTTTGCTACATAAAATTCTTGGCAACGGACAGGGTTATGAATGGAATACTCCGAAAGCATTTTCTTCATGCTGGCGACCGCGTTGCAGCAAAAAGAAAATGTACAAATTAAATTATTAAATTAAAAAGCTGTAATATTAAGTAATAAATAAATTGAATAAAATCATTGAATAAATACAAAATGATAATAATTATTTTTTTAGCAGCAAACAATTGGGAATAAGATCCAATAATGACTCGCAAATGGCTCTCAATTGCGACTCGAATAAGACTCAAAGGTGACTCTCAAATGACTCTCATTTGTGACTCAAATATGACTCAAATGTGATTCACATATGACTCTCAAATAAAACAATTTGCTCAGAAATAAGACTCCGAACTGAGTCTAAAGTGATCAAAAAATAGAGTCATAAATGACTCTTCCAAAGGAGTCTTTGCTAGGGTACCGTTTTCTCAAAGGAAACAATCATTTGAGATTCGAAAATGCGCTCATTTAGATTCATTTTAATCAGTCAAAAGACTCATTTAAGACTCTTATGTGATTCGAAATGCTTACTGGGATATTGTGCGTGTGTGTGTTTGTGTGTGTATGTATAGCGTATAGTGTTAATCCGAGTAAGTATGTATATTATCGGTATATTCAATTTATTTTGGCACAGCAATCACATCAGAATATTGTTAGAGTTACCCGATCCTATTACGAGTAAAATAAGTGTAATCACTTGATCTTTCATTCAGATTGGGAGTAATAGTATTGTGAAATTGTTTGGTCGAAAACGATGGAATCGAAGATCTCATCTGATGTTATACATCTGTAGTATCAATTGATCAATCTTGTCAATAAATCCAGTACATGACTCTTTACACAAAGTACGCACAACATTAACACAAACGCAATTATATATTTTTGAATGCTTTAGACTAGTTTTAGTAAATATGTAGATATAAGAGTACGAAATACACATTACTGATTACGATTACTAATCCTACTGTTCTACACATATTACAATTATAGAAATATTTAACATATATGTATATACACAAAATATATTGATAAGTCAATATATAGTATTTTCTAAGCAAGATAATAATATTGCGTCTACGAAACGAAAGAACCCACAAAATCAACAAAAATTAAATTGTATATATTAATGTTAAGAATAATCAACAGGAGGATTGATTTATGAATTAATTGGGTATTTCATATATTTAGAAGTAAGGTGAACTTACCGCATCCTGAAAGTAAACGAAAAGAAAGAAATCAACGAAAGAAATCATAAAGATTCGTCGCTGCTTACAGCAAGCCGGCGATCACACATTGATTGAGAGTATCTGTGAGATACTTTGAGAAACGGATCAAATCAAAAACACAGAGAACGAACGATAAATGAAAACACAACAGTGGACGACCCATAATCAAGCGCCCAGATCAACCCTGACATGCACGAAGTTGAGAAACGACTACGGAGTACAACGAGTCTCTAACTCTTAACAATGGACAATGGTAAACTATGAATTATAAACTATGGACTATGGACTATGAACAGTGGTCAGTAGAAACTTACCTTCCGCGAACCCTTCTCCGACACTTGGACGCTTGCAGTGGTTGCATCTGCGCTGCTTCCACGAGCCACGCCCCCGCCAAGGGCGGCGGCAGCCGAGGGAAACGAGCCGGTGGCAATGTTGGAGAACGGCACGGGCTCAGAGAACTTGATGGTGTGCAGCAGCTGCATGACCACATTGGATACATTTCTAAACGACAATTTGCGCCGACTACCGATCGCCGAGCGTACGCCAAGCGTGTTAAGCATAAGGGGCTGCAATAGAGACACCAAGACAGAATATGACAGAATGATGAATTGATATTGAAATATGGCTGGTGGGAAGAGAGAGTGCTACAAGCAGCATCTATGGTAATTGAATTGATGACTGACGGACTTACCTTACGTCGATGCGGCGGTGGCACAATGAAGAACGTATCGACACCATGATCCCGCAGATACGAGGAACGCTCATCACCGTGACCCGCCTCAACCTCATATTCGCCCGACAGTGAATCAAGTGTAGCACGTGTCACGTGCACCCGACCTGGCTCTCCGCCCGACTCCATGTGATTGGCCAGCGTCACGTCGTTGGACCACACATCAAATTGCCACTTACGCAAGCCGAGAACACCGCAAAGCACGCGACCAGTGTGAATGCCCACGCGCATGTTAAGGATAACATCGGTTGCCTCCACAACCGTGCTGAAAGATGAGATGTGAGATGCGAAATGTGAAAGGGGCAGGTAAGGAAGTGTTTCAATCCGTATCCGAGATTGAACACAAGAGTCTCTACTTTGGTGGCGAAGTCTAGAAAATAATCTATAATCTGTACTCACGCAATGGCATCGATCATATCGAGTCCCATTTCCACGGCGCATTTGGCATGATCCTTACGTGGCTCGGGCAGTCCGGAGACGCAGTAATAGCAGTCACCCAAAATTTTGATGCGCAAGCAGTGGTTATCCTGAAATGAAAGTTATTCCATGACATTAGAACACGGAAGTTAGCGACAGTGGACAGTGTTGGAGACTCACATGGGCCAGCTGATCGAAGCGTCCAAAAAGCTCGTTGAGCAGGCGCACCAGCTCCTGGGCGCTGCACTGTGAGGATAGCACTGTGAAGCCGACGATGTCCGCAAAGAGGATGCTGACGTTTTCATGTTTCTGAATGTAGATGCGATGGAACTGACCAGCCACCGGCGACAGAATGTCATTCTTCATTTGCATGGCCACGTGTTGCGGCAGCACCGAGAGAAGAAGTCGCTCCAGCTTCTCATTCTCATCCTGGATCTCGAGGCGGGCGGCGATGCAATTCCGTGTGTCTAGAAAGGCTCGACGTTGTGCTCGCTCCATCATGATGTTAACCACCAAGCCGGCTACATTGACTCCAATAAAGATGACAATGTTGGCTATAAGCTGATTATACTCCAAATACTGCAGCGCATCCGTGAAGATCTTATAGACCGTAAGGCTGATGTGCACCGAGGGCAGGGCAATGCCGAAGGCCACCGCCTCCCAGATTTGCAGCGGGATCATTGCGTATGCCAGAAAGACCACAAAGACAATCTGCCAGACGCCCTCGGCCATCACCTCCTTGGTGTCTACTGGGAAAACGCTACCCAGCGTCGGCATGGACACTACGCAAATACTAGCCATGAATAATAGAATGCCATAGCATAATGTGGGCAAATGGTGATCCTTGATGACAGAGCATTGCAGGAGCACCAGCACAATGGCAAACAGAACGCATACTATTGAGTTGAAGATGTTCTGAAAAGAGTTCCATATTCAGATATAAGGATATTCAATATATTTATCAATCAGAATTACAACAATTTAAAGTTAGAGTCTTGAGTTTCGGCACACACTATATGTAGCTATGATATTGATGGAGGCCAGTTGTCGATAGGGAAAGAAGTTCAAAGGTTGGGAGGTCGACCGTAAGGACCGTGCTAAGAACTGATTCCATGACTCTTTCCTAAGGAAGATCGCTAAATAAAGAGACCAAAAGACTCTACAGAAAAATGGTCGTAATTTATCAAATGTCGGTTTTATGACCCGTTTGAGTGCAATCAGGACGATGCTCATTGCAATTTTGAAAGCCGAAATGCCGTTCTTAGGCGAAATTATAATCAGCGCCTGATTCTACCACTTTGTTTGGAAATAACCTTGTTGTAACCAAGCGTTGGACAGTCAACAAATAAAAGTTAGTGAAACTAAAATCCCACAAAAAAAACCTCTTTACGAGGTAAAAGTCTAGTGACGAAAACATTTTCATGCCCCAAAATTTCTGATATCCAATTTTGTGACGAATAATATTAAGTTTTACATATAAATTATTTTAAACAAAATTTTGGCACTCGGCACATTGTGCTAAAATGTCTCAATTCTTCATACCAAATAAAAGTCACTGTTTTGCGCAGTGCCGAATGCAAAAATTTTGTTTTCGTCACTAGACTTTTACCTCGTAAAGAGGTTTTTTTATGGGATATCAGAAATTTTTGAATAAGACATGCCCAGCGCAAAAGCTATCAGCACTCTTCAACTCTGGCTGCTATGACACTTTGCTGCTGCTGTCCTATTCCCATTCTAAGGAAAATGTATATATTCAGTTAACAGGTAACTTCCGCATTACGCTGCAGTAGTGTAAAGGTAAAAGTTATATTCAGTTAATAGGTAAGATCTTGTCCAAACAAAATTTTACAGATATGTGTTATATGTCAATAAACGCGGAATAAAATTGCCTATAACATATAAGATATTTTTAAGTGATTTGATGTGTAAATTTTTCTTAAATAGTCAAAATGTGGGAAAAATACCTTATTTCACCTGGATTTTACCGACGATCAGGTCGAGATATACCTATCAAAAGATTTAGTCTTAACTAACAAAAGTGCATTCTTAGACTTTTGGAAACTCACCTGGTTCGTAAGATAAGCAGGTGTAAGTGTGAGCGGAAAAATTTCAATGATTGCAGCGGATGGGGACGTTGGAGTCTTTTGGTAAAGTTTTTTAATTTTTGACAACTTTTATCAAAAATATGTGTACCTCGATTATCAAAATCCGACCACTTGCTTAATAGATAACGACTAAACAACTAAACAACAAAAAAAGGTTTTGCTTATTAAACTTGATTTTCGACTGATCGTTCCTATGGCAGATATATGATATAGTGATCTGATTTCAACCAATTTTGGCCACAATGTATAAAACCATTCCAGATGTAATAATGTTATCTTAATAGATAACAGCTAAACAACAAAAAAGATTTTCGTATTAAAACTTGATTATCGACTGATCGTTCCTATGGCAGATATATGATATAGTGATCTGATTTCAACCAATTTTGGCCAGAATGTATAAAACCATTCCAGATGTATATGCATCAAAAACGTTTTTTGTACTAAAACTTGATTCTCGACTGATTGTGTCTATGGCAACTATATGATATAGTGGTCCGATCCAAATTTCAAAAACAAACCTGATCTGGGCCAGGTATCCAGGAACCTACATACTAAGTTTGGTCTCTGGCATCTATTATCTCTGCGATCGACGCTTTCGAGTACACGGACAGGCAGACGAACAGGGCTAAGTCCACTTGGCTGTTGATATTGTTCAAGAATATATGTATAAGTACTCTACCCATTTCACAAAAACAAACAAACCATTTTTGGAAATTTTCAATGCACTCAGGGTATACAAAATATTCAGTATCTATGGGGTTTCACTATTTTTCAACGTTTATCAGGTGTGCTACAGAAATCTCCTTCAATTGAATTTGACTTAAATTTGTATGAAATTTAAGTAATTTTTCAAGCGAAAGCGATTCCCATGGCACTCCTATATAATTTTTTGTAAAGCACTTATTCGACATAACATACTAAAATATGTTTGTGTGTGCACTTACATGAAAGGTGGCGGCATTGTTAAAGGCCAGCGAGAGGGCGGCCATTACACCACAAAGAACCACCACCAATGCGACAACGCCCAGCACCGAGAAGCGCTGCAGCTTCAGAGTGTACCGCTGATAGAGGCATTCCAGTTCGTCGTTCTCGAAGCGCAGCGTGTTGAGCGGGCGGCCGCGCGTCGCCTTGACGGCATGATCCATGCGGCTGCCGTCGCCGCTGCCGCCAAGCGGCTGCTCTCCAACGGTGTGCCAAGTTCAAGGGCTGAAATACAAAAAAACATGTTGAAATTTCGTTAGCTGAAGTGCCTTATTTGGTTTAGTATCCAATGGTTATCTTTAGGCTAAATTGGTTGGTTGCGTTGTCGACCTTGAAACGTTGCATGTCCGTTAGGCAAAATGTTTTGGCATTTTTCGTGGCACGCAATCGTTGGGAAGGAAATTGTGAATGTGCTGCCCGCCCGCGTGTCTGCTACCCTCCTCTGTCACACCACTTAAAATAACATTTTAGGTACCGTACCCTTTCCCCACCGGGCGCCTCTTGAAAATATCCGCTAAAAATAAACACATAGCAGCCGCAGAGGCTGTTGGCTGGCATGAAATCAATCAATGTTCATGTTCGTTCGGTCAGTTTTCCGTGTGTCTTGGCGTGCCGTTCACATTTGCGTACACGGACATGGCCACGCCCCCGCAAAGAAGTGTGCAAAGCGCCCACTTTGTGGTGACAGTCAACCAGACAAGATAAATGGCGATTGTATGCGACAATCCTTTAAATTTATACAAATATTATGCACAAAATCATTTTTCGCCGCTTTCAAAGATGCTCATACAATTAGATGGTATCTGCAGAAGCGAAATGTACGGAATACATATATAAAACCAATCGAGTATGATAAATAATTTCTTTTTATTTTTTCTATAAATTAAGTTTTAAAATTCGGACTGTTGCATCATCTGATAGAGCTTCACTTGAAAAAGAGACATGGACATCTCAACTTTGGATCTACTTAAAGTAATATATATAAAACTAAACATCTTATTTACTAAACGTAAAACTATAAATGCAGTGCTAATTATTTACACTTGCATAACTCAGAAAAAGATCGACAAAATAAAAACAATTCGGGCATGCCGCAAATAGAATATTTTGGATAAGCCCACACACTCTGACTTACCCATACGCTAAGCGGAGGAGGGGACGGTGTTTAACATTAAATATGTGCATAATAATTAAAAATGCTCACGTCTCATAATTATAATTATTAATGTCGTTGCGAAATGCAAAATGCGCACATCAAAACAATTATAGATGCCAAATAGGCAAAGAATCAGTCAGTGAGACAGGCAGGCAAACAAACTAAAGAAACTGGCAAAAAGTCATCATGCTACATTGTATCGCATCGTATCGTTCACTTCTGACAGGGTTGGGGAAGGGGTACAATATCTGTTGGCAGAATGTTGGCGATCAATTTTGACACCAGATCTGCACAACTGTGCAAACAACAACGAACATGTGGCGATAAATATGGCGAATAACTACAGTTGTACTCCAAGGGGTTTCACAAAATTACCTCTCCCAAAAAAAAAAATCTAACGGAAAAGAATGTGTTTTGAAAGCCTATGCTTAAAGTTTGGTGCCATTACATAGAAGTTATTTTTTTTGGCCGCTATTAACAAAGAACGCTCTTAGTGAATTTGCAAAAATGGATAAAAGTGGTAATCGGTATGTTTTAAAGTACTTCAATTTGAAAGGTCTTAAGTTTGAAGAATATTTTACTTTAGAAGATTCTGCTTCTACGCTTACAACAGTTAAATATTATTACAACACTATTATGTTGTATGACCTTCGATTGAATATTGGTAAACTACGTAGTTGGAAATAAAAAAGCTGTATGCACGATGTGTGATGCTTTTGCTGACAATGAAACAAAAACAGTTTAGGGAGGATGTTTTCGTCATTAAAGAACTAAAATTGGAATTACTCCCTGGCACACTATATACGCCAAATTTCTTGTCTGTATTCTTGATCAGCATTAAAGGTCGGCTCGATTTACCCTATTCGATCTGACTGTCCGTCCGTCTGTCTGCCCGCGCCAATCTCGGAGACTACAAGTCCCAAAAACTTATAATTTCGTATGCATGTTCCTCGATACCATCAATTTTAAAGCTAAAGAGTTTTGATTCACATGGACTGTACGAAGTCACGATGTGACCTGAGAATTTTATCTGATCTGGGAAATAATTAATATATATAATAATAAAAAAAAAAAAACAAGTGGGAAAGGCTATAGTCGAGCTCCCGACTATAGGATACCCGTTACTTACCTAAATAAATTAAACTTTTGTTTTTATTGGATGCTTTTAGGCACTTTTATTGCTTAAAAGCTTTAATCAGCCAGTACCACCTTTATCTTTGTCCGATCTTGTTGGGATTTAGTAGGATGATAGGTAATAATAATAGCTAACGTTCACCGTTTAAAAAAACCTAATATTTTGAAAACTGTGCGTGTGGTGGATTTTCGCGATTTACGGAGGCGGAAAGGGGCGTGGCAAAATTTTGAAACAAACTTGACCTGCGTGGGGTTTATAGAAATCTGTGTGCAAAATTTGGTTGCTCTAGCTCTTATAGTCTCTGAGATCTAGGCGCTCACACAGACGGACAGACGGACGGACGGACAGACGGACATGGCTATATCGACTCGGCTGTTGATGCTGATCAAGAATATATATACTTTATAGGGTCGGAGATGCTTCCTTCTCCCTGTTACATACATTGCAACGAATACAATATCCCCTTTTACTTATTTTTAATAAGTGACGGGTATAACAACAATAAGGAAAAAGTGTTCTCTTTTCATTTTGTGCCGATATTTACATTTTTGGAATAATTGTTAAAATACGTCAGAGACGGCAATAATACGCAAAAACTGCCTTCGAGCAAAATAGTCTGTTTACTCGTCTTCATTAATTATGTCATGTGTTAATTGATAAATTTAGTAGCATTAATAAGCTCTTGAAGGATCATTTAAAAAAAAAAAGAATTTAAGTTTTTGGTTACGGTTGACCTTTTCCTGGAAATGCCCATATGTGCAATTTGATTGATTTTAACAAACCGCAAATGTCAAAGGGGTAACGTTGATAAGGAAGAGATATGACGAGAAGGACATCGTCGAGAGACGAGGGAAGAGGCAAAGCAGGACCTAAACAAAAACATTAGCAAAAATAGAAATAGAGACGCAACAGAGTGTGAAACAGTCAAAAAAAAGCGAAAAGCAAATAGAAGCGTAAAAAAATGTACGCGAAATGTTAAAACTGTAGTAAATCTGGAAATGCAACGCGAGAGGTAAATTTTTAAACAATACCGGTGACGGAGTAAGCTCAAAGAAGCTGGTGTCAAATAAATCTAGAAGCGAGCGAAATGTATGTTAAAGCAAAAAGCTGTTCGAAAACTAAACCAAGCGAAAGGCGACTTAATGGGCGCAGCGTTGAGCTCAATTGATTAGAGAATTGAAGCGAGAAGAGCTATGAGAAGCTGTTTCTGTTGAACTCTTGTTATTGCTCTTCTAAAGTTAGACTCTTTTTTTATGGTCTAAAATCTAGTTTTTATTTGACGTGAGATTCCACGCCCAACAAAAATGTCTACTGTTATTAACAGAATATTAGTATTTTGCCTATCAATATACGTCTTTAAGCGACCCGCACCTGGAACAGCAACTTCACCCGATATTAGTTTCAGTTTGATTCCCCACTATAAATATAATAATAAAATAATAAACTTATGAAATACAGAAACTTATGTTAACTGCCAGACAACCAAGATTACCTAATAGTCCTTAAAGATTCTCATACAATTATATAGCTGCTTTCGCGATTAAAATGTTAACTGGAACTTGCCCATCTAAAAGTAAATAATTTAGCAAGCATTTAAGGCAACTGAAAATTTCGAATAGGCTTCCGAATGTCGTCATTTAGCGATTGTGACTGTTTAGAGCATCATCACGAAATGATGCGAGTTGCCAATTCTGGCAAATTGAATCTTATAACAGGCCATATAACCGTGTGCCTATGTAACAGCGTTTAACCAACGTAAATTTCGAAGACACGCGCAATTTGGCTGCTCATTCGAATATCAGCATCTCACTCGACCATCCACCCACACATCAACCACAGCAGCGGCAACAACAAAAGCAATTTAAAAAGTTGGTATGATTTTTCTGTCACCATGAAAAAACAACAAAAATATTCTTGTGATTTTCCATGTTTTCTCTTAACTGATGCATGCCCATTGACAAGCGGACAGTTTCTACAGTGATTCCAATGAGTTCATTGCCAACAAACGAGGCGGTGGCGAAGGAGGCAGGTACTCAATTAATGACCACACCCTCATTGCTTGCGACCCATTGTCAATCAGCGGCGACAAAATTTCTATTGCGGCTAAAGCAAGTGAAAGGCTACAATTAGAATTTATCTAATTGGTGACTTCAGATTTTAGATTTCTCGTTAGACTTGTAAATGTTTGCAATGACCCATTTTGAACTGCATCAATTGGCAGCCAACAAGATTCACACTGCAGACTGCTGAGCTGCATTGATCATCATCATTGTCAGTTTGGGACCTTGGGAGGGACATAGATAACACTATGCAACAGCCAGATTCTAACATTTACCAACCCCAGTTTTTTTTTTAATGTTACTGTTTTAATGTTAATGTTTTTTCTTAAAGTGTTTTCAGAATGTCATACCCGAGTTTAATTATCAATATCATACCCAAGGCATTGTTAATGCAGTTAAATAAATACAGTGAAAAATAAACAGTTGAAATTTATTTCTAATTACCCCAGCAAAGTAAAAAATACCCCACATAAACAAATATTTGTTATTATGTAAATATATATATTTTTGCAAAACAATTTTTTTTTATTTACAATTCAGAGAAATGCAAAGAGATATACTCATTAGCTTTCACAAGATGTAAACTTTTTTTAAAGTCAGTGGTGACTTTTTCAAGAAATTAAAATTAAAAATGTTAGCCCACTCCTGAAAAACAACTAAAACATTTCACGTTTAAAAATTAAAAATGAATAGTCTTATTATATGAAACAATTTTAAAAAGATTTTTCTCATCAGCGATCCCGTACGTAAATATTTGAAAAAGTAGGTTGGGTAAAGGCTACAAAAAAAAGGGTGCAATTTTGTTGCCTAGTGTATTCAATCGAATTTATAATTTACAAATTATAAATACTAATTAACGACGAACCAAATTCTTCGTCTGCTCAGCCAGGAAGCTCTAGCAACAAATTAAGCACAAGTCGAACTAACGCCAGCAATAATAGAAACAACAAATGCAACTACAAACAAAATGACGCACGAGGAATAATATTGAAATACATTTGGAAAACGAAATCAGAGAATGTCCATCACAAGTGCTGCCCAACAATTGCAGTAAATCGGGGGTGCCACAGAAATCGCTTTCGCTTGAATTTCTCTTCAAATTCATTTCGCTGTGCCACAGAGCAAATCGCAGAATAATTTTACGCGTATTAAACTAGTGTTAAAATCGCTGGCTTCCGATGCTGCCACCTAGTCCGATTCAGATTTTCAAAGTCAGGGTCAGCGATGCCACATTTTTTAGTTCGAATTCGAAGTAAGGTATTTAAAAAAAATATATGGAACCACTTCAGTTTTCTTTAAATTAAGCATTACAAAAATAGGTCTTTTGAGGTAGATCAAGTTTTACCGCGAAAATTAACTTATTGTGCAATTTGTGAAAACATTTTTCACGAAGAGTTGCCAGATTAATGGCACACAATTGCTAGAGTTGTCGAGTAATTTTTATTTTCTCGCGCCAATTACTTTTAAAATTTTTTCAGCTAAATAAAATCAATTATTATATAAATAAATTAAATCATATAAATTAAGTAAGAAAAAAATTAAAAACTTATGGTTCTGCAATGACAAAATTAAAAAAAGTTGCTAAACAAACCCTTCTGTAATTTAATCTGAGAAGATGTCAGCCCTTAGCAGCCTAGTTCGAAATGGTTGGTGAAAATGCTAAAAAAACATTAAATCATTCCAAGTTCTGTGGCACCTCAGAAATTTCCGTGCGGAATTGCTTTTTGCGAAACTCTAATTCGCGTGCGATTTCTGTGGCACCCCCGAATATTTACAAGAATTTTAAGGGTTTTATTGATTCACTTGGATTTTGTTATATGGGCTAATCCGAAAATTTTTAAACCAAGAGCGAAAACTTAAAGTTGTCAAAAAATGGCATGTTTTTTAATAATAGTTGTTTTATCTTATAATTGAATACATTTTCAGGCTTCAAATTACAAATTCAAAAAGGTTTTACGGTGGTTTTATTGTTCATGGCCGAGCCTAATCATTAATTCCTCTTTTTGCCTCTTAATTTCAATAATTCTTGTAAAAAAAAGGGTATTTTCAATGGCCAAAAAAGTGGGCAAAGCGGTCGTCTGAGTGTTAAGCGCTTAGCTCATCTTTAACTTTGTTTTGTTCTCTTTTATTTACGATAAAAACTATATCGAAAAAATATTCAATATGTATTAATAATTTGAAAAAAAGTGTCTGTGTAAAAAGTGTAACGTCCGCAACGTAACGTCCGCAACAGACAAAAATTAAGATTTTTAATTAACGAGACTACTTATCTTAATTTTTTATGCTGAATTGATATGGTCATATATTCCACTTAATTTTTTGTATTTGGATATTTTTTGTTTATTATGCAAAATTCGCTAATATCTGTGCAAATGCACGTTAACCTCAAATCGACTTCCATTCTTTGTAACGGCCGCAACGGAACTTTCAGCAAGCCTAATTTTTTTCCAAAAACACTAAGGCTTTTTTCTTAAAATAGGTTTAAGAGTACTCACATTAAAATGCATTATCCTGCCAATTTCATTAAAATTCACCAATCTGAACTCGAGCTGTATCAGTTTAAACATGAAAATTTGCGTGCAAATGTAACGTCCGCAACTCAGGATTAGCCCATATGTAAACAACACTGCAAGTAATTTTTTTAATTTAATTGTTTCTTAATTTAATTTGAAAAAAGCGAAGTCTATCAGATACATAACAATAAAATTTCTTGGATTCTGGATGAAATCCTGAAGTTCTATAGTCCCCAAAATACTTACAACCCAATTTCCTTACACACCATTCACAGGCCCAGCATTCCCACAGTCCCCTAATCGAACTTGTATTCGAACTCAAACGCCATGTGGTTTCATAAATATTTATAATTAAGACAGCTCCTGCTTGCTTTGTTCTTGGCCAGCCTAAAAAAATTCAATCAGATAATAGATTTCGATTGCAATATGACGACAGACACAAATCACTGCGGACGGCAGTCCGCGCTAGTGACGAAAGCAGCACGAAGGGTGCGAAAGGCGACTAGCATATATACACAGGAAGAATGGAAAATTTGCTATGACTGTCCGATCAGGTCGATCAGTTATATACCGATCGAAAGGTATCAATTTAACTTACAAATGTGCATACTAAGACTCAATTGGTTCGTGAGATAAACAGGTGTAAGTGGGAGGGGCAAAATTTAAATGATTGAAGCAAATGGAGCCGTTGGAGCCTTTTTGAATTTTTTTTTAAATTTTTTACTATTCTAATCAAAAATACGCGTCGAATGACACATCGATCCTCAAAATCCACTCCACTGGTTCAAAAGATAATTAATTTTGAAATTTTTAGTGGCCTTCTGAAAATGAAATGAAAAGTCAGTTTGTCTGTTTGTTTGTTTGGATCAAATCGCTAATTTAGCTTAAAAGTTTGAATGAGGACTTGTTCCAGTTCAAAAATCTAGAAACGTTTGTTTTACGACTTTTTCGAAAAATCGCTAGTTTAGCGGGAAATCGCTAAAAACCGCTAAAATTGCGCTAATTTCTTCATACTTAATAAATATATATTTTTGCACAGTGCCGAGTGAGAACAAAGTTTGTTTGTAGTAATTTACAAGTAAAACTTAATATTATTCGTCACAAAATTGGATATCAGAAATTTTGGTGCATTAAAATGTTTTCGTCACTAGACTTTTACCGCGTAAAGAGGTTTTTTTTTATAATATACGGTACACATACACGGACAAAAGTACACATAGGTGAACTTAAACCTTGTACTATATTTTTCGCCAATAAGTTAATTAAGTAGCGATCTCCGCCCGCTTCGCTTTCAACATATAGTCCATGAATGTTGGTGCCTTTTTTCGGCTTTGTAAAATGACAAAGACAAATCAATTAGCGAACATGAAACTGGGCTCAAAGGCAACACAAAATAATTTCATTATTGACGAAATTTTTATGGTTGCCTTTAATGCAGAAGGTCACTCCAAAGATTCAACAATCCTTTGGCCACTTTGATGTTGCATGGGGCTCCACATACATATGTATTTATGTGCCATCCCAACTTACCGATTCCCCATTGTAAAAGCATTTCGCCCAGATGTTTTGCAGCTAAGGGCATTTTTATTTTGCATGTGTTAAATTCGCGTACATAGATACTTTATGTATTTGTATTAATGTATGCATAAATACATACATATATTTATTTAGTTTCTCGTATTTGAGTGTGCATATGTGTGTTATTGTCGCTCGGTTGGTTGTTTGTTCTTCTTCTGATGTCAGCATCTGCTTAGCTGGGATTATTTATAAGAATACACACAATGAGATTGCTATTACTTTTGTACATGGAAATTTTAAAATGTGAAAGATTTCTACTTATGTATGTGTCAATGAGTCATTGTGAGTCTAGCGTTGTCTGACTATTTTGATTGTCTCATTGAATTTTATCAGAAGTACAAATAAGACATTTATTATAATAAATTTTACACTTTTCGGCCTTTTAAACTATAAACTAGAGTAATCGCTGTATTGTGTTTCATACAGCATGCATAAAGAGGAAATTTTTAATTCCATATGCCAAATTAATCAAAAACTAGTCGACGGTACTACAGTCGAGCATACTCGACTGTCGGAGACCCCGTACTTACTATGTAAAAACAAACACTGTTTAAAATAAAATAATAAAAATAGTTACAAATATTAATATATTTATTTACTTAATGTACTTTCCGCCCAACAAGGGGGCTCCAGTCGGCTACAGCCGAGAGTACTCGACTGTAAGATACCCTGTGCCCTGGCACAACGATAGATTAATACTTAGTTGCACGCCATTATGCCGCCGAAGGCTTGATAAAGCCGCATTACGCTTTCGAAAAATTGTTTGAATTACATATCTTATAAAAAAAACCTCTTTACGAGGTAAAAGTCTAGTGACGAAATCATTTTAATGCACCAAAATTTCTGATATCCAATTTTGTGACGAATAATATTAAGGTTTACTTATAAATTACTAAAAAAAATTTTGTCACTCGGCACTGCGCAAAAAATAAATATTTATTAGGTATGAAGAAATTAGCGCAATGTACCGAGTGACAAAATTTTATCTTTTGAACCAGTGGTCGGATTTTGAAGATCGAGGTGTCATTCGACGCGTATTTTTGATAAGAATAGTAAAAAATTAAAAAAAAAAATCAGAAAGGCTCCAACGGCCCCATTTGCTCCAATCATTTAAATTTTTCCCCTCCCACTAACACCTGTTTATCTCACGAACCAGGAAAGTTTCCAAAAGTTTTAGTATGCACATTTGTAAGTTAAATTGATACCTTTCGATCGGTATATAACTGATCGACCTGATCGGACAGTCATAGCAAATTTTCCATTCTTCCTGTGTATATATGCTAGTCGCCTTTCGCACCCTTCGTGCTGCTTTCGTCACTAGCGCGGACTGCCGTCCGCAGTGATGTATGTTTTAGTGAACCGATTCAAGTCAAATTCGATCAAAATGTAAAAGACATAGAATATTACGCTTTCGAAAAATTGTTTGTATTACATATGTATGTTTTAGTGAACCGATTCAAGACAAATTTGATCAAAATGTAAAAGACATAGAATATTCCCTATGAGTTCGGTTGAGATACTAAAAAAATTTCATAATAAATCCATAATTTCGATTAATCGTTCCTCTGGACAGACGGACATGGCTATACCAACTCGTCTATTGATGCTGGTCAAGAATATATATACTTTATGGAGTCGGAGTGTAAATCTGTAAAATTTGACTTTCTTGCATTTTGCTTTGTCATATTTTTCCAGCTCATCAAAGGTCTTCAAATTTTTAGAAATCATAGTAAAATAAATGTCAAATAGTCAACAAAACAAGACTAAGGTCTTTAGCACACATAAAATAGGAAAGAAGATACAAACCGTTGAAGTGAATTCGTGTTACAGTTTTGCTCGTCAGTGTATATCCCATTGCCTACTAGGTTCAGTGCTGCCATAAATCGATAACAAACACAGGCCAGAAAAAGTGACAAAAAAGGTCAAAAATTAAAAAAAAGGTGACAAAAAAATCGGGACAGAACTTTATATTAAAATTCATTTAACAGTACATGCATATTTACGTATTAAATTATTATTTATATATTACATTATATAGTAAATTATGGCAATACCTAAAAACACACTTGGGTTACAGATATAGATAATTATAGAAATAATAATTATAATAATAATATAAAATAATATTAGTCGATTCATCAAGCAATAAGCTAAATTTGGCATTGTCAATATCAGCGCCAAGGTCTTCATTGAAAAAAGGAGCCAGGATGTTTTTTATTATGCTGCTGCATTTAGTGCGGTGCAGCTGTAACTGTTGCGCACTCTTAGAGTAAAACTGTTCGTTTCACAGCTCGCTCAAATGGTCAACAGGAGCAATTGCAGTGTGCTGGGCAATAAACATGGATAATGCCTCCTTCCGTTCTGCAGGTTGAATTTTCATTTCTGGCGATACATTTATAACCGTCTTTTGGGTAAGCTGAGCGGCGCGTTGCGGCGTTTAGTTTATGTTTTTTCGTCTCTGCATGCGCTTGAAACTTGACCACTTTTGCTATTAAGCTTGATTTGCATAATTTGCAGTACGCCTTATTGGAGTCGTCCGCATAGCGGTCAATTCACTCCTTAAAATCGGGCTTTTTTAGCCACGACTGGCGGAATTTTTGCTTGAATACATTTTTCGGCATTGTTCCTGGCTCTTAATGACATTAATTTCAAATCAATTAAAAAGGTAATAGATTTGGTGATAGGCTTTTTCTAAAATTTTGGTGACAAATCATTTGAAAAAGTGATAGATCTATCACTAAAAGGGCTGTTATGATAGCGAATGCTATCGATAGTACTTAGCATCTGCAATTGTTTTACACTTCAATCTGGAAGTTATTTGTATACTCATAAAAGCAACCAAGTGAGTATTTCTTGAATATAACGCTTATCAGTCAGAGCTTGTCAGGTTCTCATTCAGTGTGAGTTCAGTGCGGGGTTGAGGGACTCCATGATGCGTCGTACCCGCAGTGTTTGTCTACCGTTGGCTTCAGCGGCAGCGTCTCTATTTGCACGCCCTTTATGTGCGATGGGAATGCAGTGCAATGCACCGGCCGCCAGCTGATACAACAGAGACAGCAGTCACCTTAGATGCCAGAACTACTCAGTGCCACCTGGTGCTTCCTCAACCCACCCATCTTTTCAGCACCTGTCCCTATCCAATATATATTTACATATGTTTGTATGGTAATGTATTGTCATACACAGAAAAAAAAAATTTTCTAATATTTAAGTTTAAAATACTTAATTTTAGAATGTATTTTTAAAGTATGTATTCAGGATATTATTGATAAATTGACACGATATGCGTATAAAATTGCAACCACTCAAAAATTCGTATAGAGTAACGAAAGTCAAAGTTTTTGCAGATAAGGAATTAAAAAATCGTATTTAAATTAAGTATTTTTTTCTTGTTCAACGGAATCCCGGATTTTTTTTTTCTGTTTACATATGAAAATAGCCTCAGATAGTCTCTTTAATACAGAAAACTGTTCAGCATTGCCGAAGAGCTCAACGCCGTAAAAAACCTTAGAACATTCACTCAGCACTTGCATGGTATTTGAAAATCGGTACACGGCTATCGAAATACCTGAAGCAGGATCAGCTACGAATTCCACGCTACTGCAGAAGGCGTAACTGCTTGATCTGCAAATAACTGCTTGATCTGCAAATAATTCTACTTAGCTGTGGGAAATTTAAGTGGTAATTTCCCAAGTTAAATAATGTGCAGAATTAAGCGATTACAGTTTCTCCAGAGTCGGTACCTGACTCTGTGCAGGGTGTCTGGGCTCTTACCATTAAAAAGACTGAATAAAGTATGGCAAATATTTTGCGGCAACGTCCTAACGGTTGTTAGTAAGTGATCTCAAGTAGATATATAGTATACACTTTCTCACGAAAATGGTATACCAATATGTTTACTCCACGCCATCAAGGTCCGACAGGGTGTTAGTCGATAAGGCGGGGCAGGCGATCTTGAGTTGTGCAGCGTTTTCCGCAGCGTAATAAAAACCAACTCATGGAAGCAACAACAATGATAAGCAAATGTGAAAAATGTGCATTGGAATTTTAGCTTGTGGAATGTGGATTGTACATACATATATTGTGAATTGTGGAATAGGAGAATTGGTAACGCTATCGGCGTTGATTGCCATTTTGTTTTTATGGCGAATATTTTTTGCCTAATTAAACGCAAGCGAAAACGCAAGTGCAAACGCATTGAGCATGCATATCATATGTATGAATGTAAAACTGTCTGACGAAAGACGCCTCGGAACGTGGCTTTTGTCAAGGAGACGAGACGAGACGAGGAGGGGCATGCCGATTGGATTGGATTGGCAAACACAGCCGATACAAGGCAAGGGCATGCAAATTACCCAGAAAGGCCATAGCACAGCACACCACAACACGAAATAAAATCAATAAAAATTTATTTTTAACAGCACATTCTGTTTCTCTTTTGAAAATTATGCTGTGGTAGCACCGGGCGAGAAATGGTTGCGATAGCTGGATAGATTTGGCGTTAATCGCGTGTGAATGCATCCCTTTCGCTTTTTACTGCCCCATTCCCATCCCCATCCGCCACATCTCCTCGGATCGTTGTTGGTTGTTGGGTCAGGCGAAGCGAGTAAAAATAAAATTTATGAATAGTCAAGCAACATGAGGTGACCAGATGGACAGCAGCAGCAGAATACAAGTGATGTGTGATACGAGTGAGTTTGGTTGTGGCCGAAGGGGAATGCGAAGGTGTTGTTCCCTCCTTCGCGGAGAAAGTCGCTCCGGAGTCCGGACACTTTTAATCCGTTTAGGAAGAATTTTTATAGACGTGCGTTACTGTCAAAATGATTTTGCAGTCACATGACGCATTTGATAATATTCTACATATTACAAGTACGGGTACAAATGTCATTTTAACAAATTTTTCATTATTTATTGTTTGTTATTTGCAAAAAGTATTTTTTACAAAATGCATAATAAGGCGAGTCAACGTTTTGATTCCCTCAAATTGCATGTAGTACACAATTTGTAATAATATGTAATACTCAATTTTAAGGGACCCTCTTGACTGATGAAAAGTGTATTACAAAACGACCAATATTGTACTTGGTTATTAATTTTTTTGTTTTTTTGCGCTTTTCTTTTGTGGTTTTTTGACGTTTTGACAAAAGTAAGAGCGTCTTGCACGAGCACACGTTTCTGCCTGAATTCTGAGATGTTTCTAATTAGACATGAGATTGACGGCCAACATTCACAATGATGCCCCACGGCCCACACCGCGCCACACCACCCCAAGTCCCATGTCCGCTTGTCCCGCCGTTTTGGAGGAGACTGAAAACTGTTAGTGGCGGGCGAAAGTAAAGTGCTTGATGCAAGATGTGTTGGTGACTGGCTGTGGCTGGTGGCCTGACAAGCTGCTCTCTGCTCATGGAAACTGTCACGTCAGTGTTTGAGGTGCTCATCCTCCCACTCTCATATTCATAAACTGTGAAAGCGATGTCAAAGTGGTAGAACGATCTGACAAAGGCCATTGCATCTCCGCATTTGCAATCTTTAAACTGTTTCTAGACGAATCACATCAAAAAACGTATTGAGAATTGAAGATCACTCGAGTGTATTTATCAGTTTATCAAATTCACAAGATTATGTGTCTCTCTTTTCAATTTATTATTTACAATTTCATAATCCTCTACTGCAAAATATTTATATTTTAAAATGTTTGAGATTATTAAAAATCATTTTAGCTAAAGGATTACTTCTATGCAAAACTATTACTGCGGACGGAATTCCGAGCTAATGACGAAAGCATCACGAAGGGTGCAAAAGGAAGAATGGAAAATGCTATGACTGTCCGATCAGGTCGAGTTGCACACCGATGGAAAGGTATAATTGTAACTAACAAAAGTCCATACTAAGACTTTTGAAAACTCACGCCCAGTTCCGAAACAAAATTTTACAATTTATATGTAAAACTTAATATTATTAGTCACAAACGTGGATATCAGAAATTTTGATGCATGAAAATATTTTCGTCTCTAGACTTTTACCTCGTAAAGAGGTTTTTTTTATAATTATTAGATAAATAATATATGTAAACAGAACTTGGAGAACTGTTGGTAGTTAAAGTAATCACAAATCTAATATAGAACCTTGTGTTCTTCTAGAATCAGTGATATACATATATCCAATACTGGTTATTATTTTAAGTGCTATCAATCAAAAATTGAACTTAAGACCCGTTGCCAAGTCTTTGTGTATGTGTGTGAATTAGTTTATCTTATAAAATAACCTCTTTACGAAGTAAAAGTCTAGTGACTAAAACATTTCCATGCCCCAACATTTCTGACATCCAATTTTGCGACGAATAATATTAAGTTTTACTTATAAATTTAAAAAAAAAAATGTTGACACTCGGCACAATGCGCTAAATTCGTCATACCTAATATATTTTACTTTTTTGCGCCGTGCCGAGTGACAAAAATACTGTGGGGGTTTCAATTTTAGCGGGTTTTAGCGATTTCCTCTAAACTAGCAATTCGAAAAAAATCGTGGAGCAAAAGTTTCTAGATTTTTGATCAGGAACAAGTCCTCATCCAAACTTTTAAGCTTTATCAACGATTTGATCCAAACAGGCAAACCAACTTTTCACCTCATTTTCAAAATGAATTATCTTTGAAACAGTGATCGGATTTTGATGATCGAGGTGTCATTCGATGCGTCCCATTTGCTCCAATCGTTTAAATTTTGCCCCTCTGACTTACACCTGTTTATCTCACGAGCCAGGTGTTTTTTTAAGAGTCTTAGTATGCACATTTGATAGTTCAATTTATACCTTTCGATCGGTATATAACTCGACCTATTCGGACAGTCATAGCAAATTTTGTATTCTTCCTGTATATATTGCTAGTCGCCTTTTGCACCTTTCGTGCTGCTTTCGTCACTAGCACTGACTGCCGTCCGCAGTGATGTGCAACAAATTGATAACATCATAGCTAGACAATGTACTGACAAATGCATACCTGGCACGCGAGTCTCGCTGCAGTTGGACGCTGCCGTAGGTCTTATGAGCTCGACGACAATCGACGTCAAATGTTTATAATTTTGTGGCCATTTGTATAGAGAGAAGTGCGGAACCCGGGAACGCCAAGGCAAGGGTGTTCAGTTGTTTGTGTAAGAGCTTGCTGTCATCACAATGTGCGAGTGTGCGTTTGTGTATGTGCTAAACATTACTTGAACTGCCCTCGTCACGACGAGTGGACGTTTGAAGGAGAAACCGAGTAGCTGGGTCGGCAATTTGGGGGCCCTGTTGACTATGCCATAGTCGATGATGACATAACGAGGCAAGTTAAATGGCATCACTTAACGACCATAGTGATTATCAGTAATCAATGTATTTACCGCTAACTGCAGCATTTGATTACATAAGATGAAAACGAGAGGAGAGGTGGCAGGAGAGCAGAATCTTCCTCCACTCATCGAGGTCTTGCATCTAATGTCTCATGCAGGGCACGAAATCGCGACGCAATCCATAAAAGAGCAATTGACAGCTAGTGAGCGGACTTAACCAGTAGCTAACCATTATGAATTTCAAATATTTGGACATTGTGAGTGAAAAAGCGCGTAACAAGTGGCTAACAGTGAACGGCCCAAAAGGCAACGTCTGACAGTTGTCTGTTAAGACAAGCATTAAAGACAGCACGAAGCGACGCGAAAACGCCCAAAAATAATAATAATAATAATAATAACAACAACAACAGCGTGTGTATGGATCTGTGTACGTGTGTACGGGTGTATGTCTCCACGCATGCCATCAAAGCGACCGCAAAAAAAAAATTGCCCAGCAATCAGATTGACAGGCAATTGCCAATGTCACCCATTCGGGTGCCAAAATAACTATTGAGTCATGCTTGCAACACTTGAAGTACCATGGACGTATGAACATATGTATGTTCATTTGCATATGGTCAATTAGAACTCTAAATTGGATTTCTGGAATTCCACAAAGTGCAGACAGCGACATTCAATATGTTAATACATCATTAAAATCTAATTAAATTATCGCGTTGTGACGACAATCAATCAAACCAAACAATCTTCTCCAAATTAAATTGTAGTATAAATCAGGTCAATCAAATTAGTTAATTTTATTTCTATGACGGTGGCTATAATCTTGTATTCTTTATTTATACTATATATTATATTTCAGAAAACTCTCCACCTCTTGCATTTTGCCCTTTTGCACATTTTCTCCTTAGTAACAATATAGCCGCAATTCTTTTCCCGTCAGTCAATCTTATGTTGTTGACGTGATTCACTTTAAATCTCTTAACGTGTTGAAAAATAAATAGGCAGCAAGACAGTTGAAAAAAAAGACGGAAAAAACACAAGCAAAATATTTGAAGAGCAAAAAAAATGCACATTGTCATTAAATTTAGTCCTTAGAAATTTCTATTAAAAATAAAAAAATATAAAAGTAGAGGAAAACAAAAGTAGAGAAATTGAGTTGATCATAATAATAAAAATGCAAATGACAAGTGAATGCTTTTGGGTTATCCTTGTCCGTTTCCATACTCGCGTTTGAATGAAGGACCAGAGCAGGTGAAAAGAGCAATGAGACACTCAAATGAAAAAAGGAGGCACATGAAAAGGATTTGCAGGAATTTGCAGTTGACAGCTTTGCTGTTTGCCCGACTGCATTACTGTTGTCACTCAGCAAATAAATTGGCCACAAAAACTCGACAAGTGTTCGTCGGTGTCCAATGTACAGAATCCTGTATCCAAAGTGCCATTCCGATAATAGCCACAACTTTGCAACGGGTTGTTGAACCAAATAGTATGCCAAATGAATGAATTGTATTCACTGTGCGAAGCGTTAGGAGCAGAGACCCACGCACCGGAATCAGTTGCAACTTGTGCCAACAAATGTGTCAGTGGTAGTTTCAGCAACTGAGCAACTCTCACAAAGAACAGGTGATAGTTACTATTTTCCCGTTCAGCCTTATTGTACTGTCATTGTATTCTCACTTGTTGCTTATAAAAAAAAACGCTAAAATTTCGTTCATGACACGAATACACTAACAAAAACCTTTTTCATTTTCTGATACAACTAGTGATGTAAAATTAATATGAACATCGAATTTAAATTGGATTTAGCCAATAAAAACATCGAATTATCGATAAATAAGAAAATTAGATTAATCGATATTTTATGCAAATTTAAAAACATTAAATTAGATGAATGTGGTTCTTAATTCTTGGATTTATTGTGGATATTAGTTATATGCAATTTTTTGAATAATTTCTCTTAAGGAATAACAGAAGTCTTTACCATTTACAAGAGGATTTCTTTCATATACATAGATAATAGTAAACTTGCCAGCATAAAGTGTACGGCGTCAGATAAATAAGCCATTTTTTGCATTTAGGGCAAGCTCTTGACCTTCTCATGCCCTCAGTACGTTTCCTATTTCGTAATAGTCGTCAATCTCCAGCTAACTATCGTTTTTTTCCTTATGACAGAGTATACTCGTTTAATAATATCTTATGAAAAAACATCTTTACGAGGTAAAAGTCTAGAGACAAATGCATTTTCATTCTGATATCAAATTTTATGACGAATTATATTAAATTTTACACATAATTTATTTAAAAAAAAATTCTGACTCTGAGTACTATGACAGTAACATGTATATATTCAGTTAACAGGTAATATCGACTAATATCACTAGTTTACAAAATCAAAAAAAATTTTTGCTTTTCATGTCTGAGTGCACTTTTCTTATGGATTTTGGCCCACTAAACACGAAAATCGCACTTAAAATTTTTTTTATGGAAGCGTTTTCGAAATATTCATGTTTTTCCAAATTTTCGAAGTTGCTCTCACATTTTAGAGTATACCACGAAATCTAATTTACCGATGCGGTCAAAAAAGCACTCAAATTAAAGGTAACTAATCTCTTTACAACTTTCGCTCATATAGCTTTGAGATCGGCTTAATAGTTCAGAAGCTAGCGACTTTTAAAAGTTCCAAAATCCGGGTTTTTTGTGATTTTTTGAGCTCGAGAGCTAACAAATTGCCCTAGTAAAAATGGATATCGTTAAGGTAAAATTAATTTTAAGAGTTTAACGTATAGCCAACACTGTTACAAAGAAAATAGGTTGTTGCTTTTGAGAATCTATGGATAAATCACGGAGTAATACGCTTTTCAGTGAAAGAATATAAATCATCTTTTTCACGACTTTCTAGTTTGATTTGTATGGCAGCTATATGATACAGTGGTCCGATTTCAATCAAACTTGGTCAGGATGTGTAGGACCATAAAAGATGCTGATTGTGTCAGATTTGTTGAGATATCTCAAACAACCAAACAGTTTTTCATACTAAGACTTGGTTTTCGACTGATCGTTCCTATGGCAGCTTTACGATACAGTGGTCCGATTTAATCCAAATTTGGTGAGGATGTAAGGGAGCATCCCAGATGCTGATTCTGCAAGTTTGGTTGAAATATCTCCAAATACAACAAATATTTTTGCACTAAATCTTTATTTTCGATCAATATTTCCAATTACAGCTGTTTTTTGAGAAAAACTTCTTTATTGTTTAAGATATCTTAACAAATCTGAAACAATCAGCATCTTTTATGGTCCTACACATCCTGACCAAGTTTGGTTGAAATCGGACCACTGTATCATATAGCTGCCATACAAACACAAACTAGGAAGTCGTTAAAGAGATGATTTATATTCTTTCACTGAAAAGCGTAATACTACGCCATTTATCCATGGATTCTCACAAACAATATCCTATTTTCTTTGTAACAGTGTAAGCTTTACGCTTAATACTCAAAACAAATTTTACATTTGCGATATCTATTTTTTTTTGGGCGATTTGTGAGCTCACGAGCTCAAAAAATCACAAAAAACCCGGATTTTGGAACTTTTAAAAGTCGCTAGCTTCTGAACTATTAAGCCGATCTCAAAGCTATATGAGCGAAAGTTGTAAAGAGATTAGTTACCTTTAATTTGAGTGCTTTTTTGACCGCATCGGTAAATTAGATTTCGTGGTATACTCTAAAATGTGAGAGCAACTTCGAAAATTTGGAAAAACATGAATATTTCGAAAACGCTTCCATAAAAAAATTTTTAAGTGCGATTTTCGTGTTTAGTGGGCCAAAATCCATAAGAAAAGTGCACTCAGACATGAAAAGCAAAATGGCTGTAAACTAGTGTATTCTACTACAACATTAATAGCAACCCTGATTATATACCGATTCTTGCTGTAATCGCAACTATAAAATGTTTTATCAGCGGAAAAAATAATTCACCACTTGCAAGCAGTATGTTCCCGCATGACGCTGCAAGCAGTGTACATACATGCAGTAGTGTAAAGGTAAAATGTATATATAGTTAATAGGTAATATCGGGCCTTACTGAATTTTTACAGATATTTAGTATATATCAAAAAACTCCAAATTTAATTGCCTATAACATATTAAATAATGATTTCAAACGTAGATTTTTCCTAAATCGCCAGACATTTTTTTCACCTGTAATTTTTTACCTATGTACTCTAGAAGAAAAGTACATAGGTAAAAAGTTTGACCAAAAGGCTCCAACGGCACTATTTTCTGCAATCGTTTAAATTTTGCCACTCATACTTATACCTGTTTGTCCTACGATCTAAGTGAGTTTTCAAAAGTCTTAACGCGCACTTTGCTTGTTGAAACCATACCTTTCGATCGGTATATAACCCGATCGGACAATCATAGAAAATTTTCCATTCTTCCTGTATATATTGCTAGTCGCCTTTCGCACCCTTCGTACTGCTTTCGTCACTAGCGCGGACTGCCGTCCGCAGTGATATCTATTTAGACTTACATATATAATATTATATATGTTTGCATATTCTCTCGGTGATGTCAGTCAGGCAAATCGATAAAAGGTTTTCTATTTGGCAACCATAAAGAAGACAACGAATATTATAATGACAATGACAAGCTGAGGGAGAAGGGTGGCGAGAGGACGTTCAACATGAATGTCAAAGAGTTTGGCAAATGTTTTCCTGGCACACTGCAGCACGGAAACCGGGGGCGAACTGATAAATATGCAATGCAAAGGAACAAGCAAATCTTAGTCAAACTATTGAGACATTGATAATGAAAAAAAGTTCTTTATACTGTGTACTTTTACTGGTACAATAGCAGTCCAATACTCAAACCACTTAACATTTATCAACGCCACTTGAGAACTGATTACACCGTTCTCAGCCTGACTGCCAGTAACTGCCGACATAACATTACGGCAATCCAATCAACGGAACTAATTCTTATGCGCATATGCCACTGCATTGTTTGTCTTCTCTTTACTTTTTTAGACCCCGAACTTAATGGTCACCCATCATACACGCTATGAATTAGTACAGCTTTGTTATCATTGTCATTATGTATGTATTTTATATTATCTCATATTTGGAGCAACTTTTCTAAATATGCATTAGATTCAAGAAAATCGGAGTCCAGAACTGTAAGGAATATTTTTGTTTTAATCAATACTGCAAACCTCCAAAATTTCCAAAGGATTTGGCCCAGAGCTGTTTTGCAGCCTATATCAGAATCGTATGCTGTTAAGATATTTACTCTTCGACATTTCGTACGCAGTTGTTTGTACTTATTTTATTTTATTGCCACCAATGGCACGCAATGAAGGATACATTTGTGCCCATGAAGTTAGCACTCATTATGTTGATTAGGCATGGAGCTTCCCACCGGTAGTTGATACACCGATTACAGTCAGCAGTTACTAGAAGATACTTTATACAGAACTGACAACCCAGGGCTTTGTGGGGGTGAAAGGTGGATGAGGGTTTACAGCAAGTTGTTTATGCATGTCCGTGTCTCCAGCGACGGTCATTTTGCGTCATGGCACTGCAGTGTTATTATTTTACTCAGACACACACATGTATGTATATACTTTCATAGCACATGCATAGGGCATGAATATTTGCTGTGGCATACAGTTTACACAAATTCCTATGGAGCAGAAGTCGGTACCAGCAGAGGCAATGATTTCAGCTCAGGCGGAAGTCAAGCGGCCGCCATTTTGATGCCAATGGGTTCACTGACATTGTCCAATCGATCGATTCAAGGCCTATTTTGTAGCCAGAAAGTCCGATCAGGGTTACCGCAGAAATTCAAAGAAACCAAAAAACCATATATCCCTGATTCTTCGATTTTATATTACTTGATCCGTTCTAAACACAATCTGGATACATCCTAAGGTAAAATAAATAAAACCAAGAAAGACTACTGAATCAAATATTAAGGCTGACGTCGAAAGTATTCAACTAGAGCTATTATTGTTAGGAGATGATAATAAATACAAAAAAAAAAAAATTTAAATAGTTCTTTTATTTTTAAAAATAGTTGAGCTTAAAAGAATTTGGATCTCGCATTTTTTTAAATTGTTTTAAGGACCATAACAAACTACGAAAAAAAAAACAATTTATTTAAACTTATTAAAACTTTAACTTTATTTCTTTGTAGTTATGGAGTTCGTACCTATTTTATGGACCGTAAAGCCAGAACAGAATGCTTATCATTATTTCTGGAAAACTTCGACCAGCTTACGAAGTAGACAGAAATTATACGAGTATTTACTTTAAAAAATTATTTTGAAGATATCAAATCAAAGCACATTAATAATTCACAAACTATAGTCTGTGAGATCGAAGCGATTAAAGCGGACGGACAGACAGACGAACATATTTTAGTCGACTCGGATGTTGATTCTGTTCAGGAATATATTAACACAAGGGGGCTCAGCCCCCTGCTCGCTTCGCACGCAAAATTTAAAGGATGGTCTTTAGTTGTCCAGTTTAACAAATATACATATATAACAACATTTTTTGAATAAAATGGAAATATTCAACTTCCGCTGTCCGCTGTGTTAATGTTTATTCCTTGCAGTTGGACTTTGGCTAAATTCGGCGGTAAAAATCCAGATTTGGCGGGGGGAAAGATAAATTTAGCGGGAAAACGCTTAATTTGACGAAATAGTCAAAACTTAGCAAGAAGAGTTTGGTTGAGATATCTTGAGAAACAAAAAAGTTTTTCATACTAAAGGTTAATTTTCATTCGATTGTTCCTATGACAGCTATATGATATAGCTATCCGATTTTGACCAAATTTGGTTAGAATGTAAAAGAGAGTCCCAAACATACAATCTGTCAGTTTGGTATCTAAAAAAACAATAAAGTTCTTCAAACTAAAGGTGGCTTTGCATCCGATTGTTCCTATGGCTGCTACATGATATAGTAATCCGACTTTGGTCTGGTATGGTCTGATTAATGCTTCCCAGAATCTGCTTTCGACCGAATCTATTGCAATATATTATCTCGAGATCTTCCGGACTACGATTGAGCCATTTGCTGAAGAGGAAATGTCTTTGTCTCGACAATATTGGCGAAATGGAATAACCTGCACATTCTCCGGACTTAATTCCCATAGAGGACCTCTGGGGAATTCAAAAGCGGGCATTTAGTTTAGGCATTAGGGTCTGAACAGTCCAAAAATCAGCAGGTGCTCTCGGAACAGGTGCAATAGGCTTGGTATGCCATTCCTTAGGAAACCTGTGCTCTCCATGCATCCAAGATGCTCTGGAATATTAAAAATGATAGGTGCTACCAAAAAATATTTAAGTTTCTTATAAATTATATGTAAAAAACAAAAATTGTATACTTAATGTTTCTTGTCTCTATTATTTCTGCCAGGGTGAATTTCGAAAATTTATGTATTTTTCTTCCTATATTATAATATGGACCAAATTGCCACCACTGTAAGTGGCTTAAATAATAGATATATAAAGTATAAACAAAAAACTTGTTATTTAAAATAAAGTTTAAACAATATTATGAATATTTACATTTTTATTATTTTTAATATGGGTGCACCTATTTTTATATCAATTTTAAATGCATTTCAAAACGTGTATATATACATATAGTATAAGAGCTAGAAACTTCAAATTCGGCAGCTAGAGTTTGTTTTCGAAAATCAAGTTTTAATACGAAAAACTTTTTTGTTATATAGATATCTCACCCAATCTGACAGAATATGCATCTGGGATGGTCGTATACATATATCCTGACCAAATTTGGCGGTTTTAGCGCTTGTAAAATTATTCTGCGATTTGATCTGTGGCACAGCGAAATGAAATTGAAGTGAAATTCAAGTGAAAGCGATTTCTGTAGCAGCCCTGAACAAAAATTTACTTTTTCTCTGAGTAGGAAAAGGGTGAAGACAAGGTCCAACTAAAAAAGAAAAAAAATTATAAAATCGACTTCATTCATGCCAAATTTCATAACCCCGACTGTACATTAAGATTTTATATAAATATATCACACATATTTCTCATTGTCGGATGGAGGTGAAGGCGTGCTCCAAATCCAAAAAAAAAAATTCTACATTCTAAATTAGTCTAAGGTTCATGCAAAAGTTTCAAGTCTCTTGCTTTAAAATTAGACTTTATGCCAAAAAAAAGGGATTCTGGCCCAATGTGCACTGACGCTAATTTGTTGCGCATACAGAGTTCCCCTTATAACCCTAACTGACACCCGTGTCGATGTCCATACGATAAATTCCCCTCGGCGTAGATCATTAAAAAAAATACGTGAGAAGAGAACGGAACTCAATTTAATTAATCAATTTGTATGTGTAGTTAAGTGCGAAGTTCGACGTGCTGATGTTGTTTGTTTATTATTAGCTTACTTCATAAACGCAATAAATTGACAACGATTCTTGTCATAAAACAATCTTTAGCTAACTTAAATGTCATAATTGTCATTACTTTGCTGGATTGGACTAGCAAATTGTCGCTAAATTTGAGACCGACTGCCTTAAAAAAAACTTCCAAAACGTTTTTAGACCCCGTACTTAAAAAAAAGTACAGGGGTCTATTAACTTTGTCACTTAAAAAAGTGCGTAGCAGGCAGAAGGAGGCGTGGCAGACCTCATACAGTATATATATTCTTGATCATCGCATAGATCTCAGAGACTATAAGAGCTAGAGATTCCAAACTTGGTAAGTAGGTTCGTCTATATTGCACGCAGATCGAGTCTGCTTTAGATTTTGGATCGGACCACTATACCATACCTATGGCAGGAACGATCAGTCGAAAATCAAGTCTTAGTATGAAAACCTTTTTTATTGTTTGAGATGTCTGAACCAAACTGACAGAATATGCATATGGGATCATTCTATACATCTGACTAAATTTGATTGAAATCGGAACTGATGATTTTGTTGAAATTGAACTACTATATCAAGTCGAACATCAAGTTTTAGTATGAATAACTTTTTTGTTGTTCAAGTTATCTGAACTAATAGCGTTTTTAGAATTTTATTTGAAGCAGTGTTAGCTTTTCCATAGTAAGTACGGGGTCTCCGACAGTCGAGTGTGCTCGACGGTTGCACCGTCCACTAGTTTTTTTTAATTTTAATAATGGAACATTTTTTATTAGTTTCAGAATAATATATGCTTGCATGTAGTACTCGCTTAAATATAAATAGATTTGAAAATTTTTCGAACATTCACAGTCACAATTATTGTGTCTTAAATTAAAAGAAGTCTATATTCCGGATGAGTCCTGAAATTTTCATTGCGATCGCTTAATAAACTAGAAAGTTAGGGATACTTATTGAAAAGCTGTATTCGTTATCTTCCAATTGATGTATAAAATGTGACAAAATATTTGTAAGTAATTTCAATTATTTTTATTAAGAACTATAAAATATTGGCCAATCATCTGCATCCTCTGAATTGTTGTGAATGCATGATGAAATTAATAAATACAAAATAATAAATACAGGCTAAATTTGCATCCGATGATTCCAATGACAGCTATAAATAATAAAGTAATCCGATTTTGAGCCAATTTTGTCAGCTCTGACCCCATGCAATTTGAATTTAAGCTCCTAGTTCAAACCGTTTGGGCTCCACAATTAGTGGAAAATTCAGCCTCACAGTATTTTAATTGTTAAATCAAATCAATGTTCCCAATTTTATTTAAAATTTTTAAATGGTCAACTTCTTTTAATTGACATTAAATAAATAAATATCTTCGCGCTCAGTACCTGAAAAAGATGTAAAACTGAAATAGTAAATAGTTTAGTTAGTTAGTTCGTTTTTTTATTCACAATGATATTCAGTAAGAAATAGTGTAGATATTTTAAGTGAGATATATGTTGCGGTGTTAGTAAAACCAATAAGCCCACGAAATATGAGTTTTTAATGACTTAGCTGTGAATCAGGCAGTCAATCAATCATATACAGTATCGATTGTGATGCAAATTCTAATGCATTTCTCAAGATTTTTATTATCATTTGTGTACGTTCAAAGCTCTAAATCGTCAATTTATTTGGCTGCCGTAATTCATAGCTGGAGTGACCTATTTACAAACTTAACATTGCTTATATAGTAAATGACTCACAATGCGGAAATGACAGACCAACAAGTGGTTGATTACCAAAACTGGCCGCATTCTCTTCCAGTCCCTGATCAAACGCACATCATTGAACCTTTGATAGTTTCACAATGTAGAGTGTTTAACAAACAGCAACAAAAGGGCAACCGCTAGCAGGCTCAAGTATGAACAGTCGTCAGAGAGTCAGCCAATTGCTTGATGAAGTACAGAAAAGTGGACACTGGAGTGACTCCGGGCAAGAGAGACGGCTATAAGAGTGAACAATAGCTGTGCGGCAGTTGAGGGCTACTTCATAACGCAAATTGCGTGTTAATTGTTTGTCTGCGAGCTGCTCCTATTTGACATCTATCATAGATGGATGGAGACTCACACGGAATAAGTTTACATATGTATGTCGGAGATGGAGAGGCGATAGAGGATGTGCATACATATGTAGGTAACCACTACCATGGTGGTATCGTCTACAGACACTTGCTGTTGCGATGTTGCTAATTGAGGCATTAACAAATACAGTTTTTCTGCGTGTGTCTGTCAAATGCCTCAAACGGCTGTCAGTCCGACGCAGATCTGCCTTTACTCTCTTTCCCTCTCTCTGTGTCTACATAAGTTGTATGCATCATGATTGATTGAGTGCTTTGATTGATACGTACGGGTCAAATCAGTACATTGTGGTGCGATGAGGAAACGCGACGATTTAGCGCTTTCAATTTCAACCAGGCTAGAATGAGTATGATCATCATCAGATGATGATGATAATAATGATGTTAATCTTGTTAGTCCTATCATCACAAAAGGTAAAATACACACACACATGACTGCGAAAGGTTGAAAGATAATAAAGTAATTGAAATATAGTTGTCAAAACAAATTCAAAAGCACTTGAAAAATCTTTGCTTAAGCTTTGACAAACACTTGACAAGTGGAATTCTTGACTGAAGTGAACTTGGCCCGAGAAATACTTAACAATCAAACTGAACTCAAGAAAAAACATGTTGTACTCACAACTTATCTTAGTTTGCAAACTGTTCTATACTTTATGTACTTTTTTATACTTTATTCAAAAAAAATTTTATAAAATCGATACTTGTGTGTTGACTAGTTTTTTCTTAGAGTGTATTTGGGAGTCGACTTTGTGGTATTCTCTCTTTTTTTTTAATTGTTTCAATCACAACTATCCGAGTTTCGTCAACGGCGCGAAGTTTACAAATTTGTTACGCGTGCGCAACACTGATGTTAACGTCGCGTCACTGCCTACGTCGACGTCGCACTGTGGCTCGTTTCCCGAAATCTCGTGGCAAAAATCAATTTTCGAGTTGCTCCATTTAAGACAAGTGTTCATATTTTTTAACTAAGAAATGGTTGAAGTATTTTATCAAGAAGGTTTTATGTTTTTACAAAATTGTTTTGTAGACTGTGGAGCTCGTCAAAGTTGAAGTATTTTTCCAAAAAGTGCCAAGAGAAATTTTACGCTTTATAAATGCATGTTTAGAGCAGTCCATTTTTGAATTGAGCATATTCTTTGTATTGAACTTTTTTTTATTTATATTAGCTGGCTTATTTTTTAAACGAAATGCATGTAAAAAAGAATAAAATGTAATGGAGAAAAAAAATTTTTTTTTCCTATGCATCTTTTTTTGGGTTCTTTTTGAACTTTCGGTTGACTTTAGAAAAAAAGGCCGCGAGTACCGGGGAGTTTTACTTTTGAATATGATTCTGTACATATTTTAGAAGATATTTAAAAAAATCTATTGCCACCATTGAAAAAAAAAATTTTTAATTTTTTTTAAAATTTGGAAAAGTAAAAATTACAAAAAATTGTGTTTGACTGTTAATTTACGCCAGAGCCACGCCCACATTCATTTTTCTTTTAAAAATTTTCTATGAAGTATTGGAAATTTATATTTCAGATTTCAACCCGATATCTCATCTAGTTTAAAAGTTACAGGTTTTTGCCACCAACTTTGGAAACGAGTGACAGTGCGTCGACGTCAACTGCGCACATTTTTAAATCGAAGCGCGCGCTTTGGTTGTTCGGTTGTTCAAAACGGCGGTTTTCTATTTCACTTTTCATTTTCATGCTGTCGACTTCGTTGCTGTTGTTACGCTTAACAGTTGCAGTTGCATTTCGAGTCCGTCGGCACGTCTTTGTCAGGGTTGCCAGCGTGAGTTCATTTTAATTGCCAGCGCATTCCGCTGGAGTTGATCTACGTTTCGTTGAATTGAATTGAGCCTGGCCCAAGGGGCATTCAAACTTTGTTACGTTGTTTGCAACAGGCAGTTGAAGGTCTGTTCTATCTATTTATTTGTGTAACAATTGGACTTCTCTCTCAGCTTAGTCTATCGATACTTTTGATAATTGATATTTTACTGTCAATTGAAACATGCATAGATTAACCTAATACATAAGAATTGTAAGCAGGGATAAAAACCGAAATCGAAACCATAATCGTTGATCGGTATTGACCGATTGAAATTGGAAATCACAACAAAAACCGTATCCAATAGAAACTTTTTTACCGATTAGTAACCGATTCATGTGTAATGGTAAGTTTTCGTACAATTAAACTTTAAAATCACTGCGGACGGCAGTTATATACCAATTGAAAGGTATAAATTTGACTAACAAAAGTGCATACTAAGACTTTTGAAAACTCACCTGGCTTGTGAGATAAACAGGTGTAAGTGGGAGGGCAAAATTTAAACGATTGGAGCAAATGGGGCCGTTGGAGCCTTTTGGTAATTTTTTTTAATTTTTTACTATTTTTATCTAAATTCGCGAATAACACCTCAATCATAAAAATCTGACCACAGTTTAAAAAGATAATTATTTTTGAAATTTTTAATTGCCTTAAAAAAAATGAGATGAAAAGTCAGTTTGTCTGTTTGTTTGTTTGTTTGAATCAAAGCGTTAATATAGCTTAAAATGGTAAATGAGGATAAAAAATCTAGAAACTTTTGATCTACGACTTTTTTGAAAAAGCTACAGTTGAAATACGGTATTTTTTCCCACCTTTTGGCGGTTTTTGAGAAAGCGCCACTAAAATTTTTTTTTAATTTTCAATGTATTTCAGCTTGTAAAATTTTTCTTTTTTTATATATATGACACAAAAAATTTAACCGATGGGTTTGGAAGATATTACCTGTTAACTGAATATATATAACTGAATATATACAGCAACAAAGTGTCGTAGCAGCCATAGATTGAGAGTGCTGTTAGCTTTTGCGCTAGGCAATTGGGTTTTTTAAAATAATCTTTCTTTTTCTGATAATGAAAACAAAAAATATATATATTCTTGAGAAAATTTATTATTTAGAACAATATTTCATACAAGAGAATTATCCTTCATACTTGGGCATTGCAAAACGAACCAGGGTTGCCAAACAACTCATTTAACTTGTAAGAATGCGGGCTTTAATTTGTTTTGGTTTAGGGGGTCTCGCAACGCACTTTGACAATGTGTTTTTATTCTCATTATTATTTTGGCCATGGTACTGACGTAGATTTCTACAAACACTAAACACCTTTTGACATAGTTATAATGTCAAATTTCTGATATCTTATAAAAAAAAACCTCTTTACGAGGTAAAAGTCTAGTGACGAAAACATTTTCATGCCCTAAAATTTTTGATATTGTATTTTGTGACGATAAGAGTTTTCTTTATAAGTTTTATTTACCGAAACAGTAAAGGAAACCGAAATTCGTAACAGTTCGACTTCCGGATAAAAAGTATCCTTATCTTTGTGTCTCCTAATAATAACTTTGTTTCTTCGCGTTTGTATGGATTTTAAACAGAATAAATACAGTCCCTCTCATAGGTGGGTCTGAAATATTTTCGGGAAAAAAAATGTTGGTGTCCAATAAATTAACTGTCCTCCGTTCTTTAAATAGAATTTGCATCCTTCTTTTTACAAGTTTATCCATATCATCAACATCATCGATATTTATTTGTCGAATTTCGATTTAACTTAAAAAAATAGGCAATGGGTAATTGGAGCAACATATTCTACTTCTTTTTAGATCGTACCAATAAAATGACGTATTCATAAACAATCCCAAATAGAATTTAGCCGTTTGAAATGTATTCTGTTTATTCAACTGATCCTAGCGAGCTGCTTATGTACTGTAAGACCTCTTCCCAAACTTCTGCTGACTTTTACAAAGAATATATTGCTTTTTCTAAATATTATGAATTTATTAGGTAATCTAAAAAAGCAGTCTATTCATTGCATTTTTATTTTTCAGAAATATCTACACTTCCGTCTAGTAGAATTTCTTCAAATTTTCTTGCTTTTAAAATTACATAATGGCTAAGTCTAGCTATTTAATAGCTAAAACGGCCACATTACAGGCTGCCATTGCCATTGCTAAAATTGAGGTGTCTTTTGTTGGGGATAATTTAATTTTCCTGTCGAAATGATATTTTCAAACAGCTGTAAAAATATTATGTGTAGAGTGATCGTTCAACAAAAAGTTTGACTAAGTTTAAGGTAATAAATTCTAACCCTCGAAATGAATGTGTCCAATCAGACCTGGTTACAGAAGAAGTATTCAAAGAATATACAAGTTGTTCTACTTGGAAATTATTTGAATGATCGCGGGAAATAATCAATAAATTTATGGTTGGAACTGCATTTTAGAAGATTACTTTATGAACATCGTAAGAATAGGAAAGAAAAAGGGCATTTTTGTTTCGCTGTAAATAATAAATGTGTTGTTTCTTTTATTTGTACAGCTGTTTAAATGATTTTCGAAGCGTTGTTAGCTTTTTTGCAAATGTGTGTGTATACATGCATACATATGTATGTATTTCTATGCTTACATTTTTTTCTTCGATTTTCTGGTTTGCCTATTTGAAGTCACTCTACCACATTTGGCGGCAAACAAATTAATTTTTGCGCCTACATAAAGCTAATTGACTTGAATGGGCGTCCGTCCGTCTACGTGTCTTTCAATCTATCTTTTGCTCTGTCTCTGTTTCTATCTGTTAGCGGCACTTAATTGTGGCCGCAATTAATAAAGCCAAAGCTGAATAGGCAGCTCAACATTATCTACATCTTGGAAACGCTTACTGGCGCCACCTACAACAGCAATGAAAGCCGACGACAAAACGACGTTTGACCTATAAAATTCCGTGGTTATATGCAAAACTGAACAAACGGGGTGAGTGAGGTGCAAGAGACAACCAAAGAGCGGCGAGCTGAGAGAGAATACACAGACATATGTAGCTGGGCCCACGTCCACGTGAGGCACGATTGATTGGGTCAACTGAGTTGGCACCTTCAGCGGAAGCGGATCAAGTGCATGCCACACACAGACACGTGCAACGTTGGGCGTGTTTGGTACGTCCGTCCGACGGAGAGGACAAAACTATGCCAAACGCTTTGGTTAATTAGAAATCAATTGAAACGCATAGAACGAACTTGTCAGCAACAACAACAACATCAGCAACAACAGCAAATGCAACTGCAGCAACAATCTGGCGACCCAAATAAGTTTTCAATTGCCCCCGCTGCGCCTTCGTCATTGTTTCTGCTGCTGTTGTAGTCGTTGTCGTTGTTGTCGTTGTTGCCCCTGTCGTCGTCTTTGGGTGGCATGCAAACCAAACTGAGTACAGAGAACCAGTATGCCTGCCCCTGTCCCCTATTTACCTCTTGCCCCTCGCTCGCTGTGCCAACTTGGCTATCTTAAAATTGCTTAATTGTTCGACTTGCATACAGAATTGATAGCCGAAAGCACAAGCGGATGAAGTGCTGCCACAGACACCGCAAGTGACTCCACGATCCACAATCTGTAACATCGGCAATTGACAATGTGTCATCGTTAAAATGTATACTTCGATGGATTATTATCGAGTGCAATAGTCGACAGTGGATTCACAAATTTTTAACCTATTTTTAAGGACTAAGTTGAATGGGTAATCCAAGAAATTCCTCATTATCGTAATCATTGTATTAAAACAGATACACATTTTCGGGACACATTGAATTCACTATGGTATACGAATCTATAGGAATCTAGAATCCCATGCATTTAAAACAAAAAATGTTCACACCTTATTCAATGTCCACATGTTTATATAGCGTAATATTCTTTTAAAATTAAACTGTTTACTTTTGAAATAAATTTAAAGCTTATTGGGATTAGTCAGGCTTTTCTTTTGCTTTAATCATTTTTGCCACCCAACTGTGTGTGAAACTGATAAAATATGTATCAGTTCATTTTTGAAAACAATCCTCAAATAATAATTGTTGAGAAAAATAATGGTTTGCCCCTTGATTTGAAATTTTCATACAAAAAAATAAAAAATCTGAGGTTTTTTCTTCCCCTCGGTTTGTTGAATTTTGAACACAATGTCCTCTTATTGGGACTTTGTGATGGTTTTACAAAACAAAAAAAAAATTTTTTTCATAAGTCGCATCTATAACTCATGTAAAATATGTGGTTAAAAGGATTTTTATATATTAGATGTCGTTTAAAATTTATAGCGCTGAGAAGGAACGCGTTTCAATGCCCAACATAGCGAATTTGAGCATTCAAACTCGTTTTTCTCGAAAACACTTTTTTTCAACTGGTCGCCATGATATCTCAAAAACAACTTGACCGATCGACTTAAAATTTATAGGGTATGTTCAGCACATGTGGGACAAGATAGGCTAGGATAATTAAAATAGGTCACATCGCTTTTTTTTATGCAACAAAATAGGACAAAACAAAAGCGTGTTTTTAGAAGAAAAAAAATTCAAAGTCGTGTAAAATTTTTATTTTTCAATATTTTCGAATAATCCTAGTCTATCTTGTAGCTACAGCTACACAGATTATAATGGCTTTTAACTTTTTGATTTCTGATCACTTAGTCGGCCGGAATCGTGGCGACCAATGCAGTATTTTTTTTATTAAATGTATTAGTTCCCCGCGCTGTATCACAAAAAGTTTTTAACAATTCGACTTCAAAAAAATTCTTAATGTGCATTAATAGTAAATAAATAAATTGTTAAATATTTCAAAGCTCTAAGTTTTAAACGCACTTCACAAAAAAATTCCCAAAAAACAGAAAAAAAAAAAAAAAAAAAAAAAAGGCCGTCACACGGGCCAACCCCCTTTAACATCTCTGGTCAAAACTAATGTAAATAAACTGCTGAAAATACTGCTTTAAATATTTTGACATTTTCAATAACTCAGCGTCTATTCCATAAAAATGTTAAAGTCCAGGAAATAAGCTGTGAGCCATTGTTGCCTTCTTATACTTTTTAACAAAATTTGATCAAAATTTACAACTTTTTAATGTACACTGAATATAAAAAACAACCCAGAAACTACAACAGCTCTTTATCTAGCTCTTTTGAAAATTCCAACCATTTTTTTTTTATTTTTTGAAGAATTGAAATCTTTACTGACAGCAAATCGATCGGTTACGCGCTTCACAGAATAGCAAATTGTGAGGAATTCGAGACATTGACTGAGGAATCGTAAGTTTACATAGTATGTATGTATTAACTGTCTTAAGCGTAACAAAATAAATAAATACAGAAGAAGACTTGAAAAATGTTTTCCTATTGAGAAGCGAGAGAAATGCGAGTAATTTCTTTGTGATTCAATTGGCGCAAGTGACACGGACACCCTTCCCAAAACACAAGCACACACACTCACGCACAAAGCCATTTTAGTTTACTTCAAGTTGCAGTACAGGTGTTTCAATCATTGCTTGCAATTTGCATGCATGTCACGTTCGTCGACTTTGACTTTGACTTCATCACCTGAGACTGAAGTCCCGCTCCACCCGTCTTCGAAGTCACTAAACCGCCCCCACCTCATAGCCGAGAGAAACAAATGAGAAAAATCAATTGACCGCAAAATCGATTGAAATCTTTAGCCATAATTAAGCTAGCGAACTGAATGAAAGTCTTGGCAGTTGATCCATAGAGAACTACGATATCTCACTGCGTGGCATTCTTCAAGTTGTTGGCTGCTACTGATGCTGCTGCTATGGTACTGTGTCTTAGCCGCACACCGGTAATGTTGGAGAGTCAAGTTGCATTGTGCGCGGGCGATGCTCTGTGCGAGCTAGAAAAATGAGAAATTGGCTTTGGATGCATCGGTTGCATAAAAAGTTGCAATTACATTTTGCGCTTCATCATGATAAAGTTGTTGTTGCTCGGCGACGCGTCGCTGCTAAACGTACAGATGTGTGTGAATTTGCTATGCTAGCAACACCAACAACAGCAGCGACAACAAAAACAAGAATGCGGTCAGAGTTCATTGAACTGCTAGAAATGCTTTGTAAGTTACGAGTACTCATCATAATGATGAAGATGATGAAGTTGTTGTTGCTGATGCAGATGCACATCATGATAATGATGAGGTTTCAGTGGCAGCTGGCACTTTAGCGAGTCAGCTAGAAAAAAGAACGCCTCCAGCTGCGCAAGTGTCGAAGGAGTAGACACCGCGATACTGCATGTGACACGATAAATAGTTGCGAGCGAGTGTGACATCAATTCGATCGATCATTCCCCGAAAAAACTGGATTGAAGAACACACAAAAAAGCGAGTAACTACAACATAGGCCAAGTTAAAGCTTGTATATGTTAAAATTTCCAAAAAAAAAGTTGGCTGATTCGAATCCAATTGCCTGAAAGAAGTAATAGGAATAATGGCCGTGTTCACCAGAACAAATCAACAACAGAAAATCGATGAAATTTGCATGATTATTCTGGTGAAATGCAGTGATTAGCAATCATGATTTCAAATTTTGTGATGTATGATGACTGAAAATTCATCACCAAAATAGTACGCTGAAATTCTGTGATGTGATGCTTTGTTATCGAACAAACAAAATACATGATTACTGATTGATTAGTTCTGGTAAACACGGCCAATGTCTATCCCAAAAAATTAAATTTTGATTATAATTTTTATGAATTTTTTTAAACTTTATTTATCACGCTTTATGAAGACTTTCGTGGAGTGAAAATAGTGCCCTATTACGTTTAATAGAATAGAATATCTTTTAATCAAAAACTTCAAAATTTGTGGCGGTGGACAGAACTTTCGATTGATTTGTGCACCTTTGGTGTTTTGGCAGGCTTTCGGTAAGAACTAGGGCTTCTTAGATGTCAGATGCTTAACAGAAACTAAATAAATCTATTTCCACCAAAACTTACGTTAATCTCTAATGCAAAAATCAAAGCACTTTAATTTGACTTTACTCATTTAATGTTAAATGTCGAGTTACAAAATTTGTCAATTTTATTAGAAAATATACATTACAAAATATGAGGAAAACAAATGCAATAATAAATAGATTAAATTGAACCAAGCTGTATATAATCTTAAAATTAAAATTCTATTTTTGTACTGGTATGTACCGGTACTGATGCCAGAACCGAAAGAAAAAAAAACAGAAATTTTTATTTCCGCTTGATTCCCTGTTTAAAAGCAAGTCTTCAAGAAATTTAATTTTATACCATTTATTTTAATCTTCTTATTCCAAGTATTTTCTGCAAATATAAGTAACTACAAGTAAGTAAGTATAATCTACTGAGGTATCACCAAAACAGTACTTTAATATATATTCTTCTATATCCATCCCCCAATCACCTTTAACTGCTTTTGAAACTTTTAATATATGGATGTATGAGAGATGCACCCATTAAAAGCGATCTGAAAAGCTCATCGGACTATTGAGCGACCAAGCGACCCACTTGTTTACCCTTAACCTCAAGAGTGAAATGCACTATCGTGACCTTTGTGCACGCAAATATGTGACTGCAATATTTATGCACTTGTTTCACCACAACACCAACAATAGCACGACTTTCCAATAAAGATAGAGAGAGATAAAGAAAGAGAGAGAGTAAGCTTCCTTTTCTTGCTTATCAACTCTTACGTTACAGCTGTAACTATATTTACATTAATTATATTTAATTTATTTTTATCATTTCAGTTTAATTTTAAGTTAAAACTAAGGTGCGTTTCATAATCATAAGACACCCCAATTTTTGTTAATATTTAATTAAATACATTTTGGATCGAAGTTGTTCTTTAATATAAAAGTATTAGCAATATATCAAACAAGTTTAATATATTAGCAATAAAACAAACAAGTTTCAGTAGATTTTAGGATGGTTAGTTTGTTTAAACAAAATTAATTGACGAAAAATTAATATTTGGGCGTTTTATAAAGATAAGACACTTTTCAATAATTATGTAACAAATTGATTGATTGACAATTCTTGGGGATTATGTGCAGATATTTAACTTTTTGATAGTCCTATTGTCCCAACTTTAGCAATACAAAACAATATTTTTCCATCGATTCGTACAACTTTTTCAAAAGATTGGGATCTTCACTGTTTACTTCAATATAAGGAAGGAGACTGATTTCTAATACACGAATGTACTTCTTACTGTTCATTCGAGATGATATGAACTGTAAATCCAACATGGCTTTCGATGTAAAATCACCCTACATCATAACAAAACGACCACCAATATTTTGTTTAGAAAAGTAAATTGGATCCTGTTGCAAATCTGTCCAATAGAATCGGGAGTCATCTGGACTATCAAGATTCCACGTATTTTCAGCAGAAAAAATAATTTGTAAAAGACAAATTGTAAATCAGAGGAATGTAAGGACCAGATTTATGACTTACTGTTTACCAATCAGTAGTGAGATGATCATCCGAAAATTAAAACTGCGCCTGCTTTTGCCGTGGCATAAGATGTGGTTCTTCCGACATTTTTGAGAACTTAGTATCCTTGCTTGCGACGCGGCCAAGCTGTAGCAAGATGCGGATGAGTTTGAACTTTACTGATTTCAGGCAGAAAGCGCAAGCTTCAAATTGACGAAATTAGCTGAATTGTATAAAAAAAATTCGGACTACGCATCGACTTCTATTAATTTTTCTCGAAATAAGTGATAATGATAAGCCAGGTTCACTGGAGGTCTAAATTTATCCATGATCTTCACTCGACAACATTATACTTCGCGGCATATTTCTTAAAAAAGATTTAATGTTTAATAAAACATCAAACAAAATCACACTGATTACATTTTCGTTCACCAAAATCAAATTTTTAACAACTGTCCTATCATTATGAAACAGCAAAAATTAAAGAAAACAGAGCATGTCATGCAAAAGATAATTGTTATCTGGATGCATTAGAACTGGCGCCAATAACGATTCTTCACAGATAGCCAATTAATATTGGATCATTTATTTCTAAGAACCCGCTTATTTAAATTCTTTCTTTAATTTTTGTTGAAGTTGAAAACGCACCTTAGTATATACATAACTTCATTATAAGGTAATATCACATTGAGTTCTTAATTCAATTATTATTTTTAAACGTTGTTTTGGCAACTGCACTTAGTTGGTATTAAATAAATCTTATAAAAAAACCTCTTTACGAGGTAAAAGTCTAGTGACGAAAACATTTACATGCCCCAAAAATTTCTGATATCTAATTTTGTGATATACATATAAATAATAAAAAAAAAAAAATCTTGGCATTCGGCACTGCGTAAACAAAATATTAGGATTTTTTTACTAATTACCGTTAGCTTCTGCTATTACCTATCATCCTACTTAATCGTAACAAGATCGGACACACAGAAAGGTATTAATGGCTGATTAACGCTGAAAGCATGCAATAAAAAGATTTTACATTTATTAAAGTAAATAACGGGTATCCTATAGTCGGGAGCTCGACTATAGCCTTTCCCACTTGTTTTTAAATTGTATTTTTATCGGAACGTACCGGTACTAATACCGGAACCGAAAGGGCAAACCCGAAATAGAACCTTTTACCGGAAGTACCGGAACCGGAACCGATATTTGTTTCGGTATAACTCCCTGGTTATACCAGTTACTTAAAAGGGGATATTGTATTCGTTGCAATGTATGTAACAGGGTGAAGGAAGCATTTCCGACCCTATAAATATATATATTCTTGGTCAGCATCAACAGCCGATTCGATATAGCCATGTCAGTCTGTCTGTCTGTCCGTGTGAGGGCCTAGATCTCAGAGACTATAAGAGCTAGAGCGACCAAATTTGGCACACAGACTTCTATAAACCCCACGCAGGTCAAGTTTGCTTCAAAATTTCGCCACGCCTCTTTCCGCCTTCGTAAATCGCGAAATGCCACTTACCTTTTACTTTTACTAATTACCGTTAGCTACTGTTATTACCTATCATTCTACTTAATCGTAACAAGATCGGACAAAGAGAAATGTGGTAATGGCTGATAAAAGCTTTTAAGCAATGTAAGTGCCTAAAAGTATGCAATTAAAATATTTTAAATCTATTAAAGAAAGTAAAGGGTATCCTATATTTTAAATCTATTAAAGAAAGTAACGGGTATCCTATAGTCGGGAGTTCGACTATAGCCTTCCCCACTTGTTTTAACTCGTTTTGATATCTAAAATTTGTTTGTCTCCGTAAGAAGCTTTAATGATCCCGTCATGTTGTAACGAATCAATTGGGGTACTCCCAATTTGGATATTACGCACTAAAAAGCGCACTAATCCCTAAGTCTTGTCTGCTGAAGTCTGCTATTTAATAATTACTGATTTCTGAACACTACAAATCCAACCTACACCTAAAAAAGTAAATTGTAAATGAAACGGACTGTGCATATTTTTTGATAACCTTTCTTCACTGCAGGTACATATGTATATATTTCTATCTGAAGTTCTCCAATTAAAATTGAATGTTTTTTTGTTCTTCAAATGTGTGCGGGTGAGTTTGTTTGCGTGTGTTTGTGTAAAAAGTACGTGTGATAATTGTTGTAACAACAAACGTAAGCCAAAGAATTTCTTGTTTCAATTGAATGTCGCTGGGAGAGATAAGGGGCTACTCAGTTGCAGATTCGCTTGCTTCCTTTGATCTATTTTAGAAGCCCCTGGAGCAGGAAGCCATCGTCAAGCAAAATAACAAACAAATACAAAGAAGACACAGATACACTTCACTCACACTCACAAGCAATCGTGCTACACAAGTACATACACAGATATGAAATGATCGTCTTCTCAAAACAAAGCGAACCAACTATGCCATCTAAGCTTCAACTATGTACAGTACATCAGCGGTGGGCACAAAATCTGAACTCGGGAGCTCCACAACAACAAGTACAAAAAGACGCGTCGCGCCGTCAGTGCGAGCCAGTCTTTTGTGCGACTTCACGGCGCCGAATAGGCAGAAATAAAGTTGGGAGCTGCCGCATAGCTCCCGGAGCTCATGCGTGCCCGCCCCTGATGTTAATATGTACATACAACGGTGGCCAGAAAGAAAGTTTTGTATCATTCAAAAGGAATTCAAATGATCTTTCCAGTGATGCCAAGCTTTACATTAAGTAATATCAAATTATGAGAAGAGTTAACTTTAAGTGGTGTCAAAATACTTATGGCCACCGCTGTATGCATGTATGTAGTAGTAGTATGTATGTACATGCATATGTATCTTCATGCACAACTTGGGCAAATACAGAGAAAAAGTTATACTCGTAGTTGCCTGCTCAAACCAAGAAAAGAGAAAAATACTAACTATGCGAACTTTACTCTCTATCGCTCTCAAAACTATTAATGTATGTGTGTGCACATGTATAATATGTATGTACGTATACATACATATGTACGTGTGCTTTTGACAGCGATCGGTCATAGGGATGCATGATTTTATCTGATTAAATTTCTCCGTGCCGTCTCTCTCTCGCAAGTGCAATTCAAAGATTGAAAACAATCCCAAAACGGTAATATGTACTATGTACCTTCAGAGTTATCAAGTTCGTTAACTTTGTCACCCACTGTTTAAGTTGGGAATCTTGAGCGACAGAAAGAGAGAGTCTTTAAAGTGACTATCCAATAAGAATCATATAATAAGACGCTTATCAAAACGTCTGAGTGAAAAGCCCAAACAAGAAAATATTATTTTCAAAAATTTTACAAAAATTAAAGAAAATTGGAAAGAAAAACAGAAGAAAAACGACTTAAATATTAGAAACTTACCCAGAAGCAAACGAAGACCTTGCAACGAAAGTTTACGTTTTATTTTGTTTGTTTTCTTGTTTCTGATTTGATGTTTGTTGTACGCGAAGAACAGCAATTGCAGCGCTGCAAAAGGAAACGCGTATAAGAAAAGCAACAGAAACAACAGCAAGAGATGCGGCTTGAATGCTGCTGTTAAGATTAAATATCTCCGGACCGCATTTATTTAGTTATCGTTATCCTAACCGAAAGTTTTGGCTTATAATTAAATACGCACATAAGCAGACAACAAGACGTAAGTTGGTAGGTGCGATGGGGGGTTATTATGCCGCAGGGCGGGCTATAAAAGTTTGCGCTTGCGTCAGCGTCGACAGCGCTCTATGCAACTGAAATCGAATTTTCCTCCAAAAAAAGAAGAAAAGAAATACAAAACACAAAAAGAAAAAACAGAAACAAAAACAGACACTGCGATAGAAGACGCAAGCTAAGAGGAAAACGAGTTAAGACACAGACAACAAGACAATGCCCTGCCGTCGTCGTCGTCGCCACTGCTGCCATTGCTGCCGTCACTTGCTGCAGCAGGCAGATAAAACACAAAAAAAACCAGAGCCAGCAGAAGCATCAACAAGAACGGCAACAGCAGCGACCGCCGATTATAGTTATTGTTGTTGTATCGTTGTATATATATTTTTTGTACATCGTTTTTGTTTACGCGCGACTTGAAAATTTAACTTTGTTTTTGGTTTTACTACTGTTGGCCAGGCTTACGTTTTAATATTTTGACGTCTTTTTAGTTGCGCGCGCGCATCTCCTAACAAAAAAAAAAACAAAAAAGCTAAGAAGCACCACAAACTACACACACAACACAAAAACTGAAAAAAAAAATAGAAAAGATACCAAAACACTATGATCAGAGTGCTCCTTACTTTCGACGATTTTATTGCTATCACGTTGTTGCTTTAAAACAATTCTCTTATGTTAATTATTTCATAATTTTGTTAGTAGTTTGTTCTTTAGTTAAAACAACAACAGTACAGCACTAAAGCGACACGACGACCGCGCGCAACAAAAACAAAATGAAGACTAACAACTAACGTTAGCAATGTGAATGCAAGCGCAACGCCCCAAAATACCAAAAGTGACTAGTGCCTGCCTGACCCGTGTCTGTGAAAATACCATACACATATTGCGCACTTTGTTTAATTGTAAGCTCTCATTTAAATTAATCTTACCAAGTTTGAACTATTAACATTACTTACGTAGGCATTTTTTTAATATTGTTTAAATAATATACGTTGTGTTTTATAAACTTAAAAAATATAATCGAAGTTCGGTCACACTATCTCGCAGTGATGCCAGACCATTTTTTTTGGTAAAACGCTTAAAGTTTTAAAAAGCTGACACTAGCTGGCGCTACATTTTCTGCTCAGTGGTTGTGTTCGGGAAGAACAAGAACAGAAATAATAACAAGCTATTAATATGTGTGCAATAGTAAAGCTGGCATACCCTTTTAAAGTGGTTTGTATTATTATTAGTAATATACGATATCAACTTCTTTATTAATTGACGGACCAAATTGTAAAGAAATGTGTTACTGCTGATATACGAGTCGGTCAAGGTAATATTTGGATAATTTCTTGAGTGAAAATTGCAAAGTGCTTGGTAAAGTCGATATGACTGATAACTTTCAGAGTTCCTAATGTGCAGATACTCGGTCAGCTGGGACGCTTTTTTCTTTAATTTTTGTTGTTGTCGTTGTTGTTTTGTCTGTTTGCGTTTGCCAAAAGCTGCGTTCGTTCTCTGTGTTGTCATCGTTATGTGTACGCATTGTTGTTGCCAAAAAGCTTTTTCAACTTACAACTGCTGCGCTTAATTTTGTTCTATTTGGTAAATCGAATTGACACAGTTAAATCTCAGACAGTTGTAATCGTTAAAAAAATCGGTAACTGCTGCACTGCATCAGCAATGACACTCAAGTGATTTGGCTGACTATCGAATTCTCATTCGACTTTTATTCACAGTTCGAGTGGGAATAACGATTTGACGAACAGAAATAATGTCAACGGAAAGCAATACGCCCGTAGATCCGCGTGTCCAGGTATGTGCATCCATCCACATAAAGTATACTAAATATACACATAAATAAAAACATGAATGTATATCAATTGCTTCACCAATTGACAGATTGAGCTGGAGAAGCTGAACACGGCAACGGACAATATCAACAAATACGAAGTGGAACTCGATGTGAGTTATTGATTTTTTGTGTGCTGTGTCCACTTTACATAACGATAACGATTAACGATAACGATAATCACATTGTCAGGAGTCGAAATGCGAGTTCAAGCGTCTGCTGGCCGAGAGCGTGGTGCGTATCAAGGCGGCTGCCCACAAGCTGGGCAACTCCATTGATGCCGCCAAGCCATATTACGAGTCGCGCATCTATGCCGCCCAGCTGGCCAAGGAGACACAGCAGGCAGCGTCCAATCACGAGAAGGCCAAGTCCATACACGCCGCCGCCAAGGAAATGGTTTACCTGGCCGAGCAAGGACTCGGCGAGAAGTCCACGCTGGACACCGCCTGCCAAGAGATGCTCAGCCATGCGGCTAGCAAAGTCAACCAGTCACAGCTGGAGGTCACCGACACTCGCAATGCCCTCAAGATGTGCCAACTAAAGCTCGAGGTGGCCAACAATCGTGTGGGCAAACTTCAGGGTCAACTTAAGCAGGCGCTACGTGCCTCCAGGTACGTTTCGCCTCCGCCGCTCTTTAGGCTCCCCTCATTTAATTTAACGCATGTCCTGGTAGGGAATCTTTTTTTAGTTAAATTCGGTTTCATTATTTTATTCCATGAGATACTGATAAAAATCCCATTGGAAATTACTCTCTTCCTAATACTCGTGTTCGTTCATCTTATGATAATTGATTTCACTTACATTTATCACATTCCCAAGTCTAATCCGTTTACTCAAGGATTAGGAATTCGTGTACAGTTATTCAATTATAGGGTTCTTGATATAAGGTCCTTATCAAAATTATAAGACACATCATCCCCTCGTAAAATCTTTGTCATTAAGAATTTAGCAAAAACAATAATAGAGAACGAAAGAACAATGAATTGACTATGAAGTTTTACCGTTACGTATTATTTTAATCATTGTTAGGTAAACTTCACATAATTTTTCGTATTTTGGCACCCTTTAAAGTTAGTTCTAGTCAAATTTTGAACTTATTTCATGTAAAGTTTGGCAAAGGTCTTTTGAATTTCTTTTGAATGATAAAAAACTTTCCTTAACCCATTAGGCCCACTGAAATTTTCGAATTTTTGTAAACGTCTACTTTTTCAACTTTTTTCCTCGATTAAAAAAAAAAAATGTTATGATGCCGAAAATTTCTTTGAACAACTTAAATAGTGACTGCAAAAAATTGTTTACAAATATCTCTTCGCCAGTATTTTTTATAATTTCTTTTGCCATTTGCAAAAAAAATTATAAAAAAAAAAATACTACTACTAAAAGGTGTTGAACAATTAAGTATTTGTTTATGAAGTATATTAATGTTTTTTTTTTAGCTAGATGGCCTTTAATGAAAAATATTTAACAAAAATCGGACTGTCTTATAATTTTGATAAAAACCTTAATATTGATATATTGATAGATGATGATGATATATTTTTTTAGAATGCTAATATCAATATAGATATAATTTAGCCACTGCCAAAAATATCAAGAAAAAATAAAAAAGGTTCATATCGAAATATAAATGATATTGATAATTTTAAAAATATCAACAGTTTGGATTAGTTATGGGAATCTGCCAGGACATGTTGACATTTATATCGGCCACATGATTAGCTGATCAGCCGATATGATAAGCTCCTAGATTTCTTGGCTGTTTGGTTTTGTTTATTTTTATTTTTGGTTTTTATAACTTTGGTTTCACTTTCGGTTCTGTTCCGTTTCTATCGTTTTTGGTTCCTTAGATTGGAGCTGAGGCGCAATTTACTTTTGTTAAAATACTTTAGCAATTTGCACGCTTTGTATTGTACCCTGTGCTCGTGAGTATTCCTCACCTGACGCCCACTTGTCACGCCCACTAATCTGCGGTCGTCCCGCCCGCTCCGTCCTTGTCCAATCCAAATGCAGGCCCTACTACGAAACGCGAGCAAATTACAATGGACTTTTGAAGGCGCAGAAGCTGCGCGTCAACGAGCTGGAGTCAAAGGTCAGCGCTGCCAAATTGACCTACAACGAGGCGCTCAAGAATCTCGAACAGATCTCAGAGGATATACACAGACAGCGGCAGCAGCGCAACAATCTCCTCAACTACGAGGCGATGCTCCGTCAGGTGGACGCTGTTGATGCTCTTACGGCGGGCCAAGTGCAATCGGAGCAAGTGCTGGCGGAAACGGAGCTGGAACCAGATATGGAGCCGGATGAATATCTATCCATGCCAACTCGACTAAGCAGCGGTGCCAGCTCCCCACGTCAGCGCCAGGCCGATCCGCATGACTGTCCACATTTGCTGCATGATTTCGAGGCTGTGCTGACCTTTCCACAGAAGCTGGCTGGTGGCATGCACAAATCGGCGAGCACCAGTGCCACGGATGGCGACAATAATCTGTTTGCCCAGGCGCAAGGACTTCACGGTCCCTATGAGGTGAAACCGCGATCCGAGTCTGGCAACAGCTCGCTGACATCAGCTTCGGCGTCTGCATCAATGTCGGTGCCGGCTGCGGACAATGACATCGATCAATGGACAGAGATTCGTTTGTCCCACTCGGATAGCACAAGTTCGAGCTACTCCAATCAGTCGCTGCTGGAGCAGCACGGCGTGGATGGCTCTGGCGGCATAGGCGGGGGTGGCCAGGGACTGGGTTACGGCTTGGGTAGCCTGGAGCCGGATGCACAGTCGCAGCACTCGACATCATCGTCGGATGAGCCCAAGCGGAAGGTAACCTGCACTACCATATTCCAGGATGACAGCAGCGGCATCGGCCTGGCCGGTAACCAAATGAGCCGCAAGCAGAGCCTCAGCCAATGGCTGTCACGATCCAACAGCTTCAAGAGCAGCGGTCGTCGTCAGAGTCTCGATCTTCTCATTGATGCCGGCGACAAAGTGAAGGATGTATTCAGCTATGGCTTTCAAAAAGTCGGACGCAGCCTGGAGCGGCGTAACAGTGAATCCGAAATGGCCAGCGAAGGCCAAGGTGAGACGGATGCGTTGCTGGCAACAACAAATACTACGACGACAACAGCGGCAGCAGCGACAGGAGCGACATCAGCATCGATTGGGGCAACGGGCACTTTAACGGCTAGCAACAACAGCCACAGCAACAGCAGCGCCGGCGATTTCTTTTCATTTAGCAGGTCAGTAGACGGCAACGGTCGCAGCAGCAGCAGCGGCGGCAGCAGCAGTGGCAGCAGCCTCCTGTGCACGCTGCAGAATCGTCTGACAAAGCTCATATGATCAAAATCGACGCCACAGCGAAGTACTTGATAATCGATCATCGATAATCCGATAACCTGCTTCAATGCTATTCAAAATTCAAACTGCACCCACCTAACAACAAATAAGAAAAAACGAAAATAACTGAGCTACAACTATACAACTACAACAACTAATAAGCTACAGCATTTAACTAAATTCCTAATGCTCGAACAAATGAATTGGCTGCTTTGATTTGGTCTCTTTGCTCTTTGAAACACATTCCATAACAACTACCACCACAACAACAACATCAACTACAACAACTACAACTAAAAGCATTGCACGCACGCACGCACGCTTCTACAAAATACCAAAAAAAAAAAAAAAATACAAATTCAAAAATCTACTCTCAAATTTTGTATGTACTGCAAATACTATATAATGTGTGTGTGTATTTTATGGCGCTCATGAAATAACTGCAAACATTAGACATTATAATTGATTTCCACAACTTCCATTAATATGTAAATATTATTTATTTATTTATTTTGGCACTAGTCACTTTTATAAACATTGGTTTAAAATATTAAGATTAAAAAATTCACAATTAATAAGTATTAATTATACAGTTTTAGCATTTGTTTTAAGATTAATTTAAATTTTAGTTTACAATTGTAATTATTTTAATGATCTATTGTAAACAAAGTACTACAAATTACATTATTATAATACACGTATCACAATAGATCATAAAAATAATTTAAATTCTATTATATTTTCTCTTCAAAGTGTGGATCTTGTGAATTTGTTTTATTTAGCATGTGAAATACTAAAAATAGTTTTGTATTTGTTTTTCATAGTCTTAAAATGATTGGCAGTTATTTCATTGTATCGTCTATCGTACATTGAGTGTGATCGTTTCTCATTTTTCGATATTCTTTAATTCTTTTACTTCCCTTTTCTCCATGCAATCAGTTTCATACACATTTTTCAATTCTTTTTCGCCTTTATACAATTCACTTAATCTACATACATACATACATATCTTGCTTCATTCCATCACATCCATCCTATAACCGTTACTTTCATTATCTCTTTTGTATGACACCTAACAACTATGTATGAACATCAACGATAACTACTTTACAGATCCTCAGAGCCCAAAGAGTTACTATCCGATGAGCAGGTTGAGAATTTACTGTTGAACCATATGGTAGATGAGCACGGCGTCATTATAGTGGAGGAATTAAAGTCACCAACTGCAGCAACTACACCCAGAAGATCAACCACAAGCATGCACCACCCACAACAACAACCACAACAACAACAGCAGCAGCAGCAACACCATCATACAACATTAAGCGTGGCGGGCGCTGCACGTGCCGCATTAATGTTTTAAATTCTGCAATCACAAATGTACTTAATAATGGACCTGCTCGGCCAAATAATGATCATGACCATTTATCATTGCAATCAAATTTAGTAAGAGGCGTACATATCATTCGTCGTTATAGACCTCATTAAGCTGATCGAAGGAAGGAAGGGAGCAGCTGGAGGAGCAGATGGAATCTGTGCAATATTTTGTTTCTATGCATAGTTTTTGGCTATGTTTTAATCCTAACATGTGCAATAATGTTGTATAGAGTACAAAAAAAAAAAATTACATTTTATGCTGTTCTGAAAAGCAATTAACTAACTTACGCGAGTCAGCGGCGATAAGCATACAAATCAGTTAAATGGTTGAGTGTGTAAACATAATAAAATAATATGTATTAGCAACAAAAATTCGAAAGAGATAAGCCACAAAATACAAAATAATTATAGATATTATACAAAGTACGTTAAAATATACATACATACTGATATTGACCGTAGCATATTTATTACTTTCAAATTAATTACAAAGAATTAAAACTTCATTTCTAAATTTGATGCGAGGCTGGACTCACTTAATTTCTACATTTCGTGATGCAAATAACCAACAATTTGAATTTAACGATTTATTTCATTTTATTTTATTTTAAACTCAGTATTTTTTGGGATTTATATTAATACGTAAATGCAGTATCACATATCGATAATATTTTAGTACTATCGATTTAAGACAAAACAGCTGGTTGCTGAGAGGATAACATATGAAGTATGAGTTCCAGCTGCCTACATAATTACACATTCGGTAAATAAATATGACGACCGGCCATCGTTTTGAACATTATTTAAAAACATTTCAAATACATTCCATATTATATTTCGAAGCTGTTAAATTTATAAATTCATCATTTATAGTCATTCATCAGTTGTAAATGGAAATTTAAATTTTTCGGTCAAATTTGAAGTACTTTTCAGTATTTTAATTGCATATTGCTCGTACATCGTATCGATAGCACTTTTCATTCCAATACTATTGGAATTTCGATAGTTTAGCAGCTTCACTGTAACTGAACTCCGAGAAATTCACAACAAAATTAACGAAAAAAAATCGGCTATCAATTTAAGCAACAGCGGCGCATTTCAGTCCGTGCTCTGCGTAACAAAAATGTGCGTGTTTCCGGTGCTATTGCTGTTAATGCAGCTTATGGCCGCAGTAACAGGAGGAGCCAACGAGAGTGCAAGTGACAATGCCTCTGTTCCCAATGTCAATACAACTTTGCAGAGTCAAGTAAAGAACAATGCAACAGTCGCTGCAACAACCACGGGTACAAGTATTCCTCCCAAAACATTGAATATTGAAGGGAATGCCCCCAGCCCTACAAATGAAACGATGGGACTTCAAATCAATGACAAGGACAAGCAGGGCAAGGTCAACGCGACTGCAGAGCAAGCGGCCACATCAGCAAAACCGACAATAACTTCAACAACAGTAACTATACAAATACCTCCAGCAATAAATTCCACAGTAAATTCAACGAAAATAACAAATCCACAAACAAAAACGCCACCTAAATCAGATAAGCCGTTGACCGAAGCAGGGGTATCACAGAGTGACATTAGCAACAACAACGGCAACACGTATAACAACAACAGCTCCGGCAGCAAATCGACGCCAGCAGGTATTGGCAATGGCAGTGCCACCAGCAGCACTGGCAGCACAAGCTCTTCCACGATCAGCACCACCACGACAAAAACTCCAACAGCGGCAACCTCAACATCAACCAAAACAACGACCACGACGACGACCACAACGACAACCACAGCGCGTCCCACTAAGCCCAAAAAAACCATACCCACGGATCATCAAGTGCCAGGAGAAAATAATCAGCTGAATACGTCAGCTGTTATTAATGGTGACAACGTCGATGCATCTATAAAGTCCGATCCAATATCAGAGTCCGTGCGGGAGATGGTCAGCCGACCGAATCATGGCGAGAATGAGTATATTGTGCCAATTGTAGCTGTAATGCTAACTGTTCCAATCGCCTTTGTCGTATTTATAATTATGTATCGGCGTTTTCGGGACCTTTGGACTACACGGCATTACAGGCGCATGGACTTTTTAGTTGATGGCATGTACAACGATTGACGAAGGTGACCACAGCAGCAGCAGCAGCTCAAGAATAGTGTTAGCACTGGCTGTTTAACAAGTGCTGCCATACGGCTGCCTTAGCGGAAAAGAAGATGATGATAAGGCGCAGCAATTAATTGCAATGATTATTTGTTATTTAAGTTTTTATTGTTTTTATATTGCATGAAATGCAAATAGAGAGATAGATGGATAGAGAGAGAGAGAGAGAGAGAGATAGAGACAGAAAGGGAAAGGGGATAGATAGAAGAGTTTAGGCATGCGAGTTGAAAGAGATGAGCGTGGGAGAGAGATAGACAAACTCTCATGTTGATGCGAACGACACTCGCCATCGCCAGGCCAGGCTAAATATACACATTGCTCTGTCAATTAAAACATTGAGAAAACTCTATGATTGGATACTATGTACGTATGTGCGTACGTACGTACATTCAACATAAATACATAGATATTAGCTTTTAACGCAAGTAATTGTTAACAATATACATATATATGTTCACAGCGGCCAAATTGAATTTTTTATAAGCGCAAAAACTGAGAAAATTTAAACTGATTTCATGAGAATATTATATCAAGCATTTCATTAAATGAATTCGAATTTTGTATGCATTTTGTTAGATTTATATACTTAAATATAAACTTTATACGTACACACTCCCATTTACAAAAAGCTGCGACCAAATTGTAGAAACTATCCAAAAACTTAAACCGCAATTAGCAATCAATGAAATCATATAATTACTATACAATATTGACACACACTATCCTATAACCATAATGTGCCTTACTTACTCAGCTCTCACTAATGCTGTAACGAACAGATACATAATACTATATCTATCCTCAAACATCATGTTTACATACTTACATATGCAACTGTATCTATGTATATTTGTAACTGTTACTCTAGGTATGCTATACATAGATATTTCTGGTAGAATTGTAAAGCTCAAAAATATCTTGGCGCAGCATTTGATCTATGCCCCATTAAAATAAAAAACACAAAAATGCCAAAACAAAAACGCAGCTAACCAATAAGCAATTTCGAAATAGTCAGAAAATAAAAGCAAAATGCGCATTTATTGCATAATAATTTGTTATAAACGAAACAATTACAATAAAGCAAATGCAGTGTAACCAATAACAATCCAGCCGTTCACTATATTCGCCTTTTGGTAGCCAAAATAAGAAACGTGAAACATGCGTAACACGAAACGAGCCAAAGAAATGTAAATAATGTGTCCACAACAACCAGAGGAATTATTTCAAAAAGATTATCGAGGTAAAGAGCGCATTCTTCTGTTTTTATATTCCAGAATCCTGAATCGTATTGTACCGAAAAGAGAAACTCTACAAATCTTTTAAATCAGACCTAGAGCCACAGAATGATAATTCTATTGTTCGTTTATGGGCACATTCAGCAAAATAAACAGCTTCTTGATAATTTGCTAAGATTTTTTTGGACAACTCGAAAGACACTTGTACTGTACTTGTACTTAATTTATAATCTTTAGATGTATCACACGTATAATATTTGGTCATTCTTGATAAGGAAATATGTTTTCTGTATCCAAAATTGAGTAGTATAGGCGATTTAGTAGCTTGCACCTGTTGCTGTCGGTAACCTATTCTTAAGCTCTAGAGTTTTCAGACTTTTTATACTTTGTGCGCTTTGAAAAGCCCCCTTGTTATACTGTGTACATTGAAAATGTATAAAAAAGGGCTTAATGGTTTTGTGAAATGTATGTAACGGGCAGAAAGAGGCGTGGCAGACTCCATAATGTACATATATACTACAGTTTAAATTGCTTAGCTGCCTCGATATTTGGCTGCATCGGTAAGATTCATATGGGTAATTCTCTAATGTCGAATGCGACATTCGTACATACGCATTCAAATTGAAATACAACATGAGCCAAGATTTTTTTTGTTTTGACAAAAGGTGAAACTTATAGGTCTTGTTTCTAAAAAATGCTAGCAAAAATATTTTTGAAAATTTTTTTTTGCAGTTACTCTTAGAATTGTTCCAAGAATTTTTTTGCATCAAAATATTTTTTGTGAAAAATCGAGGAAAAAAGTTGAAAAAGAAGACTTTTGCAAAAATTCAAAATATTCCATGGGTGCTCAATGGGTTAAGGAAATTTTTGCATCATTCGAACGAAAATTAAATGACCTTTCCAAATATATACATATAATAAGCTATTATTTTCTTATTTAAAGTCAAAATATTACATTTTTAAGGGTTTGCAAAGAATTACTTGACAAACTGTATGTATTAAGAAAACTTCAATCTGTAAAGTTAAGTACAAAAAGTGTTATATAACAGACCAATGTTTAACCTAACAGCTGTTAAAGTCAGCTGTTGCTTTCGAATAGCACGTGCATTAACATTGCAACATTTTTGCAGCCTATTTTCAAATTGGTACTTACTCCTCAAAGGCTAATCATTTTTTTTATATCATTTTAAATGGATACCAATTATACGGGTTTGTACTATTGGTTGGTTGTACTAGTATTCTGTGTTTTTGTGTGTTCTATTAATATTTTGTAAAATTAGATAATGCTTTGAAAGCTAATTTCTTGGAAAGAAATATCAACTTAGCAAAGATGCTTAACGAGGCTTAACGTACGTACTAGATCGTTCAAAAAGTCCCCGGATTGACACATAGGCCACTCCACTAAAATTTTGAAATTTTGAGCGCAATCGGAAGGTTTTTGCCAGTGTATTTTGGGGTGGACATGGTATAATACACATCGACTATCTTAAAAAGGGTGAAAAATGCAACAAAGAATATTACTCAGCATTGCTTGATCGTGTGAATGACGAAATTAAGAAGAAACGTTTCAAACATGAAAATATGGCTCCAGAGAAAAAGATTTTACTCCAATAAAGAAGTTGATTGGGAAACTGAAGTCTATTTTGAGGGACTTTCTTCAGACCACTACAACAAAGGCATCGAAATGTTGAAAGATTGTTGGACCAGGTGCATTAAGCTAGACGGAGACTATATTGAATAAATATGTTGATAAAAAAAAAATGTTTTTTTCAGTTTTTGAAAGATCTAGTATACTGTATATTCTTGATTAGTACAACAGCCGAGTCATTTTAGCCCTGTCCGTCTGTCTGTTCATCCTTTTGTAAGAACTCGTCGATCTCAGAGACTATAAGAGCTAGAGACTTTCAATTTTTAAGTTGCGTACTAATTTACTGGCATTTTACAGCACTGTTTTTTAAACAGCTGGAAGCTTTTTCTTTGACCTTACAAAACATCGATTGATTCAGTGATTCGACTAGTCGAAATCTTTTTGAACAGAAATGGCGACCAACAAGCAGAAAAATAAAAGCCGTATTGAGCCCTTTGAACACAAAGAGAGAATTAGACTAATTGAAGAGGTGCAACAGAGGGATTTTACCGCCAAAAACATTTTGATGGAATTTTTAAAATTAACAATTTATAATTCAATCATTAGGATATTAGTCGCTGCCACTTCTCTCATCATGTCCACTTGGTCCATTTTCTCACTTTTTTTATTTGTTTGTTGGGCACAGCTGGGCATCGTCAATTTTGCAAAAAAGGATCCCTTCATGTCTTCCAAGGCCATCTCCGCTGAAATCGGCCATAAAATATCATCCCGGACGGTTGGTCGTAGGCTACAATATGCAGACTTACCAGGACGTGTAGTCCGAAAAGTTCCTTTGCTTTGAGGAAAAAAATTTTAAGAGAAGGCAACAATTTGCCAAAAATCATTTAGCATGGTCTGGGCCAGACGGGTCCAAGAAGTGGAATAACATATTATGGAGCGACGAAACAAAAATAAATTGTTTTCGTAATGACTCTAGGAGATATGTACGAAGACCAAGAAGACCGTTAAGCCTGGATGGCGTTGCGCGTATACGTCGCATAACTGATACTACGACCCAATCCGGGTATAAAAACATAATGACTGACATAATGCAGTCATACGCAGAACATGCCCTTGAGATGGGTCTTCAAACAGGACAACGACCCAAAACCCAATTCAATGTTGGTCAAGGCTTGGTTTACGGAGAACCAGATAATCGTTATAAGTTGGCCAAGTCAGTACCCTGACCTAAACCCTATTGAAAACCTATGGGGAGACTTAAAAATGCCGAAGATTTGTGGGAATTTGTTCAAAAAACGTGGTAAGGATCGGCAAGGTCCTTCAAAATAAGGTTGGCTATACAGGATATTAGCATAGGATAACTAGTTATGAAAAAAAAATATTGAAAAATTTGGATACTTTTAAACTTTTTGACCCTTTTTTTATGTTTTTTAGATATAATCGATCACAGAATCTATATAGGCATTTCCAAAAAAAGGTTCACCACGACGAAAAACGTAAGATTTATAAAAAACTCACATCTTGTGAAATTTTCTTCCAAAAATATAATCAAGTTATTTTTATAAGGAACTAGGGGGCTCCGCCCCCTGCTCGCTTCGCTTCCCAACCCCGAGCTCGCTTCGCTGCAACATTGTCTTTAGTTGCCCAGTTTAACAAATTTTTATAATATAACATTTTTTCTAAAAAAACGGAAATACTTAACTTCCGCTGTCCGCTGCCTTAATGTTTTTTCCTTGCAATTTAACTTTGGCTAAAAAGTCAGATTTAGTGAAAAAGCTAAATTTAGCGAATTAGTCCAAATTTAGCAAGAAGAGTTAATCTGATATAGTCATCCGACTTTGACCAAATTTGGTCAGAATGTAAGAGAAAGTCGCAAACATATAATCTGTGAGTTTGGTTGAGATATCTTAGGAAACAAAAAAGTTTTCATACTAAAGGTGTTTTTCATCGGATTGTTCCTATGGCAGCTATATGATATAGTCATCCGACTTTGACCAAATTTGGTCAGTATGTTAGGGACAGTACTAAACGCATAATCTGTGAGTTTGGTTGAGATATCTTAAGAAACAAAAAATGTTTTCATACTAAGCAATTCCGTGACCTTTGACTCCGATTTGACCCACTTAGAGGTCGAATTTTGCAAAGCGCCGTTTTACTGAAATTATCTCATCTATGTTGTGTGCAAATTTCAGCTCACTATCTTTTACCGTTTGGGCTACACGTTGATTCTCAGTCAGTCAGTCAGGACAAAGAGTTTTATACATATAGAAGATATAAGAGATTCAATAGGATGAACATTTAGATTCTACATTGGAATAAATTCACTTTTTCCATACTTTTGTCCATTTTCTTAAAAATTGACTTCCGAAATGGACCGTTTTTATTTTAACGATTTCACTTAGTAGGATAGTAAAATTGAAACACGAACCATTTTCTTACTAGCAAAAATATTTTTGAAAATTTTTTTAGCAGTTACTCTTAGAATTGTTCCAAAAAATTTTTTGCATCAAAATATTTTTTGTGAAAAATTGAGGAATAAAGTTGAAAAAGTAGACTTTTGCAAAAATTCAAAATATTTCATGGGTACTCAATGGGTTAAGAAAATGTTTGCATCATTCGAACGAAAATTAAATGACCTTTCCAAATATATATAATAAGCTATGATTTTCTTATTTAAAGTCAAAATATTACATTTTTAAGGGTTTGCAAAGAATTTCTTTACAAACGGTATATTGAATGTTTAATTTAAAACAAGTTTTACAAGTTGTTTTCGATATATTGAATAAAATTTGAAGAACAAATTTTTTGGCACAAACTACAAATTCCTAATGAAACTTGTAAGATAAATAAAATTATAGTAACATATCAAAATTATTTCTAAAATGGAAAACTACATTATTTAATTATGTTTGAAGAGTATTTTCTTCCTATTTACTAGCCACATTTCGCAGACTTTCGCATTTGTCAAGATGAAGTCAAACATGACTTCCATTTTTCGTCGCGTTCGCGATGCATTGTTTTCTATTAATTATTCGAAAACGACAAGTCTTCAAAGCTTGTCTTTTATCATAAAAATAGTGTTGATAAAATGCATTAAGCACGTGAGAAAACAGTTTTGAAAATGTCAACTTTTGCCTTAAGCACACAGCGAAAATCGTCAAGGAAAGGTTGAGTGAACAAAATTTTAAAATGATGCAGTGGCCAGCGCAAAGTCCCGACCTAATTCCAATTGTAAATTTGTGGGCAATCGTGAAAAGACGGTTCGGAGAGTACCGATCAGTACCAACAAACCAAGACGAGCTTTGGGAACATGTGCAGCAGGAATGAAAACGAATTCCTAAACATTATTGAAAAATTAGTAGAAGTATGCCAACCCGTATAGCATTAAAAATAAGGGCCTTTGAACCATGTATTACAAAATATTGTTGTTTTTTATTTTAAAAGTTCATAAATGGGTACATGCGATTTGTTTACTCATTGTTGCTTTCGATAAAATGGAACGATTTCCGACACTTTAATTTCTCTTACATGTAAATTTTTTTGCGCGTTTCCAACACTTTTTCTAACGGGATCCTACGAAAACGCACAACGTTATTTGAGAGAGGTGTATATTGACTCCTTCATCGTGCCTGTTGAATGCCGGAATGCAGACACATTGCTCTCAATAATCAAAGAGCGAGTAGCCTACAATTATGTCGGAACAGAGACCCGACCTGAATTTCCCGATGGAAAAAAGGACCAAGCCCGCCAGATGTTTTTGATGTGAAGCCCAAACCCGCCCGACTCGGCCCGAACAATTAAAAAAAAAAAATTATTTTATTTCAAATTTTTATTTAAAAACAAGTGGGAAAGGCTATAGTCGAGCTCCCGACTATAGGATACCCGTTACTTACATAAACAAATTAAAATTTTTTTATTGCATGCTTTTAGGCACTTTAATTGCTTAAAAGCTTTAATCAGCCAGTACCACCTTTCTATTTGTCCGATCTTGTTGGGATTTAGTAGGATGATAGGTAATAACAGTAGCTAACGTTCACCGTTTAAAAACACCTAATATCTTGAAAACTGTGCGTGTGGTGGATTTTCGCGATTTACGGAGGCGGAAAGGGGCGTGGAAAAATTTTGAAACAAACTTGACCTGCGTGGGGTTTATAGAAATCTGTGTGCCAAATTTGGTTGCTCTAGCTCTTATAGTCTCTGAGATCTAGGCGCTCACACAGACTGACAGACGGACGGACGGACAGACGGACATGGCTATATCGACTCGGCTGTTGATGCTGATCAAGAATATATATACTTTATAGGGTCGGAGATGCTTCCTTCTCCCTGTTACATACATTGCAACGAATACAATATCCCCTTTTACTTATTTTTAATAAGTAACGGGTATAATAAAATCGTATCCAAATTGGAACTTAGCAGCCTAGTTCTATTTTCGCACAAAACATTTCCAGGTGTGGAAAATACCCTTTCACTACTGGCAGAGCTTGCTTGGATAGCATTGTTAAATCATTGCAATCACATGCAATAGATTTTGGCGTGCTTCGGGCTTTGAGCCCGGCCCGGCCCGACCCGAAATGAGATTTTTCGGCCTGAACCCGAAAATGTTGTAAAAGGCCTATTGGTCCAGAGGCCCGGCCCGTGCCCATCTCTATGTCGGACTTCTGGAAGGCCTATAATTGTTTGGAAGAGGAGGGTTTCGGCCACCAAACCGTTAACCACTCAAAGAATTTCGTGAACCCTGAAGCGCGTGCGCAAAACGCAAAACATTGAAAGGCTTTGGCGGGATATGCCACGTTTTGGAAGGAGTAAGATGCATTTCATTGCGTATTTGGCAAAATTTAAATTTTTCAAGAGGTTCAAGAGCCTAAAGCAAAGGCGACATGAACTTTGGCCTTTGGGAGGCTGTATGACCCTAATAGAGACCCCAATACAAATGATGTTGCACAGGGATGTCCGGTTAGTAATATGAGAAAAATGAGACGCAGGCGCGCGCGATTTTTTATTTTTTTTAATTTTCGCATGTCGCGCTCTTCTTACACATCCCACAAAACGCAGATTATACTACATAAATATTGATATTTATCAATCTTTGCATCTTTAGGATGATGATGATGACAATGATGATGACGACGATGATGATGTTGATGATGATTATGATGATGATGACAATAATGATGATGTTTAAATTTGATGATGACCTAAAGAATTTTTTCCCTTGCTCTTGACACCTTTTATGATTTTGACGATGATTGATGATGACCCTCTGCTTTTCTCCTGACCTTGCTTTGACTTCATTATTTTTATGATGCCGGTTCTTTTAAGGACGACCAAATTTTTCCAAAAGAGATTGCTCACTTTTAATAACTTTATTTTTTTTTATGTATATATTAACAGTTTTGACAGGTAACGGTAACGGATTAACATGTGGGAGAGAGGGAGAAATTGCAGTGTTGGAAAACGTTCCATTTTATCGAAATCAACCATGAAATACCCAAAACACAATAAAAACCTGAAAAAAGTTCAGTTTTTATAAAAATTTCAAAATTCAATAAAAAAAAAGAAGAGACCCCCTAAAAATTCTTTCACCTAAATTCCTCATAAATCGCCCTCTTTTTAATACATTTTGTTTTTTCAAGAGTTCCCGCAGCGATACAAAATTTTTTTTTTACATTATTTTTGCATTGCTTTTTATTTGGTTGTGAAATTTAACTCAGTGCTCAAAAGTAATATACTTCAATTTTTTTAATGCCTGACAAAAGATTAAGGTTTGAAGTAGACCAATGGATTTACTATAATCAGCAGTTGGGCAAACCTGTTGCAGACTTAACAAAAATGTTTTCTGTATCAAGGAAAACAACTCTTGAACTCTTGACACAAAGAGAGGAGGTGGCCGTAAAAGGAAGATTGGCAAACGGGCAGACCGCCCGTTTCAGTGTGTAAAGTGTTTCTTGACATACTGTTGATACTTTGGCAGAATACTAGAGCAATTTTTAAGCTGCAGCCTTGAGACTTGGCACACGTAATGGGGAATGGCTATGGACGCTTTCTAAAAATTTCATGACGATCAGTTTCTAAACAGAGCAAATATTCAAGCCAATGTTTGTTGTCATTATGAACGCCAAGATCTCAGAGACTAAATAAGTTAGAGCATTTTTTTTTGTAATATTTCTTGTAATGTTCTTTTCTTTCGAAGATATAGTATAATTCTTTGATGAAATGTGTAGCGCATGAAAGGAGGCATGGTAGACCTCTATATATATATATAGTATGTATGTATGTACTATATGTACACTAGAGTGGGTCAATTTGTATGGACTAAAAAAAATGCACCAAGGGGTTGTCAAAATAGTTATCTACGACGAATTCTAAGAAAGTTTGCCCAAGAAACCATGGGTCTAAAATCAAGTTCCAGCTTTCGATTTTTAACGAGAAACTTTTCGTATTTTGGGTCATTTTAAATACGCTGAGATACCTATGCAAGTGCAAACAAAAATTTTTTTTCCCAGTTAACATTTTTTCAAGAAATTTAAAAGTTTAAAAAAAAAAAATAAAAAATTAAATTCAAAAATAAAATTTTATTTTTATAATATTTTTTACGTTTTAAAAAAATTTTGAAAAAATAAAATTGCATAAATTGCATTTGATCGTTAATTTACGCCCTTTTTAGTGCCACGCGACCTCTTTTTTTCTTTCAAAAAATGCTTTGAAGTATTGAGAATATATAGTTCAAGCTTTAACCTTTGTATGTATGTACATATTTCATATGTATTTTTGACGGTTTTTTGTACCAGCGCGCGATTCGTTTGGCCGAAGTTGGTGACAAAAATCTGTAACTTTTGAACTAGGTGAGACGGCAGTGTGGGCTAGGCTGGTTCAGATGCCGTCTTTAGCAGGAGCATATGGGGAAACGGAAAACCAAGGACGGGCCAGTATAGAGATCGTTTCCGAGACGGAGATGCCGTCCAGCGAAGAGGATCGCCATGGAAATCGTCTGGCATGCGAAGCTGTCCTCTAGCTAGGGTTGTTGTTATATTTAAAAAAAAAGAAGCAATATCGTTAATATTTCGATACATAAAAATGTTGATGGTATTGATAGTATGAATATCTGGGCGCGAGCTGAAATTAGCAGTTTTTTGTCCCAATCCAATAATTAAGACTTTAGAAAATTCAAAATTAGTAGTTCGTAAAATTTTTGAAATGTTTGTAATTTTACAAGTGGAAAACATACTACTACAGTACTACAATTATCAATTAAATGACTGAACCGTATTTTACTTTCAAGGATTATGAATTTAGCTAAGAAACTAAAAACCTCTCGACTTAATTTGTTTCACAGTAGTCAAATTATTGAAATCGCTTCACCTTTTGTCGTTAATCACCAGCGGCTGTTTTTTGATTAAGACAAATGTCTGACAACTTGCAAGATTGAGAACACCGCCTCCACCTACACCTCTGACATATCCAACACCTCATTGCTTCCCCATCCAGCAGCTGTGGAACAAAGCAACTTTTTCTGTTTTTGAAGTGGTTTATAAATTATCTCCATCTTCATAGATTTTGTAGTTCGTTCGTTTCTAATAATCTAAACACAGAAGAAAACTGGCAAGTAAAAACATTAAATTTAAGTCGCCGGCTATAATATACCTGTTACTCAATTAATATATTATTTAAATTGAATCTATGAATTTAAAGTACTAACGGTTATATCTCTATTTAAAAGGTCATAACCATCGTTAGATTTAACCGATACTGATCGTATTAAGTGGGATGATTAAAAATAATTAAAGGTGGTGTTCTCCAACAAAAATATCGTTCTACCTTTAAAACTGTGTGTGGGCAGAAGGGGCGTGTCAACTTTTAAAAACTCTGTGAAGTCGCTATCTCTTTTAGGCCCTACGACCTATATGTAGACGGAGAGAATAACATGGCTAGATCGACTCGATGCTGATCAAGAATATCAGGGATGCCACAGAAATCGCAAGTGAAATAGAATTCCGCAGAAAGCAATTCCGCACGGAAATTTCTGAGGTGCCACAGAACTTGGAATGATTTAATGTTTTTTTTAGCAATTTCACCAACCTTTTCGATCTAGGCTGCGAAGGGCTGACACCTTCTCTGATTAAATTACCCAAGGGTTTGTTTAGCAACTTTTTTAAGTTTATGATTGCAGTACAATAGGTTTTTAATTTTTATCTTATTTAATTAATATAATTTAATTTATTTATGCAATAATTGATTTTGTTTAGCTGAACAAAATTTAAAAGTAATTGGCGCGAATTTTTTTTTTCGGTAAAACTTGATTTACCTTAAAAGACCTATTTTTTTAATGCTTAATTTAAAAAATGTGGCATCGCTGACCCTGACTTCGAAAATCTGAATCGGGCTAGGTGGCAGCATCGGACGCCAGCGATTTTAGCGCTAGTTTAATACGAGTAAAATTATTCTGCAATTTGACCTGTGGCACAGCGAAATGAAATTGAAGAGAAATTCAAGCGAAAGCGATTTCTATGGCACCCCCGTATATGTACATACATATATGTACATTAGGGTGTCCCTTATTTTGGCAAAGTTGTTATTTTGAAAAGCATACGGGCTAGATCTGTTCATTTGGTCCTTAAGCACCTGGAAATAAATTTTTACCTCAATCGGAGTATGATAACCCGTGGCGACTTGGATAAGGGACATCCTAGTGTATAGGTACTTCATAGGATCTGCCACATCTCTTGCTCACTGGTGCATACACGACAACGAATACAATATAACTTTTTACTCTACAAGCAACGGGTATAAAACAACAAAATTTGAAAACGTTGCAGCCTCCACGATCGACTATGATGATCGTGCCTGTATATGTGTATTAATATTCTTTAGCCGAATTCGGGACAGAGGCGCCGTAATCGTGTGAAATGAGCCAAACAACTGCCTCGACGCTTGGCATTTGTTGGACCGCTGATCATTTGGAAACGAGCACTAAACGCGTGCAGTGCCCATCGTGTAGTTCATCATCGGTTCGTAACGCACAAGCAGCAGCAAAGGCACCTATAACTATAATTATATCGATTACAATCGATAGTCCAGAATAAAAAATGCATCCTGCCTCTCCGCATCAACATCGCTCGCGTCTCCACGTCAGCGGAGCGGGAGCAACACCTGGGCAACCGCAAAGCACGCCGGATTCCTTAACATTGAGTCCACAACAGCATCATCCTCACCATTCGCAGCAGCAACAGCAGCATACGGTCCATATCGCTTCCAGTACACATCCTTATCAGGGGCTCAAAACTTGTAAGCTCTATTACAAATACAATTCATTTTAAACTTATGCCCAATTGATACTGACATAGACATAAATGCACCGATTGATTTCACATGGTTTGCTTTACTCAGAGCCCGCCTTAATCCTTTATATGGCCGCGATGCATATCTGCAACATACCGACTGTACTCATATATCTCGAAATTTATAATAAAAATGTGCAATGTTTTGATTTAATGTGTATTTGAAACATATGTACATATTTAGGGTATTCAGAAACTATGATATTTGTGTTATTTTATAAAGCGATATATTTTGTAATGACAAGAAACATACAGAAGAAAGATTATCGCAACAAACATGCCCTGGGGTATTTATTTATTTATTTAAAGCAGACATTGCTGCCTCAGGTAAAATTAACAAATACAAAATGAATGTACAATATTTAATAAATATTACAATTTAATAAGAATGTTTACAAAATTCGTCATAATAATCTTTTTTCTGTGTGTTTGTTGTCGTTACAAAATATTTTACTTTATACAATAACACAATTATCAGAGTTTCTGAATACCCTAATTATTTAATTCTTGTGACTTGGTTTCAAATTAATATGTTTTTTTTTTCAAGATTTACGAGAAAAGCGAATATACATATTTTGTGATTTGTGAAATGAACAGCTCTTAAATTGTTGTGTTGCACACTTCATTATCAATTTTTTTTATTTATTTAAAAAAATGTATTGCTTCATTTATTAATCTAACAACTTTGTGTTTTTAATTTTTTGATATTTAGCTAAAAAGATGCAAATTATATAGTATTTACACTAAAACTACATATATAGAATCAAAAAATGAAAAAAAAAGTTTTTCTTAAACAAAAATATTGAATATAAGAAATTTTAGGTACTAAGAAGAATTAATTTAAATTTTCTATAAAAAAAAATAACCGCTTCGAAATCGGAGAGCATGTCATACAAAGGGTTAAGTATGTTAACAATGGTTCACAATCCATAATTCTTTGAAAATTAAAAAAAAATGTTGCAGCTTTGGCTCGTTGTTAGCATACAAACTAATCATGCCAGATGTTATTCCCATTACACATTATTACAAAACACTCAAGAAACTTTGGCAGTGATTTAAAAATGATTTAGATGTTCAATTGATAATCTGTATACAGTTTGACTGAAAAAGCTTCGTGTAGTTATCTAGATCATAACATTCTTCTTAACGACTTGATATGATGGCATTTTATTTGTTTGTAGCAATTATATGGCGCATTTGCCAGTTTGAGCTGGTTAAATGTTTATGTAGTTTATAAAATATTCACGCATAGATACAACTACAAAAGATACAAACAGTTTCTGTCCGTTCCACAATCCATTATTTGCGAATTATGCGATCGAAAATCATAATTCAAGTGCGATGGAAATTGATTTCGATTCGGTTTTAGCAGCAGAAGAAATGATTCATTATATGTCGGATGGTAGTCCATATTGAATTGCTTGGAACTGGCCAGCAGCGACCGACCACCTATGAAGTATGCAATATAAACTGTGGACCAACAAGTAAAAATAAATAAAAGCTGATCGAGACGAAGCTGATCCGTATCCGTGATATAAATCGTATAGTCTAAACTTATAAGATAAACAAAACCTCAACTGAAAATAACCCTGCCTTCTATTCATTTACATAGACTGCTACTGGTACTCGTGTCTGTATACAAACATTCCATAAATGTTCCAATTGGACTAGCACCCATGGAGATTGTTTAGTTTGCTGCTTGCCCCGAGATGGGGAATCAGTTGAACCTGATCACCAACTCGTTAAAAACTATACAATAACACACAAGCACAAATTATTGGGCCAAGACTTATGTACATACATGATTGTGCTTTGTATTTACGTCTGTTTAAATATGGGCCACGGCATAATTTACAAAATATAAATGCGAGTACATATGCCATCTTATGCATTATGTAGTTGAAGAGCATGCATAAGCTCTTTAATATGTACAAATCAGAAACAAGTAGATTTCACTGTAAAGTTTTGTTTTAAGTTAACATATCATATAATCTTTAAATAAACATATTGATCAAGGTCCTTAAAATAGCCATGCTCTTCGAAGCTACTTTTTAAAATTTGGAAGTAGATGTTAGTCACAGGGATCTAAGTATGAAAGATGCAAAGATTTTTGCCATAAAATATGTAACACTAATCTGTCAGTTGTCAGCTGAAGGCAGTACATATGTATGTCGGTACCCTCCGGATCGGATCACAACATCATATAGCTGTCATAGGAACGATCGATTGTGAATCAACCTTTATTATAAAAAACTTAGACTTCTTATGCATTCTAAGCGAACTTAGCTAACATCAGGCAACTATCACTGCGGACGGCAGTACACGCTAGTGACGAAAGCAGCACTAGCAATATATACAGGAAGAATGGAAAATTTGCTATGACTGCCCGATCAGGTCGAGTTATATACTGATCGAAAGGTATTAATTCAACTAACAAATGTAAGTTTTACATATAAATTATTTTAAAAAAAATTTGTCACTCGGCACTGCGCAAAAAAGTAATATTTATTGGGTATGAAGAATTTCACGCAATGTGCCGAGGGTCAAATTTTTTTAAAATATTATAATTTAAATGTAAAACTTAATATTAATTGTCACAAAATTGGATATCAGAAATTTTGGGGCATAAAAATGTTTTCGTCACTAGACTTTCACCTTGTAAAAAGGGTTTTTTGATAAGATATCAAATAGCTTTCATAGGAACGATCGGTCAAAATTGAATACAGTGCTCTGCAAAAGTATCATATCTATTTTTTCCTATAAATGAAAATCGAATAATGGAATCGCCCATATGATTAATTTCAAATGGAATACCAAATGAACATTTCGTGTGATCTATAACTTAGCTGTTCCCGATTTCAGAAAAAAACTATTACTTGTCAATCTTTGGTTAAAGAACAAACGGGAATCCAAAGCAGCATAAATAAAAACAATATTTTTGACGCATCTCTCTCTCGAATGAACTCTCTCTCCCCGAAAGCAATGTGCCTTCAATTGTGATTCAATTGCTTGCGAAATTTTGTGATAAATGCGTGTCTCTCTGTAGCTACATAGGTCTTTCTGTGTCTGCCTACTATAGTACATACATATGTCCATATATAACATGAGTGTTTATTTGTGTCTTGCAGCTGAGAACGATGATATGGGCTGTGTGGAACTCCTGGCAACGGCCATATCGGTGCTGATCATGATTCTTACGTTTCCCATCTCAGTGTTCATATGCTTCAAGGTGGTCTCCGAGTATGAGCGGGCGGTAATCTTTCGCATGGGTCGACTGCGCAGTGGAGGAGCACGCGGGCCGGGCGTCTTCTTCGTCCTGCCCTGCGTTGATGACTATTATCCGGTTGACTTACGTACAGTCTCGTTCGATGTTCCGCCGCAAGAGGTGCTCTCAAAAGACTCGGTAACAGTTACTGTCGATGCGGTCGTCTACTATCGCATTAGTGATCCACTGAAGGCTGTTATTCAGGTATCCAACTACAGCCACTCTACCCGTCTGCTGGCTGCCACTACGCTGCGCAACGTGCTCGGAACTCGTAACCTTTCCGAGCTGCTCACAGAACGTGAGACTATCTCACATACCATGCAAATGTCCCTCGACGAGGCAACCGATCCTTGGGGCGTCAAGGTGGAACGTGTTGAAATGTAAGTGAATATATGCTATGTACATACACACATACTATTATAACGTTGCACATTGCGCCAGATTCCCTTTTTTGTCATAAACTCTTAAGTTAAAGCTAGGGACTTGAAATTTGACATGAACTTAAGTTAGACTAGTTAAGAATTAAAGTTTATTTTTTTTTTAATTTGGACCACGACTTCACCTCACCCTCCCCAACGACTCCAAGAAAAAAGTGTAATAAACTCATATGAAATCATATTTAATGTAAAGTTAAGGACTTGAATTTTCCCATGAATTTTAGTAAGGCTAATGTAGAATTTATATTTTTGTTATTTTTTAAATGGATCTTGTCTTAACGCTCCTTTTCTCCAGAACTCGATGAAAAAGTTAATTTTTGTGCGCAGTCTCGCTAGACATAGGTAAACACTGATAAGGAGCTCCCGCGAGTGATTTTTTGTTCTATCTAAGACTTTTTGTGTGCGCATAATTGTTTTGGGTGTACCTGCACTTGGTCGCCAAGCAAGTTGCCGGTCAACCAGCGAGTTCGCTGGATCATCAGCATCCTGGGCAGTGTGGGCTTGGCTGGTTTGCTTTGCCCAGGAGCATTTGGGGAAACGGAAAACCCAGGACGGGCCCGGTCGTTTCGGAGACGGAGACGCCGTTCAGCAAAGAGGATCGCCTTGAAAATCGATACATAAAAATGTTGATGGTATCGATAGTATGAATATCTGGGCGCGAGCTGAAATTAGCAGTTTTTTGTCCCAATCCAATAATTAAGACTTCAGAAAATTCAAAATTAGTAGCTCGCAAAATTTTTGAAATGTTTGTAATTTTACAAGTGGAAAACATTTCTAAAAATGTAAACGTCGAAGCAGTGAGTACTACAATTATCAATTAAATAACTGAACCGTATTTTACTTTCAAGGATTATGAATTTAGTGAAGAAACTAAAAACCTCTCGACTTAATTTGTTTCACAGTAGTCAAATTATTGAAATCATTTGACCTTTTGTCGTTAATCACCAGCGGCTTTTTTTGATTAAGACAAATGTCTGACAACTTGCAAGATTGAGAACACCGCCTCCACCTACACCTCTGACATATCCAATACCTCATTGCATCCCCATCCAGCTGCTGTGGAACAAAGCAACTTTTTCTGTTTTTGAAGTGGTTCATAAATTATCTCCATCTTCATAGATTTTGTAGTTCGTTCGTTTCTAATAATCTAAACATAGAAGAAAACTGGCAAGTAAAAACATTCAATTTAAGTCGCCGACTATAATATACCTGTTACTCAATTAATATTTTATTTAAATTTAATCTATGAATTTAAAGTACTAACGGGTTTATATATGTATGTATGTACATATGTATCTCTATTAAAAAAGTCATAGCTATCGTTAGATTTAACCGATACTGATGGGATGAGGGGGATGATTAAAAATAATAAAAGTTGGGGTAAAAAGAGCAATATCGATCAAGGATACAATTTTTGTTTTTGGAAGGGAAATCTCGTCTCGAAATCAAAGAGCGCTTGGATGATGTATACGGTGAATCTTTTCCTTCGTTGGCGAATGTCAGAAACGGATTTAAACGTGATCGCACGTCGGTTTTTGAAGAGACCCGCCCAGGTGCCCCAAAAACCGCTACTACAGACGAAAACGTTAAAAAAATGCCATGAAAAAGCCGCGTGGATTTATTTTCTTGCCGAAATATTGGGCATGAGAAAGCTGTTGGCGAGATGGGTGCCGCGATTGCTAACTCAGGACAACAAGCGCCGGCTCACACCTCCAACATCGCCGCACAAAAATTGGTCGAATTACGACGAACTGCTTTCCGGACTTGGCTCGTGTGACTTCTTTTTGTTCCCGAACTTGAAAAAGTCACTCGCCGGGAAGAAATTTGAGTCGAATAAGGAGGTTATCGCCGACACGGAAGCCTATTTCGCAGACCTCCAGAAAACGACTTTTTTGAGAGGGGTTAAAGAAGTTGGACCACCGTTGGGTTATGTGTATAGAATTAAAAGGAGAGAAATAAATCGTCACTTTGTCTTTGTTCTTTTGTAGGCTTAGTACTTATCGGACTGCCCTCGTATTTAAATTCTTTTTCCCCTTCCACCTTCTGACTCCGGGAAAGTCTGATTTTCTAGCATAAATGCACACCAGCAACATGTGTTTTACAAGAAAATGGGCAAAAAGTGTTAGCAACAAGTTTAGATTCACAGTTTACAGCAGGGACCGCAATAAGAGTTATGAGAAACTGGATAAACCAGGGAACGTAACTTTTATCAGTTTTAAAATAAAAATTGCGAATTAACAATTATATTCAAATTTTTATTTTAAAGTTACGAAATAACAATTAACAATTTATCCGATAAACTTTTATTTTCCATTTTTATTTAAAAATTATAGAATAAAAGTTATTTTTCAACTTTTATTATAAAAATTAAAAATAAAATTTAATTTTCAATAATGTAAAAATTATTTTTCAATTTTTATTTTAGCAAATGAAAATACAAGTTATTCTTAAATCTTATAAAAAAAACCTCTTTACGAGGTAAAAGTCTAGTGACGAAAACATTTTAATGCACCAAAATTTCTGATATCCAATTTTGTGACGAATAATATTAAGTTTTACTTAAAAATTACTACAAAAAAATTTTTTTGTCACTCGGCACTGCGCAAAAAATATATATTTATTAGGTATGAAGAAATTAGCGCAATGTGCCGAGTAACAAAAAAATTTTTTTGTAGTAATTTTTAAGTAAAACTTAATATTATTCGTCACAAAATTGGATATCAGAAATTTTGGTGCATTAAAATGTTTTCGTCACTAGACTTTTACCTCGTAAAGAGGTTTTTTTTATAAGATATCAGAAATTTTGGAGTAAGATATCAAAAGTTTTGAAAATTGCAATATATTTTGACGGTACAATTTTGTCAAAATCTAACAGAACTCTCAAGCTCTGGCTGCTACGACACGTTGTTGCTGCTGTCCTATTCCAATTCTAAGCAAAACGTATATATTCTGTTAACAGGTAATATCTTCCAAACACATCGAAATTTTACAAACTACAATATATTGAAAATTAGAAAAAATCATTACTTGCGTTTTCACAAAAATCGCCTTAATGTGGGAAAAAATACCTTATTTCACCTGTTGCTGTTTACCTTTTATCTTAAAAAAACACTAAAGGTATTCCCAAGAGCCCTTTAAAATACCTTTTCAACGATATATATATCACATCTGTAGCTTTTATCGTTTGGATGATATGGGGGTTCCAATTCTAGCGGTTTTTAGTGATTTCCCGCTAAACTAGCTATTTTTCGAAAAAGTCGAAAAACAAAAGTTTCTATATTTTTGATTATAAAATGATTTATCTGCCGCAAAAAGAATTGACCACTTGCAAGCAGTATCTTTCCACATGCACTGCAAGCAGTGTACATACTGCATATGTACATGCAGTAGTGTAAAGGTGTAAGGTATATTCAGTTAATAGGTAATATCTTGCCCAAACGAATTTTGACAGATATGTGTTATATGTCAAAAAACGCGTAATTGAATTCTCTACAACATGCAGTATATTTAAAAGTGATTTGATGTGTAGATTTTTCTTAAATCGCCAAAACGTGGAAATAAATACCTTATTTCACCTGTAGCTGTTTACCTTTTTACTTAAAAAAAAAACTTTGAAGGTATGCCTAAAAGCCCTTCAAAACACCTTTCCAACGACATATAGAACAGATCTGTAGCTCCTATCGTTTGGATGCTATGGGGGTTTCAATTTTAGCGGTTTTTAGCGATTTCCCGCTAAACTAGCGATTTTTCGAGAAAAGTCGTAGAACAAACGTTTCTAGATTTTTTATCCGGAACAAGTCCTCATTCAAACTTTTAAGCTAAATCAACGCTTTGATCTATACAAACAAACAAAAAAACAAACAAACAAACAAAAAGACTGACTTTTCATCTCGTTTTGAAAAGGGCACCAAAAATTTCGAAATTAATTATCTTCTGAACCAGTGGTCGGATTTTGGTGATCAAGGTGTCATTCGACGCGTATTTTTGATAAGTATAGTGAAAAATTATAAAAAAAATCTTAAAGGCTCCAACGGCCCCATTTGCTCCAATCATTTAAATTTTGTCCCTCCCACTTACACCTGTTTATCTCACGAACCATGTAAGTTTTCAAAAGTCTTAGTATGCACATTTTTAAGTTAGATTGATACCTTTCGATCGGTATATAATTCGACCCGATCGGACAGTCATAGCAAATTTTCCATTCTTCCTGTGTATATATGCTAGTCGCCTTTCGCACCCTTCGTGCTGCTTTCGTCACTAGCGCGGACTGCCGTCCGCAGTGATTAGTATTAAAAATTATTTCATTCACAAGGGGGTGGGAGGGTAACGTCGCTCCGACTCTCCTTGACTTTGCCTTTCTATATACATATGTACATATGTACGTGTACACGTCACTTTCTAAAATGCGCCTTCCAATACAAAAGACATTTACAATCAATTTTTATTTTTCAACTTTGATAATAAAAATTTAAAAATAATTTTTATTTTCAATTGCTAAAATAAAAATTCAAAATAAGAGCTAAATTATAATTTGAAAATAAATATTGAAATTCAATTATTATTTCATAATTTTTTTTATTAAGATCGAAAAAAAAAGAGTTTTCTTTTAATTTATTTGATAAAAGTCAAACAAATAACTATTATTTAATAATTTATATTTTAAAAATTAAAATCGTTACGGTCCCTGGTAAAGAGTAAACATTTGCATACAGGGATGCCACAGAAATCGCTTTCACTTGAATTTTATCTCAATTTCATTTCGCTGTGCCACAGGTCAATTCGCAAAATAATTTTGTGCGGAACGAACTAGCGCTAAATCCGCTGGCGTCCGATGCTGCCTAGTCCGATTTAGATTTTCGAAGTCAGGGTCAGCGATGCCACATTTTTAAGTCAGAATTCGAAGCAAGGTATTTAAAAAAATATATAGAACCACTTCAGCTTTCTTTAAATTAAGCATTAAAAAAATAGGTGTTTTAAGGTAAATTCAGTTTTACAGATAAAAACCTTTAACTTATTGTGCAATTTGTGAAAACATTTTTCACGAAGTGTTGCCAGACTAATGGCAGACAATTGCTAGAGTTGTCGAGTATTTTTTCGAGCCAATTACTTTTACATTTTTTTCAGCTAAATAAATTCAATTATTACATAAATAAATTAAATTATATTAATTCAATAAGAAAAAAATTAAAAACCTATTGTTCTGCAATTATAAACTTAAAAAAGTTGCTAAACAAAACCTTGGATAATGTAATCTGAGTAGGTGTCAGCAATTAGCTGCCTAGTTTTTGGCCTTACTTTTTGGCACAAATTGCCAGAAATTAGTTTTTCACTCCACAATACAACAACACTTCAATTGGATTTTTTCTAAAATAAGACATAACATAGACAATCCACAACTATAGACAACATTGAAGGCATATTTCGAAATAATTAAATAACAGTTATGTATATTTGACATATGTACCTTGACCGTGTAAGGCGGCTCTAAAAATGCACCTTCATATAAAAATCTATATATAATATATAAAACTCTTTGTCCTGACTGACTCACTGACTAACTCACTGACTGACTAACTGAATGAGAATCAACGTGTAGGCCAAACGGCTAAGCCAGAAATATATAATAAAAGTATTCATTATGTTATTTATTTTTACTTTATATTTTTTATTTTTATTGTTATTTAGTTTGTCTACTCACTGAAGCGTGTCCATCATGGACACATAAAGCGCATTAAACTAAGTCAGTTATTCTATTTATTAAGCTACTGGTTAGGCATTTGAATTTGAATTCCAATTTGAACGTAACGGCCGCAATCGCAGGCATGCAGGTCAGCGAGAGGTTGAACAACACTGCCGAGCAGAGCGCGACTTTACCTCGTTGTGAGAGAGCGAAAGCTCGGAGGTGAAGAGCGAAAGCTGTGTTGAGTTGTGTGACCGACGCAGTGCTGCCAGATTAGCGTATTTCAGGCTAGATCTAACCACGGTTGCCACAATTGGCGTTTTTGCGCCAAAACTGGCTCTTTTTTTTCCTGTTGGCGCAATGGCATTTTTATGTTTAAATTGGCTCTTTTTTCGTCAGTTCAGAATCAGTGTTTTTGTATGGTTTTCGGATGAAGTAACTACATATTTATTTTTATTTAATTACATAATCACTAGATTAAGGCCAATTTTTTCAATGACTAAAAATGGTGTTTGATAACTATTGAAAATATATTTTGACGTAAAATTATACTTTTTTTTTTTGAAAACTGCAAAATAGTCACTTTTTGCATGAAAATGAGAAAAAAAGGCAATTTTTGCAGTTTTCAAAACATTATAAAAAATATTAGCGAAGAGATATTTGAAAACAAAAATATTGCGGTCACTATTAGAATTGTTTGAAAAAACTTTTTGCATCTGAACATTTTTTTTTTAAATCGAGGAAGAAAGTTGATGAAGTCATTCAAAAGGAATTCAAAAGACCTTTCCATTGATGCCAAACATTACATGAACAAATTTCAAAATTTTAGTAGAATTAACTTTAAAGAGTGCCAAAATACTTTTGGCCACCGCTGTATCTTAGATACAGTTCATAAAAAATTGAACAAATGGCCCTAAGATTGAAATGTGAAATACTTTGGAATTATTATGTGTTTGAGAAAAAATTCTTTTTGTTTAATTAAATGTAAAAATAATACGAGCTAACAAATTTTTTTGGTTTTTTTTTAGTGAATTTGGCTCATTTTTTTTTTATGGATCTAACATATTTGAAATTGGAAAAGCTTATAAAATTTGCAAATAGCTTATAGCCTGTAATCTAGCATATTTTAAAGTTCATATGCATATTCTAGCAATAAATGTTCTCGTGACATCAACGAAATATTTTATAAATATAAAATGAATGGAAATTGAGTTATCCGTGGAACCAGAAGGTTGCCAACTTTTTTTTGTCAAGCTTAGCCAGAGCTGCCACTTGATTTTTTACCGGACGCTACGACGCCAGCAAATCAAATTGATGTAAATAAGCATAAATAAAGTAATTATCATGTAGCAGAACCTAATGATTTTGTATGTTTTCTTACATTCTCTTTGCATTTTTATTTTTAGCTTATTTTAGCTTATTTTTGCTGAGAATCTAGAATCTAGCGTGGCAAAATTTTGAATCAAACTTGACCTGAGTGGGGTTCATAGAAATCTGTGTGCCAAATTTGGTTGCTCTCGTCTCTAGTTTTTGAGATCTAGGCCCTCACACGGACAGACAGACAGACGGACATGGCTATATCGACTCGGCTGTTAATGCTGATCAAGAATATATATACTTTATAGGGTCGAAGATGTTTCCTTCTCCTTGTTACATACATTGCAACGAATACAATATCCCCTTTTACTTATTTTTTAAGTATCGGGTATAAAAAATACTACCATGGTATATTGAATCTAAAAAAGGCCAGATTCTCGGATAGAAGACGTTTGGGACTTTTCCCGGCTGAAGCAGTTAAAAACCAGTCAAATCTATCCGAAAAAAGGCCAATTTGGCATCACTGTCCCGAGAGGTCAACGTAGAAAGACGTCGCGAGCTGGCGTGAAATTGTAGTGTGGTTAGAGAAAAAAGTGCAGCAGGGTACGCGTAGCATAATTAGACTAAAACTAACACGTGGAAGTACAACGAGGAATTGTTCCCGTTGGCCGTGTGAACAATCCCGGCGTCGTAGCATTTGGACGAGGAATCGGGCCCGTCAGCTTTGTGAAGAATCCCGGCACCTAGTAGCATTTGTTGTAGTACCAGAGTGTATACCCTGTGCAGCCCCTGGCCCCTGGCCGAGCAGGGACGCTGGAGGCATAAAGGGGCGTGGCATAAATCTCTACAATTATGCCCAATAAATTTTTGCATGTGTTGAGTAGATAGTAGTTTGTCCATAGTCGCGTATACCCTGCCATACCCTTCGTTCTGCATTCAACTTGGCGCGTGAAGCACGTGCGAAAAGCAAAACGCAAAAAGGGTCCGAAAAAGTACGGGACACTAAAACATATAGTACACGCTAAGCGATACACGCAGCCGAAAGAGAACGCTGCGCAGTCAAGAACTGCAGCAGAAGCGCCGCCGCGAGCCGTGCACACTCCACGGCGCGCAATTGTTTTCTTTTTTGTGAAAAAATTGAGTAAAGCTTGGTTTCCTTTCAAAAAAAAAAGGAGGAAAAGAAAATTGTTTTTGTGGAAAATAATCGGAATTTCATATAAGCAAGTGAACAAAAAAAGAAAAAAAGTTATTCTTTCTTTGCGGGAAACGAGCTATGGCTTCCCCTAGGTTGGCAATAAATTGTCCCCTCATCGTGGAGGGCGGGCGAATCGTCGCTAACGTGGAGATCGGAGGAAAGACCATGCCGGCCACGATAGATACGGGAGCGACGCGCAGCTTCATGACTAAAGACTGCGTGCGCAAGTGGGCGATTCGAGGCGAAGCACAGAGGGTGCAGTCACGGGTTCGGCTGGCCGACGGTTCCACGTTAGAGGTGGGAAAATTATTGAGGGTCAACGTGGGTCTGGCTGGAAAGGTGATAAGTATGCCCATGATTATCATGCCTTCCATGCTGGACCACATCCTCCTCGGCATGGATTTTCTGTGTGCGATGGGCACAACCATGCAATGTGGTAACGCGGAGTTAACCCTGGAAGCGGTGGTGGGTCCGGTAGTGGAGCCTGCGTCGGCGGGAGGGGGAAGGCCTAATCCCTTGCTCGGCCGTCAATTGTTACCCGACCAGGCCGGGTCGGGCGAGGTGCCGGGAACGCGGAGAGTTCAGCCCAACTCCAGTCGAGCGGCTATAAAGGCAGTGCCCAAGCCGAAGTCTCCCGTGGAGAGGTCCCCGATGGAGGTTGACCAATCGATGCATGAGCCCACTCCGGTGCAACCATCAAACGCAGGCGGAGCAGTCGGAATGTCCCCCACAGACAGCGAATTGATGCGGGACATGGAGGTGTCGTTGATTCCACAAGGGTGGAGGGTCTTCCCGTGTGGAACCATCCTCACCGGTCGGATTATCGAGATGCTCCAGGCCGAGGTGCGTCGGTTAGGAGGTCGGTACCGACGTAGCCGGTTCCGCGTCGTGGAGGGCGCCGCGGCGTACACTGTCACCATTACCACCAATGGGGCGGTAACGGTGACCCTTTGCGAGAAAGGAGGGGGCGTGAGGCGGCGCTAGAAGTGGCAGTCCGACATACATATATATATACATGTGTATACTATTATAATTTTTACATTATATTTTATATTTTTATTGTTATTTAGTTTTTCTACGCACTGAAGCGTATCCATTAGGGTGTCCCTTATTTTGTCAAAGTCATTATTTTTAAACGCATACGGGCTAGATCTGTTCATCTGGGGCCCCATATAATTTTTAAATTTTTCGATCCAAGTCGGCACGGGTTATCATACTCCGATTGAGGTAAAACTTTTTTTCCAAGTGCTTTAGGACCAAATGAACAGATCTATCCCGTATGCGTTTAAAAATAATGACTTTGGAAAAATAAGGGACACCCTAGTATCCATCCTGTTAAGTTAGGCTAAGTTTAAGATTACAATGAAGTCAGCGCAAGGAGCGCATTAAACTAAGTCAGTTGTTCTATATATTAAGTTACTGCTTAGGCATTTTTAAAATAACTCCCAATAAAATTGTGAATTCGTTGGCTCGAAACTTATACTAAAACGAAGAAGAAACAACCAGGAATTGTTCCAGTCGGCCGTGTGAACAATTCCGGCATTGTAATCATAACTAACCAAACTAATACTAACTAACTAACCAATCAGTGGCATTTGGCCGAGGAATCGGTCTCACCAATTGGATGAATAATCACGGCTCCTAGTATCATTTATTGTAGTTTTGTGTGGTCATTGGAGCGCCGGAGTGTATACCCTGTGCAGACCCTGGCTTTGTCGGGTTGCCCACTCGCCAACATAGTTGATCGTGAGTGGTCATACATGTATGTCTATCTACTTTCCAACGAAAACTTACAAGTTTCTTGTAAGTGCCAGACCTTGGCAGACTGAGTTCTGCACCCCGGCTGGAAACTCCCTTACAACCTTTTTTCCGTGTTGTTTCAGTGTTGTCACAGACACACACAGTTCGTGTGCCGTTGTTGTATTTGTACTTCGCGCTGACGGAGACTTTTTGGGGCATAAAAATGATTTCGTCACTAGACTTTTACCACGTGAAGAAGTTTTTTTTATAAGGGAACACGGAATTTTCCTTATGTACATTGCCATTCATAAATGCGATTTGTTATACCGCTAGGTTAAATGTATAAGTTAACTAACTAATTCAATTTTATTTTGTTTTGTAGTAAGGATGTTTCGCTACCCACAGCGTTGCAACGCGCGATGGCCGCCGAGGCAGAAGCCGCTCGTGAAGCACGTGCTAAGGTTATTGCTGCTGAGGGTGAAATGAAATCATCGCGCGCATTAAAGGAGGCTTCGGAGATCATCTCGGCCAGTCCGTCTGCATTGCAGCTGCGGTATTTACAAACACTGAGCAGCATCTCGGCTGAAAAGAATTCGACAATCATATTTCCGCTGCCCATGGAGCTGCTAACACCATTTCTTAATGCCAATGCTCATGGAACGTCGTCGTCGGCTCATCGGCATCAGCACCAGCATCACCAGTGACGCTCAATGTCGGTGCTGCAGCCATACCTGGAAGCGCTGGGTCGCTGCGAGCTGCGTCGGCAAATTGCTGGACACGACGACGCTGACGATGATGACGACATCGTCGGCTATCTGCTGTGAGTGGCACTGAATGTCTGTCATGGTTTCCTGAATTGTGGCTGATGTCGATGGAGGTTACAGTGTTCCCTGGACACTACTACTGCTGTTGTGCTTAGGAATGCATATTTAAACTTACACCTTTGTGTTCGCTCAACCTTAACGGAGGTGCCTTTTCGGACTGATGTATGGGGATAATTTTGCCAATTTATAAAAATTTATTTTTGAACTATTGATAATTTTTCAGTTATTAATATAGCTTTTACTTTGTTTATGCGGACCGTATCTTGCCAAAACATTTTACGAAATTCTGTGAAAATTTAGTTTCATTTTGTAAATTTGCACAAACATGGGACAGTTTTGATTTTGTATATACAAAAATTTACGAAATGCTCTGTATAAACTTAGTATTTCAATTGCAGGAAATTCTACAGTAGAGCAATGTGTGAGACTCTCTGCTTATGTTGTAGAAAACCAAACTAAAAATAAAAAGTAAATTTCAATTAATGGTAAAAAAAAGTTTATTATTAATAGTTAAAACTTCTAAAGCGGAAATCAAAACAAGAGTTGGCTAATTTACAATCAAATTGACTTTAGCTATTATTCGTTTTGTACATTATTCTTGTAATATGAAAAAGTATCAAGACAGGAAAAATATTGGAAAAATCACAACAAAATTATTTTCATGAAAACTTCATCAAGTTGATAAAATACATGTATTACGTATAAGTAATATATCTGTGTGTATATGTATATTTATTTAAAATGGCTTTTACAAAATGTATAAAAAATAGTTGTGACTTAAGAATACAAATATATACATATAAATTTGCGTAATTTAACCGAACTCAACTCATAGTTCTTTTCATCAAAAATGTACATGGGTATGTAAGCCTTAACAAGAACCACACAATTAAAATAGATATTAATATACATTTTGCATAGAACATATATCAACTACCTTATTATGCATGTATGTACTATGTATCAGGTTTGTAAAGGTAGGTATGATGAAATATGTAAATACTTTTTGGGATCTGCAGCGCTTACAACTCTTAACTGTGGAGTGTAATACACATTTTGCACAAATTGTTTTGTAAATAATAATAGCATTTTCGAATTCTGCTTGGGTACTAAAATGATATTCCACAAGAAGATATCTAAATGTTGCTAATTCTGCATTTTAACTCGCATTCTTGTAGATATTTTCCATATTTGCGGAAAATAAATGGAATTTACAGGAGCATAAGTGTTGATTACACAGGTAAACAGCTAGATTGTGACTTTAACGAAACTCACTTCTTTCGTACATACGGAGCCCCAGCTAAGAAAAACCTAATATAATAATAATATTTTTCAAAAAATTTTAAAATCGACTCAAGCTCAAAAAGGCAAGCTAAACTCTTAAAAAAGAGACTAAAAAATAATTTGATAGATTGAAAACTTTTGAAAAATCCGGGAACATTTTTGATGAGTTTTTTTTTACTGTATGGGGGCCTCATTTGTATAAAAAAAATGCGTTTGGTAAGGGTTACAATACAAATGCAATTTTGTTGCCTGGTGTTATTTACCATAAGGGCGTCCTACATAATTAATTATTTATATAAATAGAAATCCACTTCGCTTTTAAACAGAATAATGGCCACTGCATCGTAGGTTAAAACATAACTTAAGCTAAGGAATCGATCGTGCAACTGATGGGTGACACTCAAAAAATCTTCGCTAAGCTCGGCGTGCGGCGAAACGGATTCCATGAACTGGAGGAGACGCTGCCCACAAAGCGCGTTTTGGCGGATGTCTTGAGACGCAGTTTGGGTTTTGTTGTCGTGCTGGTGGGGCTGGAGGAGCCAGACGAAACGCCGGACGAACTGGCTGCCGATAATGTTGATATTGAGCCTTTTGATGACAGTGGCTGCGGATTGATAAACTGTGATGACTAAACAGGTTCTCAGCATAAGCAAAGCATAATCAGTTAGGTATAAAACCCACCTTTAAATAGTTGCGATCCATTGGCGTTATGACCTTAAGTTCCAGTGCGGCGCCACACGACTGAATAAGCCTAACCACCTGCTGATGTGAATACCATTTCACATCCATTCCAGCGATTTCCACTATGAAGTCGCCTTCCTTGATGCCACCCAGCTGTTGATATGCATAAAATAGCTTTATAATTGATTATTTTAGTGAATGAATGTAGGAGTATACTCACATCTGCCAGGGAATTGATTTCGACATGTGCTATTATCACAGGCGCATCGCCACGCACATGAAAGCCAAAGTTCTCGAGCTCCTCCTTGTACTGACTGCAGCCGGACTCGTGACTCTCTTCGGCCGTTGGACAGTTACAGTGATAGTTGCTGGAATCGTGGTACATAGGTGAGCCCTTCTGCAGGCGCACACAACGCGGTGCAGTCCAGTGGCGACGTGCGGAAAATATTGCAATTGGCCCCAGCCGCTTGAAGGGGTCTTCCACTTTATACGATGTAAAATCGGGACCCGTCAAAGAGAGAGTGAACTTTGAGGACGCTGTAATCAACAAACAAAGTCGTTGGTGTTTAGTTCCCTTATTATGGTTTTGGCTAAGGATAGTCTCACCTTCAACTGTGCGCTCAACCAGATCGTAGCACTCGTCAATGTTCTTGACCGGCGCTTGCAGGCAGAATCTCTCGTACTCCTCGTGAGTCTTGTAGTGTGCCTCCTTAATGACCTGAGTCAGTGATGCTTTGTTCTACAATAAAATAAAATAAGTTTGGCAAATGACAAGTGGCAAGCTTCAAGTCTGACTTAAGTACCTTCAAGTAGCGGCACATGCGTTGCAATCTTTGCGCCTCCTCATGACTAGCCAGAGCTTCTTTTAAGTGAGTGCGCTTGATGGCAACAACACTGGCGGTCTCGTCCTCACTCTCACTGCTGGCCTCCGTGGCACGCAGTGCCTCCCGCGCATTGCCAATGAACGACTCGTTCGATGACACCGTCTGACTCTTTTTGGTGCCCAGCGAAACATTGTCATCATCATCGCCCACAGTCGCATCGATGCTCCGCGCCTCATAGTGATGTGCCAGTGCTGCAATAATTAGTTATAAGAAATTCATGGCCAACAACACAAATTGAACGACTCACCCTTGTACAATTCGGCCTTAAGCGGCACCAGACCCGCCCAGCATTCGGGCAGGTAGGTGTGGGTATCATTCACTTGGATGTTCTTGTGCATCTCATTGTACTCCACCGACAGCTGGGCCGCTTCACCAGCCAAATCCCGAAAGAGCTGCAAAACACGTGAATTAAAATTAAAATTAATTACGTTATTTCAACTGCAGCTAATAATAATTAATAATAATTGCATAATAACTGAATAAAAGTTAAAAAAAAACTTTTATTTTAAAATAAAAATTTAAAATAACAGTTATTCAATTATTTTTAAATAAAAATTGAACATAAAAGATTATCCTGTTTCTCATAATCCTTATTTTCGATCCCTGCTTGATAGCCGGGGAACGACACTCACATGACTGGATTCGGTTAGGCCCAGCGCCTCGATCTGTAGCTGCAGCTTCTCGAAAAGACATTCGCGTGCCTGGGACAGCATTAGCGAGACAAGAACATCCAGCACCTGCGGCTTCAGGTCCATCGATGGTGCATTGGTGAATGTGTCGTAGATGTGACGAAAAATGCCAGCGGCGCGCAGAAAACTGTCAACGGCCGCATCCAAGCCATGCTCCGTACGTCTATCGTGGCGTGCCCCAATTTGTGTGTATATCGCGCCCAAGTTAAACAGTGTGCATGCCTTCTCGAATGCAATGGTTCGCTGGCAGGAGGGCACACCGGTTAGCGAGTCGTACCATTCAAAGTAGACGCCCAGGTTACGGTCGGGTGGAAAGAAGCGCCGTTCTACATAGTACAATAGATTGTAATACCGAAACAGAAGCGCCACTCCATGATCATCGCGCGATGGTGTCTTAGAAGCCTGCCAAATGCAAATCGATACAAGAAAATCAATATATGTATTTAGTACATATTTATTGTATGTTTAGTATGAGAATTATTGCTCATAATACTGAAGATAATTTACCTGTCTGGTGTCCGTCATATCCGCTATCGCATCCATGTATATCGACGGCTCTTCGCTGTAATGCTCTAATATAAAGTCTGAAAACGGTTCCATGAAATTGATTTCCTTGGTTTCCTTAAGGCCCAACGGTATCATTGGCATTATACCTTCATGACTGCGAAATTATAAGAAAATAATTTTTAAGTTTTAGCTACAAATGCTTTTCACTTTGCATCAGGGTATCAAACCGGTGTCGGTTTAGCAAAATTTGTGTATGAAAATTTCGTATGCTTCGATTTTGAAATATTGGTATGATTCCGGTTCACACAAAAAAGAATATTGGTTGTTAAAATATTTTAATATATACATATGTATGTTAGGGTGTCCCTTATTTTTTCAAAGTCATTATTTTTAAACGCATACGGGCTAGTTCTGTTCATTTGGTTCTAAAGCACTCGGAAATAAATTTTTACCTCAATCGGGGAATGATAATCCGTGCCGACTTGGATTGGGAAATTTTAAAATTATATGTGACAAAAAAAAAAAAATATTTTTTTTTAATAATTTATTTTTTTGTTTTGTTCTTTTGGTCCAAAAGTACTTGAAAATAAATTATCACCTTAATCGGAGTACGATACCACATTCAAAATTGCTTCTAAACATGAAAAAACAGTGTTTTAACACTGATTGTAAATTTTTCGATGTTTTATCATGTTTCGAAACAATTTTGGATGTGTTATCATACTCCGATTGAGGTAAAAATTTATTCCCAAGTGCTTTAGAACCAAATGAACAAACTAGCCCGTATGCGTTTAAAAATAATGACTTTGAAAAAAAAGGTACATCCTAATAAATATATGTATAAACAAATTCTTTTATTTAGAAAATATCTTTTAATTAAGATCAATATTTTAATTGATAATAAAAATACAAATAAGTTTGAAAAACGATGATAACCCCTTTGCTGTGTTGCTTCTGTTTTTCTTTGCTTCGCACTAAGACTTTTTATACCCGTTACTTATTAAAAATAAGTAAAAGGGGCTATTGTATTCGTTGCAATGTATGTAACAGGGAGAAGGAAGCATCTCCGACCCTATAAAGTATATATTTTCTTGATCAGCATCAACAGCCGAGTCGATACAGCCATGTCCGTCTGTCCGTCCGTCCGTCTGTCCGTCTGTGTGAGTTCATAGATCTCAGAGACTATAAGAGCTAGAGCAACCAAATTTGGCACACAGATTTCTATAAACCCCACGCAGGTCAAGTTTGTTTCAAAATTTTGCCACGCCCCTTTCCGCCTCCGTAAATCGCGAAAATCCACCACACGCACAGTTTTCAAGATATTAAGTTTTTTTAAACGGCGAACGTTAGCTACTGTTATTACCTATCATCCTACTAAATCCCAACAAGATCGGACAAATATAAAGGTGGTACTGGCTGATTAAAGCTTTTAAGCAATTAAAGTGTCTAAAAGCATGCAATAAAAAATTTTAATTTATTTATGTAAGTAACGGGTATCCTATAGTCGGGAGCTCGACTATAGCCTTTCCCACTTGTTTTTATTTTATTTTGCCCAAATATAAGTAAACATCTTTAAAAACCATGTTGATCTCTGAGTTTCGAAACAAACTTAATCACTAAACAGATTTTAGGAATTTATGTATACTTGATAGGCTCGGAAATACAATACAACTGATACAACTATTTTTAATGGATGAAGACTGTCGGGTGCTGGGCAAAGTACACCGTTCCGCTTGGTAATCAATAACTTACATACTCAATTTGTTCGTGCTAATACTGAGTAGCTCAGATCTAATCAACCTGAATTATCTCCTAAAACCAATGAAATTTTAGCAAGTAAATGTTTATTAACTTTTATTATTGCTGCCACATTAAACATATACAAATATAGTAAATCGTTAATCTATCAATGTGTCTGTAATGCACACTATGTGTGTACAATGTACACAATTTTTGTTTGTTCATATTTGTACTTTTGTCAGTTGTTTATTTAATGACGGTTTTTCACTTTCTTTTTTGCTTTGGCGCTATGCTGGGATATCGTTCCACTTGAGGGCGCAAAAAGGCGCTTGACCAGAAACTGATGCGCAAAAACTACAGCTGCCCAGCTGGATAGTTAGTTGCATGCCCCAACAAGCTGGGAACTGCCAAAACTCAAAATTTTAGCATTTCCATGAAAATAAATAAAATGAGAAGCAAGAAAATTGCCACAAATTTGTTGCCAGCCATGCGACTTAAATGGGTGCCCGGATCGAGATCGACTTGGACGCTAACGCCGCTGGGGCTCCCGTAGAAATTACAGAAATCACTCACCTCTCGCTCTGATAGATCTCCACAGAGGAGTTCAGTTCGGCCAGCTGCTCCTTTAGCAGCTGTAAATTAGAGTTAACGAAGCTCAGTTCCAAGGCGACTGTGTCGCGCAGCTTGCGGTTTGTTGTTGCCTGCAAAGTCAAAAGAAAATGGTTGTCAAACATACAATATAAGATCTATAGACCTGACTGGCTGCTCCACCCACCTTGTAAAGATTCTCGGCACCGGCGCGTAAGCGCAGCTCCTTGTTGATTTCCTGGTTCAGTTTACATCGGCGACTTTGCAATTTGCCCCGACAAGTTGCTGCTCGAGGATCTGACCCCTGTAATGTAGAAAAATTACATAAGACTTTAATTGAATTACGAAAGTTAAATTAAAGTTATTAATAAAATATTTCGAGAATAGTTAGAAATAAATTAAATGGGAGCATTCAATTAATACTTTAAGGATGTCAGATATTTGAATAGCGCCATAAATAATTCATATATGCCAATATTATAAATGGAACAAATTGGTTGATGATTATAGCTTTAATATTCTCATACTTATCATAATAATTTGCCTAAGTAGGCAAACGTAAATTTTTGGATTGGAAACTAATTTATTTTCAAACATTATCTCCAGTTAAATTAATGGACTTTAATCAACGGTCCTTCAACTTTTTTATGTCGTCCAAACAGTAAGATTCGGAAAGATCCTCAAATTAGGCATTCAATTCATAGGTACCTCTTTATTTAAATAAAATATTTAATCTAGTCACTTATTTGATAAATTTGAAATACATAATAAAACTTAACCAGGCATCAGTTTATAGATTCTCCAACAAACTTATACTTTGACTTAGGCCAATGACTTATCAGCCAGTTCTCTTACATATTTGACTTATAACTTTTCAAAAGGGAACAAATGAAGGTTTTCTTTAGGCATAATTTACTTTTGAGACGTGTCAAGCAAACGCAATAAAGTTGATTGACTTTTTACGGTAGCCTAAACTTTAAAGCAAGTTAAAGAAAAAACAAAGCTAAACAAAGGGAACAACAAGTACCACAATGAGACACAACCTGGCATACAAATTGTGCATTCGCCAAGTGCAAAACGTAAGCAAGGTAAATGGAAATTTAGTCACAGAAGTAGAAGTGGTAGAATCTGAACCACAAATACTAGAAAATGGAAATGGAGTTCCTTGTTCTTGAGATGAACGCCCGCATTTTGTGCTTTAACTTCAACTGCTATTTAAAGCTGATGGCACAAACGACGTACACAGGAAAAAAATAAGGGAGATAATCAATAATTCTTTAGTTTTTTTATTAGGCTTTAGGTTTTATATCAGGTGTGCTACGGAAATCCCTTCCACTGGAATTTCACTTCAATTTCATTTCACTGTGGCACAGTCAACTCCGCTAAAAATTTTTGAGAGAAACGAAATCAGCGCTCAATCCGCTGGCGTCCGATGCCACGAGAATAATGTCCCATTTTTTATGCGAATTTTAGAATTTAGAGTTTTCGAGTATCTTTTATTGCTTGTCACGCTAATTACTTTTAAATTTGTTTAAGCTATACAAAATCAATTATTATATTATTTAATTAAATTTTAATAATTAAAAAAGAAAAAAATAATAAACTTTTATTCTGCAATAATAAACCTAAAAAAGTTGCTAAACAAACCCTTGGAAAATTTAATATGAGAAGGGGACAACCCTAGCAGCCGAGTTCGAAAAGGTTGGTGAGCATGAAAAAATTAAATCTCTGAAGTTCTGTGGCACTGTGAAAGTTTTCGCCAGGAATTGCTTTTCTCTGATTTCGATTTCGCTTGTGATTTCCGTAGAACACCTGTATATTTTTCCCCATTTCAAATTGTTGCAAAATTACAAAATTGTATACCATTTTAAATGATTATTTGTTTTATCATTGAGTAAGTTTGTTTATTTGCTTTCGATCATGAGCCATGAAATTAACTGTATTGCATTGAAAGATAAACTTCTGGCTTTTTAAGTTTGTTAACATTAAAGAAATGTATACGATTTAAAAATATACAACGTTATAAAATTGTAGATAATGTTACACATTTTTAAAGAGGAAAGCGGCTTTTGGTCATATTTTTTTGCTCTGTGTAAATAAGTACATTAACGTAACTAGAATAACAAAAGTTTGTCGTGTTATCTAGTAGATGTCTAACTATGTATGTGTGTATATTAGTTGCACACAACTCTTTTCATATCCACATGTATATGCATGTGTGTGTGCGTGTCTGTGCACAAAAGGCTTATGTGCTGGGTCAATATACAAGTAGGAACACCAGTAAACGTGGCTAGACCATAATTATTATGCATTCATGTTAACGTATTCACGTATTTGTTCGCCAACGCACCGTGACACGATAGGAATATGTACTCGGAACGTAAACGGAAGTAGGAAGTCATCGTCACGACGCTGCACATTCTGGAAGTGGAATCCTCTTCATAGGGAGGAGTGTTTACTGAATATTTATTACATATAGCATTTTTTTAGCCCTACAACTAAAGTTCTAAAGCTCCCTTCTAAGTTTGTGGGAATGCGAGTAATAGCCAGATGGAGGCATCTCCGACCATATGATGTATACACATATACACTTGAATTTCACTTCAATTTCATTTCATTGTGACACAGTCAACTCCGCTGAAAATTTTTAAGGGAAACGAAATTAGCGGTCAATCCGATGACGTCCGACGCCATGAGAATAATGTAAATTTGTTTGTCCGAATTTTAGAATTTAGAGTTGTCAAGTAACTTTTATTCCTTGTCGCGCCAGTAGCTTTTAAATTTGCTTAAGCTATACAAAATCAATTATTATTTAAATAAATTTAAAAAAAAAAAATTATTATTCTGCAGGAATAACCTTAAAAAAGTTGCTAAAAAAAACCATTGGAAAATTTAATATGAGAAGGGGCCAACCCTAGCAGCAGAGTTCGAAAAGGTTGGTGAACATGCTAAAAAAAGTTAAATCACTCGAAGTTGTTTGGCACTGTGAAAGTTTTCGCGTGGAATTTCTTTTCTCTGAATTCGATTTCCTTTCTGATTTCCGTAGCACACCTGATATATTTTTGATTCTTTCACTTGTCTGTAGGAGCACCTAAAATCTCTGAGATCTGAGAGAAAATTTGTTGACGATTCCCCTATAGTTTGTACAGCGATCAAGTTTGTTTTGGAATTCTGACACGCCTTCTACCACCCCGCCAAATACAAGTTTACAAGTTACAAGATTTTTTCACAACTGGATAATAAACTCGGATTTGCAGATATCGCTAGTTAACAGCTAGGTAAACACCGCAAATTGTATGAGTTGGTCGTTTCGATATTTACATGATTATTAAAAATAGATTATAAAATCAATCAGCCCGATAAAACTAATTCTTGTCAACATTCCCGCGATTTTAAAGTTCTATTTCATCAGGCCAATTCGTAATAAATTTGAAATTATTATCTATAACATAAAATAATATTTGAATTAAAATGTTTAGTTATGAATCATAGTAAAAATTTAAAATAAAAGTTTTTTTTTATAATTTTTATGGTTAAAGTTGAAAATAAAAAATTACAAATTTTTCTAAGAGGCTGATAGATTTTGTCCACAATATAGTATATATTTTTTGTATTTATACTTTGTGATTTGTTTGTCCTGATACTTACATCGTCAAAGCTTCCACAGAAATAAAGGACTGACCCTCTATTTGTATAGTTTAATTTTGATATTAATTTATATTATTATTATTTTTGATGTAAACACTTAAATACATATAGAAAACCTAATTAATAAGCAGTATATTTAAAAATATCTTTTGACTGTTAACTGAGATCTTAACTGAACATTAGGAAGATGGGTCTGAGCTGAATCTAATCGAGTTGAAAAACGTCGACCGGATAAAGGCTGCCTAATATAATCATTTCGACATTTCATACACTCGAACCCTAACAAAGAGACATTGCTGAGATAATCATAACGACAAGCATAATGAGCAAATTAGCTGTGGCAGGCAAAAGTTGCTAGACTTTGTGTGGAGATCAGAACCACCAAGGAGTGGTTGCGACCCTCAAGGTTGAGGCTTCAAATACATATGTGGTTAGACATGTGCAGCTGATGAGCTAAGGACTATGGACACTAAGACCTAACCCTGATCCGTTCTGGTGTTGCCAGTTTAGTGTAAACTCTTCATAACTCACCGACTCCAAGGGGACAGTAAAGAGCCCGGGTGCATTCATTTTTATACAATCAAAGCACTGTGTTTGTGTGTGTTTTGTTTTGAGCTGTCGTGTTTTGCATAATTAAAAGCGCCAGCGACGAGCTCAGGAGAGACTACGCGGCCAGCAAGCCCGACTCGTCCAAGCGGATTTGGCAGCTCAGTGTTCACCACTGTCCACAATAAATAAGTAGTGCCCTTTCAATGCCCATCCAAGTAGCTGGGCAATGAACCCAACTCAACTCAACTCAACGTGTCGTTGGGAGGGAGGATCACCGTTGGCTTTAGTCAATCGTTGGTCAACTTGCCGCCTGGCATTAGACATGCATCAGCATCGGTTGCACGTGCTTGAAAAGTCAATGCACCAAGTCAGAAGGCGAATGGATGGACGGCTTTGACTGAGCAGAGGCCAGTCAAGTGTGCAAAATGATTGCATTCAAATAATGTATAATGTGTGTATGTGTATGTACGTATGTACATATATACATATATAGTACTCATAGTTTATGTACGTACTTTGACTAGAATAACCGATTATCTGCCTAAATAGCATGGTTAATTTTGGCAGCGGTTTCAGTTTAAGTTTCAATCTCGTTTTCATTTTCATTGTGTCGGGCAATGCAAATACACAAAATTCAAAGCAACGAACTGGCGTGAGTAGCATTAACAATCCGGAATTACTGAAAACCCGGAGCGCATGCAAATGACACGGCCGAAAATTTAAGAAAATAAAATAAGTAAAACTAGTTGGAAATCCTACAATCGAACAAATTCGGCTGAATAAGACCCTGTACTTATTATGTAAAAAAAGGTTAATTAAAAAGACTGTGAAAACAAAAATTTAACTTTTCAACCCAGATAATGAGTCGGCTACGCTACTTAACTATTAAGTATACAAGTTGACTTCAGCTAATATCACTGCGAATGGAAAATTCGCTATGACTGTCCGATCAGGTCGAGTTATATACCGATCGAAAGGTATAAATGTAACTAACAAAAGTGCATACTAAGACTTTTGAAAACTCACCTGGCTCGTGAGATAAACAGGTGTAAGTGGGAGGGGCAAAATTTAAACGATTGGAGCAAATAGGGAGCCTTTGAGCCCTTTGGTATACTTTTTATACCCTGAGGGTATATTAAGTTTGTTCAAAAGTATGTAACAGGGAGAAGGAAGCATCTCCGACCCCATAAAGTGTATATATTCTTGATCAGCATCAACAGCCGAGTCGATATAGCCATCCAAATGCGCTAAATTCTTCATACCTAATAAATATTATTTTTTTCCTCAGTGCCGAGTGACAAAATATTATTTTTTAGTAATTTATGTGTAAAACTTAAAATTATTCGTCACAAAATTGGATATCAGAAATTTTGGGGCATCAAAATATTTTCGCAACATACTTTTACCCCGTAAAGACATACATAATGTACATAAGATAATATAAGTATGTATGTACATATTTCATATGTATTTTTGACGGTTTTTTGTACCAGCGCGCGATTCGTTTGGCCGAAGTTGGTGACAAAAATCTGTAACTTTTGAACTAGGTGAGACGGCAGTGTGGGCTAGGCTGGTTCAGATGCCGTCTTTAGCAGGAGCATATGGGGAAACGGAAAACCAAGGACGGGCCAGTATAGAGATCGTTTCCGAGACGGAGATGCCGTCCAGCGAAGAGGATCGCCATGGAAATCGTCTGGCATGCGAAGCTGTCCTCTAGCTAGGGTTGTTGTTATATTTAAAAAAAAAGAAGCAATATCGTTAATATTTCGATACATAAAAATGTTGATGGTATTGATAGTATGAATATCTGGGCGCGAGCTGAAATTAGCAGTTTTTTGTCCCAATCCAATAATTAAGACTTTAGAAAATTCAAAATTAGTAGTTCGTAAATTTTTTGAAATGTTTGTAATTTTACAAGTGGAAAACATACTACTACAGTACCACAATTATCAATTAAATGACTGAACCGTATTTTACTTTCAAGGATTATGAATTTAGCTAAGAAACTAAAAACCTCTCGACTTAATTTGTTTCACAGTAGTCAAATTATTGAAATCGCTTCACCTTTTGTCGTTAATCACCAGCGGCTGTTTTTTGATTAAGACAAATGTCTGACAACTTGCAAGATTGAGAACACCTCCTCCACCTACACCTCTGACATATCCAACACCTCATTGCTTCCCCATCCAGCAGCTGTGGAACAAAGCAACTTTTTCTGTTTTTGAAGTGGTTTATAAATTATCTCCATCTTCATAGATTATGTAGTTCGTTCGTTTCTAATAATCTAAACACAGAAGAAAACTGGCGAGTAAAAACATTCAATTTAAGTCGCCGACTATAATATACCTGTTACTCAATTAATATATTATTTAAATTGAATCTATGAATTTAAAGTACTAACGGTTATATCTCTATTTAAAAGGTCATAACCATCGTTAGATTTAACCGATACTGATCGTATTAAGTGGGATGATTAAAAATAATTAAAGGTGGTGTTCTCCAACAAAAATATCGTTCTACCTTTAAAACTGTGTGTGGGCAGAAGGGGCGTGTCAACTTTTAAAAACTCTGTGAAGTCGCTATCTCTTTTAGGCCCTACGACCTATATGTAGACGGAGAGAATAACATGGCTAGATCGACTCGATGCTGATCAAGAATATCAGGGATACCACAGAAATCGCAAGTGAAATAGAATTCCGCAGAAAGCAATTCCGCACGGAAATTTCTGAGGTGCCACAGAACTTGGAATGATTTAATGTTTTTTTAGCAATTTCACCAACCTTTTCGATCTAGGCTGCGAAGGGCTGACACCTTCTCTGATTAAATTACCCAAGGGTTTGTTTAGCAACTTTTTTAAGTTTATGATTGCAGTACAATAGGTTTTTAATTTTTATCTTATTTAATTAATATAATTTAATTTATTTATGCAATACTTGATTTTGTTTAGCTGAACAAAATTTAAAAGTAATTGGCGCGAAATTTTTTTTTCGGTAAAACTTGATTTACCTTAAAAGACCTATTTTTTAATGCTTAATTTAAAGAAAACTAAAGTGGTTCCATATATTTTTTTTAAATACCTTACTTCGAATTCTGACTAAAAAGTGTGGCTTCGCTGACCCTGACTTCGAAAATCTGAATCGGGCTAGGTGGCAGCATCGGACGCCAGCGATTTTAGCGCTAGTTTAATACGAGTAAAATTATTCTGCAATTTGACCTGTGGCACAGCGAAATGAAATTGAAGAGAAATTCAAGCGAAAGCGATTTCTGTGGCACCCCCGTATATGTACATACATATATGTACATTGGGGTGTCCCTTATTTTGGCAAAGTTGTTATTTTGAAAAGCATACGGGCTAGATCTGTTCATTTGGTCCTTAAGCACTTGGAAATAAATTTTTACCTCAATCGGAGTATGATAACCCGTGGCGACTTGGATAAGGGACATCCTAGTGTATAGGTACTTCATAGGATCTGCCACATCTCTTGCTCACTGGTGCATACACGACAACGAATACAATATAACTTTTTACTCTACAAGCAACGGGTATAAAACAACAAAATTTGAAAACGTTGCAGCCTCCACGATCGACTATGATGATCGTGCCTGTATATGTGTATTAATATTCTTTAGCCGAATTCGGGACAGAGGCGCCGTAATCGTGTGAAATGAGCCAAACAACTGCCTCGACGCTTGGCATTTGTTGGACCGCTGATCATTTGGAAACGAGCACTAAACGCGTGCAGTGCCCATCGTGTAGTTCATCATCGGTTCGTAACGCACAAGCAGCAGCAAAGGCACCTATAACTATAATTATATCGATTACAATCGATAGTCCAGAATAAAAAATGCATCCTGCCTCTCCGCATCAACATCGCTCGCGTCTCCACGTCAGCGGAGCGGGAACAACACCTGGGCAACCGCAAAGCACGCCGGATTCCTTAACATTGAGTCCACAACAGCATCATCCTCACCATTCGCAGCAGCAACAGCAGCATACGGTCCATATCGCTTCCAGTACACATCCTTATCAGGGGCTCAAAACTTGTAAGCTCTATTACAAATACAATTCATTTTAAACTTATGCCCAATTGATACTGACATAGACATATGTAAATGCACCGATTGATTTCACATGGTTTGCTTTACTCAGAGCCCGCCTTAATCCTTTATATGGCCGCGATGCATATCTGCAACATACCGACTGTACTCATATATCTCGAAATTTATAATAAAAATGTGCAATGTTTTGATTTAATGTGTATTTGAAACATATGTACATATTTAGGGTATTCAGAAACTATGGCCGTGTTCACCAGAACTAATCAATCAGTAATCATGTATTTTGTTTGTTCGATAACAAAGCATCACATCACAGAATTTCAGCGTACTATTTTGGTGATGAATTTTCAGTCATCATACATCACAAAATTTGAAATCATGATTGCTAATCACTGCATTTCACCAGAATAATCATGCAAATTTCATCGATTTTCTGTTGTCGATTTGTTCTGGTGAACACGGCCATTGATATTTGTGTTATTTTATAAAGCGATATATTTTGTAATGACAAGAAACATACAGAAGAAAGATTATCGCAACAAACATGCCCTGGGGTATTTATTTATTTATTTAAAGCAGACATTGCTGCCTCATGTAAAATTAACAAATACAAAATGAATGTACAATATTTAATAAATATTACAATTTCATAAGAATGTTTACAAAATTCGTCATAATAATCTTTTTTCTGTGTGTTTGTTGTCGTTACAAAATATTTTACTTTATACAATAACACAATTATCAGAGTTTCTGAATACCCTAATTATTTAATTCTTGTGACTTGGTTTCAAATTAATATGTTTTTTTTTTTTTCAAGATTTACGAGAAAAGCGAATATACATATTTTGTGATTTGTGAAATGAACAGCTCTTAAATTGTTGTGTTGCACACTTCATTATCAATTTTTTTTATTTATTTAAAAAAATGTATTGCTTCATTTATTAATCTAACAACTTTGTGTTTTTAATTTTTTGATATTTAGCTAAAAAGATGCAAATTATATAGTATTTACACTAAAACTACATATATAGAATCAAAAAATGAAAAAAAAAGTTTTTCTTAAACAAAAATATTGAATATAAGAAATTTTAGGTACTAAGAAGAATTAATTTAAATTTTCTATAAAAAAAAATAACCGCTTCGAAATCGGAGAGCATGTCATACAAAGGGTTAAGTATGTTAACAATGGTTCACAATCCATAATTCTTTGAAAATTAAAAAAAAAATGTTGCAGCTTTGGCTCGTTGTTAGCATACAAACTAATCATGCCAGATGTTATTCCCATTACACATTATTACAAAACACTCAAGAAACTTTGGCAGTGATTTAAAAATGATTTAGATGTTCAATTGATAATCTGTATACAGTTTGACTGAAGAAGCTTCGTGTAGTTATCTAGATCATAACATTCTTCTTAACGACTTGATATGATGGCATTTTATTTGTTTGTAGCAATTATATGGCGCATTTGCCAGTTTGAGCTGGTTAAATGTTTATGTAGTTTATAAAATATTCACGCATAGATACAACTACAAAAGATACAAACAGTTTCTGTCCGTTCCACAATCCATTATTTGCGAATTATGCGATCGAAAATCATAATTCAAGTGCGATGGAAATTGATTTCGATTCGGTTTTAGCAGCAGAAGAAATGATTCATTAAATGCCGGATGGTAGTCCATATTGAATTGCTTGGAACTGGCCAGCAGCGACCGACCACCTATGAAGTATGCAATATAAACTGTGGACCAACAAGTAAAAATAAATAAAAGCTGATCGAGACGAAGCTGATCCGTATCCGTGATATAAATCGTATAGTCTAAACTTATAAGATAAACAAAACCTCAACTGAAAATAACCCTGCCTTCTATTCATTTACATAGACTGCTACTGGTACTCGTGTCTGTATATAAACATTCCATAAATGTTCCAATTGGACTAGCACCCATGGAGATTGTTTAGTTTGCTGCTTGCCCCGAGATGGGGAATCAGTTGAACCTGATCACCAACTCGTTAAAAACTATACAATAACACACAAGCACAAATTATTGGGGCAAGACTTATGTACATACATGATTGTGCTTTGTATTTACGTCTGTTTAAATATGGGCCACGGCATAATTTACAAAATATAAATGCGAGTACATATGCCATCTTATGCATTATGTAGTTGAAGAGCATGCATAAGCTCTTTAATATGTACAAATCAGAAACAAGTTGATTTCACTGTAAAGTTTTGTTTTAAGTTAACATATCATATAATCTTTAAATAAACATATTGATCAAGGTCCTTAAAATAGCCATGCTCTTCGAAGCTACTTTTTAAAATTTGGAAGTAGATGTTAGTCACAGGGATCTAAGTATGAAAGATGCAAAGATTTTTGCCATAAAATATGTAACACTAATCTGTCAGTTATCAGCTGAAGGCAGTACATATGTATGTCGGTACCCTCCGGATCGGATCACAACATCATATAGCTGTCATAGGAACGATCGATTGTGAATCAACCTTTATTATAAAAAACTTAGACTTCTTATGCATTCTAAGCGAACTTAGCTAACATCAGGCAACTATCACTGCGGACGGCAGTACACGCTAGTGACGAAAGCAGCACTAGCAATATATACAGGAAGAATGGAAAATTTGCTATGACTGCCCGATCAGGTCGAGTTATATACTGATCGAAAGGTATTAATTCAACTAACAAATGTAAGTTTTACACATAAATTATTTAAAAAAAAAATTTGTCACTCGGCACTGCGCAAAAAAGTAGTATTTATTGGGTATGAAGAATTTCACGCAAATATTATAATTTAAATGTAAAACTTAATATTATTTGTCACAAAATTGGATATCAGAAATTTTGGGGCATAAAAATGTTTTCGTCACTAGACTTTCACCTCGTAAAAAGGGTTTTTTGATAAGATATCAAATAGCTTTCATAGGAACGATCGGTCAAAATTGAATACAGTTCTCTGCAAAAGTATCAAATCTATTTTTTCCTATAAATGAAAATCGAATAATGGAATCGCCCATATGATTAATTTCAAATGGAATACCAAATGAACATTTCGTGTGATCTATAACTTAGCTGTTCCCGATTTCAGAAAAAAACTATTACTTGTCAATCTTTGGTTAAAGAACAAACGGGAATCCAAAGCAACATAAATAAAAACAATATTTTTGACGCATCTCTCTCTCGAATGAACTCTCTCTCCCCGAAAGCAATGTGCCTTCAATTGTGATTCAATTGCTTGCGAAATTTTGTGATAAATGCGTGTCTCTCTGTAGCTACATAGGTCTTTCTGTGTCTGCCTACTATAGTACATACATATGTACATATGTCCATATATAACATGAGTGTTTATTTGTGTCTTGCAGCTGAGAACGATGACATGGGTTGTGTGGAACTCCTGGCAACGGCCATATCGGTGCTGATCATGATTCTTACGTTTCCCATCTCAGTGTTCATATGCTTCAAGGTGGTCTCCGAGTATGAGCGGGCGGTAATCTTTCGCATGGGTCGACTGCGCAGTGGAGGAGCACGCGGGCCGGGCGTCTTCTTCGTCCTGCCCTGCGTTGATGACTATTATCCGGTTGACTTACGTACAGTCTCGTTCGATGTTCCGCCGCAAGAGGTGCTCTCAAAAGACTCGGTAACAGTTACTGTCGATGCGGTCGTCTACTATCGCATTAGTGATCCACTGAAGGCTGTTATTCAGGTATCCAACTACAGCCACTCTACCCGTCTGCTGGCTGCCACTACGCTGCGCAACGTGCTCGGAACTCGTAACCTTTCCGAGCTGCTCACAGAACGTGAGACTATCTCACATACCATGCAAATGTCCCTCGACGAGGCAACCGATCCTTGGGGCGTCAAGGTGGAACGTGTTGAAATGTAAGTGAATATATGCTATGTACATACACACATACTATAATAACGTTGCTCATTGTGCCAGATTCCCTTTTTTGTCATAAACTCTTAAGTTAAAGCTAGGGACTTGAAATTTGACATGAACTTAAGTTAGACTTATTAAGAATTAAAATTTATTTTTTTTTTAATTTGGACCACGACTTCACCTCACCCTCCCCAACGACTCCAAGAAAAAAGTGTAATAAACTCATATGGAATCATATTAAATGTAAAGTTAAGGACTTGAATTTTCCCATGAATTTTAGTAAGGCTAATGTAGAATTTATATTTTTGTTATTTTTTAAATGGATCTTGTCTTAACGCTCCTTTTCTCCAGAGCTCGATGAAAAAGTTAATTTTTGTGCGCAGTCTCGCTGGACATAGGTAAACACTGATAAGGAGCTCCCGCGAGTGATTTTTTGTTTTATCTAAGACTTTTTGTGTGCGCATAATTGTTTTGGGTGTACCTGCACTTGGTCGCCAAGCAAGTTGCCGGTCAACCAGCGAGTTCGCTGGATCATCAGCATCCTGGGCAGTGTGGGCTTGGCTGGTTTGTTTTGCCCAGGAGCATTTGGGGAAACGGAAAACCCAGGACGGGCCCGGTCGTTTCGGAGACGGAGACGCCGTTCAGCAAAGAGGATCGCCTTGAAAATCGATACATAAAAATGTTGATGGTATCGATAGTATGAATATCTGGGCGCGAGCTGAAATTAGCAGTTTTTTGTCCCAATCCAATAATTAAGACTTCAGAAAATTTAAAATTAGTAGCTCGCAAAGTTTTTGAAATGTTTGTAATTTTACAAGTGGAAACATTTCTAAAAATGTAAACGTCGAAGCAGTGATTATAACAATTATCAATTAAATGACTGAACCGTATTTTACTTTCAAGGATTATGAATTTAGCTAAGAAACTAAAAACCTCTCGACTTAATTTGTTTCACAGTAGTCAAATTATTGAAATCGCTTCACCTTTTGTCGTTAATCACCAGCGGCTGTTTTTTGATTAAGACAAATGTCTGACAACTTGCAAGATTGAGAACACCTCCTCCACCTACACCTCTGACATATCCAACACCTCATTGCATCCCCATCCAGCTGCTGTGGAACAAAGCAACTTTTTCTGTTTTTGAAGTGGTTCATAAATTATCTCCATCTTCATAGATTTTGTAGTTCGTTCGTTTCTAATAATCTAAACATAGAAGAAAACTGGCAAGTAAAAACATTCAATTTAAGTCGCCGACTATAATATACCTGTTACTCAATTAATATTTTATTTAAATTGAATCTATGAATTTAAAGTACTAACGGGTTTATATATGTATGTATGTACATATAATAAAAATAATTTTTATTTTCAATTGCTAAAATAAAAATTCAAAATAAGAGTTAAATTATAATTTGAAAATAAATATTGAAATTCAATTATTATTTCATAATTTTTTTTATTTAGATCGAAAAAAAAGAGTTTTCTTTTAATTTATTTGATAAAAGTCAACAAATAACTATTATTTAATAATTTATATTTTAAAAATTAAAATCGTTACGGTCCCTGGTATAGAGTAAACATTTGCATGCAGGGATGCCACAGAAATCGCTTTCACTTGAATTTAATCTCAATTTCATTTCGCTGTGCCACAGGTCAATTCGCAAAATAATTTTGTGCGGAACGAACTAGCGCTAAATCCGCTGGCGTCCGATGCTGCCTAGTCCGATTTAGATTTTCGAAGTCAGGGTCAGCGATGCCACATTTTTAAGTCAGAATTCGAAGCAAGGTATTTAAAAAAATATATAGAACCACTTCAGCTTTCTTTAAATTGAGCATTAAAAAAATAGGTGTTTTAAGGTAAATTCAGTTTTACAGATAAAAACCTTTAACTTATTGTGCAATTTGTGAAAACATTTTTCACGAAGTGTTGCCAGACTAATGGCAGACAATTGCTAGAGTTGTCGAGTATTTTTTCGAGCCAATTACTTTTACATTTTTTTCAGCTAAATAAATTCAATTATTACATAAATAAATTAAATTATATTAATTCAATAAGAAAAAAATTAAAAACCTATTGTTCTGCAATTATAAACTTAAAAAAGTTGCTAAACAAAACCTTGGGTAATTTAATCTGAGTAGGTGTCAGCAATTAGATGCCTAGTTTTTGGCCTTACTTTTTGGCACAAATTGCCAGAAATTAGTTTTTCACTCCACAATACACCAACACTTCAATTGGATTTTTTCTAAAATAAGACATAACATAGACAATCCACAACTATAGACAACATTGAAGGCATATTTCGAAATAATTAAATAACAGTTATTTATATTTGACATATGTACCTTGACCGTGTAAGGCGGCTCTAGAAATGCACCTTCATATAAAAATCTATATATAATATATAAAACTCTTTGTCCTGACTGACTCACTGACTAACTCACTGACTGACTAACTGAATGAGAATCAACGTGTAGGCCAAACGGCTAAGCCAGAAATATATAATAAAAGTATTCATTATGTTATTTATTTTTACTTTATATTTTTTATTTTTATTGTTATTTAGTTTTTCTACTAACTGAAGCGTGTCCATCATGGACACATAAAGCGCATTAAACTAAGTCAGTTATTCTATTTATTAAGCTACTGGTTAGGCATTTGAATTTGAATTCAAATTTGAACGTAACGGCCTCAATCGCAGGCATGCAGGTCAGCGAGAGGTTGAACAACACTGCCGAGCAGAGCGCGACTTTACCTCGTTGTGAGAGAGCGAAAGCTCGGAGGTGAAGAGCGAAAGCTGTGGTGAGTTGTGTGACCGACGCAGTGCTGCCAGACAGTGTTGCCAACTTTTGTTTGAAAAAAAAAGCTGTTTTTGACGGGAGGAACGATGAAAAAAAGCTGAAAAATTAATTAAAAAAGCCATAAAAAAAGCTAGTTTTATAATTCATTAATTCCAGTATTTTCTCCTGAGAGCAGAAGAGTGAGCGCGCAAAATCAGGTTGCCTAGAAAGAAACTGAACCATTTGAGCATCTGCTGATCTTTTATTCATAAGATGTGAATAATTTCATCAATGTTGTCCTCATTCTCCTGATTTTCATTATCTTCTGATAATACCGTTCCTATCATCCGCAGGAATTTATTGGGAAGCTTTTGTAGCAGCACTTTTCGAGTCTGTGCAAGCCATATCAGTAAATTCATAACAAAATAAATTATTTTTATTTTAAGTAGCAAACAATTAGTCCAATTTCTCAATATTCTCAAGTGTAGTTTTTTTCGCAGTTTTGGCTTTACAAGATTGACTTTGCTTAATATGCGCCACTTAGGCGTAGGACCAAAGCAACGATAACATATCAATGGCAACTTTAGCCAGGTCTGCAAAAGTATTGTTGCTCACAGAATCGTTGCTCACTGAATCATTATAGAAATTGACTTCCATCCAAATTTTTGTAGTGCTGTCATTATTTTGCCATTTCACGAAGTGAATTTTTTGTTTTGCCTGTTAATTTGCCCTATATTTGGGCATTTACCAAAAAATCTGAAAAAAAGCCATTTAAAAAAAAAAAAAGCCAGAATTCCCGCTGCCCGCAGTTTGCAAATTTTTCTAGCAAATGGCCTTTGAAAAAAGCCAGATTTGACGGGAAAAAAGCGACTCTGGCAACACTGCTGCCAGATTAGCGTATTTCAGGCTAGATCTAACATATTTGAAATTGGAAAAGCTTATAAAATTTGCAAATAGCTTATAGCCTGTAATCTAGCATATTTTAAAGTTCATATGCATATTCTAGCAATAAATGTTCTCGTGACATCAACGAAATATTTTATAAATATAAAATGAATGGAAATTGAGTTATCCGTGGAACCAGAAGGTTGCCAACTTTTTTTTGTCAAGCTTAGCCAGAGCTGCCACTTGATTTTTTACCGGACGCTACGACGCCAGCAAATCAAATTGATGTAAATAAGCATAAATAAAGTAATTATCATGTAGCAGAACCTAATGATTTTGTATGTTTTCTTACATTCTCTTTGCATTTTTATTTTTAGCTTATTTTAGCTTATTTTTGCTGAGAATCTAGAATCTAGCGTGGCAAAATTTTGAATCAAACTTGACCTGCGTGGGGTTCATAGAAATCTGTGTGCCAAATTTGGTTGCTCTCGTCTCTAGTTTTTAAGATCTAGGCCCTCACACGGACAGACAGACAGACGGACATGGCTATATCGACTCGGCTGTTAATGCTGATCAAGAATATATATACTTTATAGGGTCGAAGATGTTTCCTTCTCCTTGTTACATACATTGCAACGAATGCAATATCCCCTTTTACTAATTTTTTAAGTATCGGGTGTAAAAAATACTACCATGGTATATTGAATCTAAAAAAGGCCAGATTCTCGGATAGAAGACGTTTGGGACTTTTCCCGGCTGAAGCAGTTAAAAACCAGTCAAATCTATCCGAAAAAAGGCCAATTTGGCATCACTGTCCCGAGAGGTCAACGTAGAAAGACGTCGCGAGCTGGCGTGAAATTGTAGTGTGGTTAGAGAAAAAAGTGCAGCAGGGTACGCGTAGCATAATTAGACTAAAACTAACACGTGGAAGTACAACGAGGAATTGTTCCCGTTGGCCGTGTGAACAATCCCGGCGTCGTAGCATTTGGACAAGGAATCGGGCCCGTCAGCTTTGTGAAGAATCCCGGCACCTAGTAGCATTTGTTGTAGTACCAGAGTGTATACCCTGTGCAGCCCCTGGCTTTGTAGGGCTGTCCCACGCTCCAACATAGTTGATCGTGCGTGTGGTCGTAGTGAACAACGTGGTGAACATTTCCCTCCCCTTATCCCCTCGTCCTTGGCAGAGTGAGTTCTGCACCCCGGCTGTAAGCTCACTTACAGGTGGCGCCCGATCAGGGACGCTGGAGGCATAAAGGGGCGTGACATAAATCTCTACAATTATGCCCAATAAATTGTTGCATGTGTTGAGTAGATAGTAGTTTGTCCATAGTCGCGTATACCCTGCCATACCCTTCGTTCTGCATTCAACTTGGCGCGTGAAGCACGTGCGAAAAACAAAACGCAAAAAGGGTCCGAAAAAGTACGGGACACTAAAACATATAGTACACGCAGCCGAAAGAGAACGCTGCGCAGTCAAGAACTGCAGCAGAAGCGCCGCCGCGAGCCGTGCACACTCCACGGCGCGCAATTGTTTTGTTTTTTTGTGAAAAAATTGAGTAAAGCTTGGTTTCCTTTCAAAAAAAAAAAGGAGGAAAAGAAAATTTTTTTTGTGGAAAATAATCGGAATTTCAAATAAGCTAGTGAACAAAAAAAGAAAAAAGTTATTCTTTCTTTGCGGGAAACGAGCTATGGCTTCCCCTAGGTTGGCAATAAATTGTCCCCTCATCGTGGAGGGCGGGCGAATCGTCGCTAACGTGGAGATCGGAGGAAAGACCATGCCGGCCACGATAGATACGGGAGCGACGCGCAGCTTCATGACTAAAGACTGCGTGCGCAAGTGGGCGATTCGAGGCGAAGCACAGAGGGTGCAGTCACGGGTTCGGCTGGCCGACGGTTCCACGTTAGAGGTGGGAAAATTATTGAGGGTCAACGTGGGTCTGGCTGGAAAGGTGATAAGTATGCCCATGATTATCATGCCTTCCATGCTGGACCACATCCTCCTCGGCATGGATTTTCTGTGTGCGATGGGCACAACCATGCAATGTGGTAACACGGAGTTAACCCTGGAAGCGGTGGTGGGTCCGATAGTGGAGCCTGCGTCGGCGGGAGGGGGAAGGCCTGATCCCTTGCTCGGCCGTCAATTGTTACCCGACCAGGCCGGGTCGGGCGAGGCGCCGGGAACGCGGAGATTTCAGCCCAACTCCAGTCGAGCGGCTATAAAGGCAGTGCCCAAGCCGAAGTCTCCCGTGGAGAGGTCCCCGATGGAGGTTGACCAATCGATGCATGAGCCCACTCCGGTGCAACCATCAAACGCAGGCGAAGCAGTCGGCATGTCCCCCACAGACAACGAATTGATGCGGGACATGGAGGTGTCGTTGATTCCACAAGGGTGGAGGGTCTTCCCGTGTGGAACCATCCTCACCGGTCGGATTATCGAGATGCTCCACGCCGAGGTGCGTCGGTTAGGAGGTCGGTACCGACGGAGCCGGTTCCGCGTCGTGGAGGGCGCCGCGGCGTACACTGTCACCATTACCACCAATGGGGCGGTAACGGTGACCCTTTGCGAGAAAGGAGGGGGCGTGAGGCGGCGCTAGAAGTGGCAGTCCGACATACATATATATATACATGTGTATACTATTATAATTTTTACATTATATTTTATATTTTTATTGTTATTTAGTTTTTCTACGCACTGAAGCGTATCCATTAGGGTGTCCCTTATTTTGTCAAAGTTATTATTTTTAAACGCATACGGGCTAGATCTGTTCATCTGGGGCCCCATATAATTTTTAAATTTTTCGATCCAAGTCGGCACGGGTTATCATACTCCGATTGAGGTAAAACTTTTTTTCCAAGTGCTTTAGGACCAAATGAACAGATCTATCCCGTATGCGTTTAAAAATAATGACTTTGAAAAAATAAGGGACACCCTAGTATCCACCCTGTTAAGTTAGGCTAAGTTTAAGATTACAATGAAGTCAGCGCAAGGAGCGCATTAAACTAAGTCAGTTGTTCTATATATTAAGTTACTGCTTAGGCATTTTTAAAATAACTCCCAATAAAATTGTGAATTCGTTGGTTCGAAACTTATACTAAAACGAAGAAGAAACAACGAGGAATTGTTCCAGTCGGCCGTGTGAACAATTCCGGCATTGTAATCATAACTAACCAAACTAATAGTAACTAACTAACCAATCAGTGGCATTTGGCCGAGGAATCGGTCTCACCAATTGGATGAATAATCACGGTTCCTAGTATCATTTGTTGTAGTTTTGTGTGGTCATTGGAGCGCCGGAGTGTATACCCTGTGCAGACCCTGGCTTTGTCGGGTTGCCCACTCGCCAACATAGTTGATCGTGAGTGTGGTCGTAGTTTGGGTCATACATGTATGTCTTTCTTCTTTCCAGCGAAAACTTACAAATTCCTTGTAAGTGCCAGACCTTGGCAGACTGAGTTCTGTACCCCGGCTGGAAACTCCCTTACAACCTTTTTTCCGTGTTGTTTCAGTGTTGTCACAGACACACACAGTTCGTGTGCCGTTGTTGTATTTGTACTTCGCGCTGACGGAGACTTTTTGGGGCATAAAAATGATTTCGTCACTAGACTTTTACCACGTGAAGAAGTTTTTTTTTATAAGTAAGGGAACACGGAGTTTTCCTTATGTACATTGCATGTGTAAGTAAACTAACTAATTCAATTTTATTTTGTTTTGTAGTAAGGATGTTTCGCTACCCACAGCGTTGCAACGCGCGATGGCCGCCGAGGCAGAAGCCGCTCGTGAAGCACGTGCTAAGGTTATTGCTGCTGAGGGTGAAATGAAATCATCGCGCGCATTAAAGGAGGCTTCGGAGATCATCTCGGCCAGTCCGTCTGCATTGCAGCTGCGGTATTTACAAACACTGAGCAGCATCTCGGCTGAAAAGAATTCGACAATCATATTTCCGCTGCCCATGGAGCTGCTAACACCATTTCTTAATGCCAATGCTCATGGAACGTCGTCGTCGGCTCATCGGCATCAGCACCAGCATCACCAGTGACGCTCAATGTCGGTGCTGCAGCCATACCTGGAAGCGCTGGGTCGCTGCGAGCTGCGTCGGCAAATTGCTGGACACGACGACGCTGACGATGATGACGACATCGTCGGCTATCTGCTGTGAGTGGCACTGAATGTCTGTCATGGTTTCCTGAATTGTGGCTGATGTCGATGGAGGTTACAGTGTTCCCTGGACACTACTACTGCTGTTGTGCTTAGGAATGCATATTTAAACTTACACCTTTGTGTTCGCTCAACCTTAACGGAGGTGCCTTTTCGGACTGATGTATGGGGATAATTTTGCCAATTTATAAAAATTTATTTTTGAACTATTGATCATTTTTCAGTTATTACTATAGCTTTTACTTTGTTTATGCGGACCGCATCTTGCCAAAACATTTTACGAAATTCTGTGAAAATTTAGTTTCATTTTGTAAATTTGCACAAACATGGGACAGTTTTGATTTTGTATATACAAAAATTTACGAAATGCTCTGTATAAACTTAGTATTTCAATTGCAGGAAATTCTACAGTAGAGCAATGTGTGACTGTGTGAGACTCTCTGCTTATGTTGTAGAAAACCAAACTAAAAATAAAAAGTAAATTTCAATTAATGGTAAAAAAAAGTTTATTATTAATAGTTAAAACTTCTAAAGCGGAAATCAAAACAAGAGTAGGCTAATTTACAATCAAATTGACTTTAGCTATTATTCGTTTTGTACATTATTCTTGTAATATGAAAAAGTATCAAGACAGGAAAAATATTGGAAAAATCACAACAAAATTATTTTCATGAAAACTTCATCAAGTTGATAAAATACATGTATTACGTATAAGTAATATATCTGTGTGTATATGTATATTTATTTAAAATGGCTTTTACAAAATGTATAAAAAATAGTTGTGACTTAAGAATACAAATATATACATATAAATTTGCGTAATTTAACCGAACTCAACTCATAGTTCTTTTCATCAAAAATGTACATGGGTATGTAAGCCTTAACAAGAACCACACAATTAAAATAGATATTAATATACATTTTGCATAATACATATATCAACTACCTTATTATGCATGTATGTACTATGTATCAGGTTTGTAAAGGTAGGTATGATGAAATATGTAAATACTTTTTGGGATCTGCAGCGCTTACAACTCTTAACTGTGGAGTGTAATACACATTTTGCACAAATTGTTTTGTAAATAATAATAGCATTTTCGAATTCTGCTTGGGTACTAAAATGATATTCCACAAGAAGATATCTAAATGTTGCTAATTCTGCATTTTAACTCGCATTCTTGTAGATATTTTCCATATTTGGGGAAAATAAATGGAATTTACAGGAGCATAAGTGTTGATTACACAGGTAAACAGCTAGATTGTGACTTTAACGAAACTCACTTCTTTCGTACATACGGAGCCCCAGCTAAGAAAAACCTAATATAATAATAATATTTTTCAAAAAATTTTAAAATCGACTCAAGCTCAAAAAGGCAAGCTAAACTCTTAAAAAAGAGACTAAAAAATAATTTGATAGATTGAAAACTTTTGAAAAATCCGGGAACATTTTTGATGAGTTTTTTTTTACTGTATGGGGGCCTCATTTGTATAAAAAAAATGCGTTTGGTAAGGGTTACAATACAAATGCAATTTTGTTGCCTGGTGTTATTTACCATAAGGGCGTCCTACATAATTAATTATTTATATAAATAGAAATCCACTTCGCTTTTAAACAGAATAATGGCCACTGCATCGTAGGTTAAAACATAACTTAAGCTAAGGAATCGATCGTGCAACTGATGGGTGACACTCAAAAAATCTTCGCTAAGCTCGGCGTGCGGCGAAACGGATTCCATGAACTGGAGGAGACGCTGCCCACAAAGCGCGTTTTGGCGGATGTCTTGAGACGCAGTTTGGGTTTTGTTGTCGTGCTGGTGGGGCTGGAGGAGCCAGACGAAACGCCGGACGAACTGGCTGCCGATAATGTTGATATTGAGCCTTTTGATGACAGTGGCTGCGGATTGATAAACTGTGATGACTAAACAGGTTCTCAGCATAAGCAAAGCATAATCAGTTAGGTATAAAACCCACCTTTAAATAGTTGCGATCCATTGGCGTTATGACCTTAAGTTCCAGTGCGGCGCCACACGACTGAATAAGCCTAACCACCTGCTGATGTGAATACCATTTCACATCCATTCCAGCGATTTCCACTATGAAGTCGCCTTCCTTGATGCCACCCAGCTGTTGATATGCATAAAATAGCTTTATAATTGATTATTTTAGTGAATGAATGTAGGAGTATACTCACATCTGCCAGGGAATTGATTTCGACATGTGCTATTATCACAGGCGCATCGCCACGCACATGAAAGCCAAAGTTCTCGAGCTCCTCCTTGTACTGACTGCAGCCGGACTCGTGACTCTCTTCGGCCGTTGGACAGTTACAGTGATAGTTGCTGGAATCGTGGTACATAGGTGAGCCCTTCTGCAGGCGCACACAACGCGGTGCAGTCCAGTGGCGACGTGCGGAAAATATTGCAATTGGCCCCAGCCGCTTGAAGGGGTCTTCCACTTTATACGATGTAAAATCGGGACCCGTCAAAGAGAGCGTGAACTTTGAGGACGCTGTAATCAACAAACAAAGTCGTTGGTGTTTAGTTCCCTTATTATGGTTTTGGCTAAGGATAGTCTCACCTTCAACTGTGCGCTCAACCAGATCGTAGCACTCGTCAATGTTCTTGACCGGCGCTTGCAGGCAGAATCTCTCGTACTCCTCGTGAGTCTTGTAGTGTGCCTCCTTAATGACCTGAGTCAGTGATGCTTTGTTCTACAATAAAATAAAATAAGTTTGGCAAATGACAAGTGGCAAGCTTCAAGTCTGACTTAAGTACCTTCAAGTAGCGGCACATGCGTTGCAATCTTTGCGCCTCCTCATGACTAGCCAGAGCTTCTTTTAAGTGAGTGCGCTTGATGGCAACAACACTGGCGGTCTCGTCCTCACTCTCACTGCTGGCCTCCGTGGCACGCAGTGCCTCCCGCGCATTGCCAATGAACGACTCGTTCGATGACACCGTCTGACTCTTTTTGGTGCCCAGCGAAACATTGTCATCATCATCGCCCACAGTCGCATCGATGCTCCGCGCCTCATAGTGATGTGCCAGTGCTGCAATAATTAGTTATAAGAAATTCATGGCCAACAACACAAATTGAACGACTCACCCTTGTACAATTCGGCCTTAAGCGGCACCAGACCCGCCCAGCATTCGGGCAGGTAGGTGTGGGTGTCATTCACTTGGATGTTCTTGTGCATCTCATTGTACTCCACCGACAGCTGGGCCGCTTCACCAGCCAAATCCCGAAAGAGCTGCAAAACACGTGAATTAAAATTAAAATTAATTACGTTATTTCAACTGCAGCTAATAATAATTAATAATAATTGCATAATAACTGAATAAAAGTTAAAAAAAACTTTTATTTTAAAATAAAAATTTAAAATAACAGTTATTCAATTATTTTTAAATAAAAATTGAAAATAAAAGATTATCCTGTTTCTCATAATCCTTATTTTCGATCCCTGCTTGATAGCCGGGGAACGACACTCACATGACTGGATTCGGTTAGGCCCAGCGCCTCGATCTGTAGCTGCAGCTTCTCGAAAAGACATTCGCGTGCCTGGGACAGCATTAGCGAGACAAGAACATCCAGCACCTGCGGCTTCAGGTCCATCGATGGTGCATTGGTGAATGTGTCGTAGATGTGACGAAAAATGCCAGCGGCGCGCAGAAAACTGTCAACGGCCGCATCCAAGCCATGCTCCGTACGTCTATCGTGGCGTGCCCCAATTTGTGTGTATATCGCGCCCAAGTTAAACAGTGTGCATGCCTTCTCGAATGCAATGGTTCGCTGGCAGGAGGGCACACCGGTTAGCGAGTCGTACCATTCAAAGTAGACGCCCAGGTTACGGTCGGGTGGAAAGAAGCGCCGTTCTACATAGTACAATAGATTGTAATACCGAAACAGAAGCGCCACTCCATGATCATCGCGCGATGGTGTCTTAGAAGCCTGCCAAATGCAAATCGATACAAGAAAATCAATATATGTATTTAGTACATATTTATTGTATGTTTAGTATGAGAATTATTGCTCATAATACTGAAGATAATTTACCTGTCTGGTGTCCGTCATATCCGCTATCGCATCCATGTATATCGACGGCTCTTCGCTGTAATGCTCTAATATAAAGTCTGAAAACGGTTCCATGAAATTGATTTCCTTGGTTTCCTTAAGGCCCAACGGTATCATTGGCATTATACCTTCATGACTGCGAAATTATAAGAAAATAATTTTTAAGTTTTAGCTACAAATGCTTTTCACTTTGCATCAGGGTATCAAACCGGTGTCGGTTTAGCAAAATTTGTGTATGAAAATTTCGTATGCTTCGATTTTGAAATATTGGTATGATTCCGGTTCACACAAAAAAGAATATTGGTTGTTAAAATATTTTAATATATACATATGTATGTTAGGGTGTCCCTTATTTTTTCAAAGTCATTATTTTTAAACGCATACGGGCTAGTTCTGTTCATTTGGTTCTAAAGCACTCGGAAATAAATTTTTACCTCAATCGGGGAATGATAATCCGTGCCGACTTGGATTGGGAAATTTTAAAATTATATGTGACAAAAAAAAAAAAATATTTTTTTTTAATAATTTATTTTTTTGTTTTGTTCTTTTGGTCCAAAAGTACTTGAAAATAAATTATCACCTTAATCGGAGTACGATACCACATTCAAAATTGCTTCTAAACATGAAAAAACAGTGTTTTAACACTGATTGTAAATTTTTCGATGTTTTATCATGTTTCGAAACAATTTTGGATGTGTTATCATACTCCGATTGAGGTAAAAATTTATTCCCAAGTGCTTTAGAACCAAATGAACAAACTAGCCCGTATGCGTTTAAAAATAATGACTTTGAAAAAAAAGGTACATCCTAATAAATATATGTATAAACAAATTCTTTTATTTAGAAAATATCTTTTAATTAAGATCAATATTTTAATTGATAATAAAAATACAAATAAGTTTGAAAAACGATGATAACCCCTTTGCTGTGTTGCTTCTGTTTTTCTTTGCTTCGCACTAAGACTTTTTATACCCGTTACTTATTAAAAATAAGTAAAAGGGGCTATTGTATTCGTTGCAATGTATGTAACAGGGAGAAGGAAGCATCTCCGACCCTATAAAGTATATATTTTCTTGATCAGCATCAACAGCCGAGTCGATACAGCCATGTCCGTCTGTCCGTCCGTCCGTCTGTCCGTCTGTGTGAGTTCATAGATCTCAGAGACTATAAGAGCTAGAGCAACCAAATTTGGCACACAGATTTCTATAAACCCCACGCAGGTCAAGTTTGTTTCAAAATTTTGCCACGCCCCTTTCCGCCTCCGTAAATCGCGAAAATCCACCACACGCACAGTTTTCAAGATATTAAGTTTTTTTAAACGGCGAACGTTAGCTACTGTTATTACCTATCATCCTACTAAATCCCAACAAGATCGGACAAATATAAAGGTGGTACTGGCTGATTAAAGCTTTTAAGCAATTAAAGTGTCTAAAAGCATGCAATAAAAAATTTTAATTTATTTATGTAAGTAACGGGTATCCTATAGTCGGGAGCTCGACTATAGCCTTTCCCACTTGTTTTTATTTTATTTTGCCCAAATATAAGTAAACATCTTTAAAAACCATGTTGATCTCTGAGTTTCGAAACAAACTTAATCACTAAACAGATTTTAGGAATTTATGTATACTTGATAGGCTCGGAAATACAATACAACTGATACAACTATTATTAATGGATGAAGACTGTCGGGTGCTGGGCAAAGTACACCGTTCCGCTTGGTAATCAATAACTTACATACTCAATTTGTTCGTGCTAATACTGAGTAGCTCAGATCTAATCAACCTGAATTATCTCCTAAAACCAATGAAATTTTAGCAAGTAAATGTTTATTAACTTTTATTATTGCTGCCACATTAAACATATACAAATATAGTAAATCGTTAATCTATCAATGTGTCTGTAATGCACACTATGTGTGTACAATGTACACAATTTTTGTTTGTTCATATTTGTACTTTTGTCAGTTGTTTATTTAATGACGGTTTTTCACTTTCTTTTTTGCTTTGGCGCTATGCTGGGATATCGTTCCACTTGAGGGCGCAAAAAGGCGCTTGACCAGAAACTGATGCGCAAAAACTACAGCTGCCCAGCTGGATAGTTAGTTGCATGCCCCAACAAGCTGGGAACTGCCAAAACTCAAAATTTTAGCATTTCCATGAAAATAAATAAAATGAGAAGCAAGAAAATTGCCACAAATTTGTTGCCAGCCATGCGACTTAAATGGGTGCCCGGATCGAGATCGACTTGGACGCTAACGCCGCTGGGGCTCCCGTAGAAATTACAGAAATCACTCACCTCTCGCTCTGATAGATCTCCACAGAGGAGTTCAGTTCGGCCAGCTGCTCCTTTAGCAGCTGTAAATTAGAGTTAACGAAGCTCAGTTCCAAGGCGACTGTGTCGCGCAGCTTGCGGTTTGTTGTTGCCTGCAAAGTCAAAAGAAAATGGTTGTCAAACATACAATATAAGATCTATAGACCTGACTGGCTGCTCCACCCACCTTGTAAAGATTCTCGGCACCGGCGCGTAAGCGCAGCTCCTTGTTGATTTCCTGGTTCAGTTTACATCGGCGACTTTGCAATTTGCCCCGACAAGTTGCTGCTCGAGGATCTGACCCCTGTAATGTAGAAAAATTACATAAGACTTTAATTGAATTACGAAAGTTAAATTAAAGTTATTAATAAAATATTTCGAGAATAGTTAGAAATAAATTAAATGGGAGCATTCAATTAATACTTTAAGGATGTCAGATATTTGAATAGCGCCATAAATAATTCATATATGCCAATATTATAAATGGAACAAATTGGTTGATGATTATAGCTTTAATATTCTCATACTTATCATAATAATTTGCCTAAGTAGGCAAACGTAAATTTTTGGATTGGAAACTAATTTATTTTCAAACATTATCTCCAGTTAAATTAATGGACTTTAATCAACGGTCCTTCAACTTTTTTATGTCGTCCAAACAGTAAGATTCGGAAAGATCCTCAAATTAGGCATTCAATTCATAGGTACCTCTTTATTTAAATAAAATATTTAATCTAGTCACTTATTTGATAAATTTGAAATACATAATAAAACTTAACCAGGCATCAGTTTATAGATTCTCCAACAAACTTATACTTTGACTTAGGCCAATGACTTATCAGCCAGTTCTCTTACATATTTGACTTATAACTTTTCAAAAGGGAACAAATGAAGGTTTTCTTTAGGCATAATTTACTTTTGAGACGTGTCAAGCAAACGCAATAAAGTTGATTGACTTTTTACGGTAGCCTAAACTTTAAAGCAAGTTAAAGAAAAAACAAAGCTAAACAAAGGGAACAACAAGTACCACAATGAGACACAACCTGGCATACAAATTGTGCATTCGCCAAGTGCAAAACGTAAGCAAGGTAAATGGAAATTTAGTCACAGAAGTAGAAGTGGTAGAATCTGAACCACAAATACTAGAAAATGGAAATGGAGTTCCTTGTTCTTGAGATGAACGCCCGCATTTTGTGCTTTAACTTCAACTGCTATTTAAAGCTGATGGCACAAACGACGTACACAGGAAAAAAATAAGGGAGATAATCAATAATTCTTTAGTTTTTTTATTAGGCTTTAGGTTTTATATCAGGTGTGCTACGGAAATCCCTTCCACTGGAATTTCACTTCAATTTCATTTCACTGTGGCACAGTCAACTCCGCTAAAAATTTTTGAGAGAAACGAAATCAGCGCTCAATCCGCTGGCGTCCGATGCCACGAGAATAATGTCCCATTTTTTATGCGAATTTTAGAATTTAGAGTTTTCGAGTATCTTTTATTGCTTGTCACGCTAATTACTTTTAAATTTGTTTAAGCTATACAAAATCAATTATTATATTATTTAATTAAATTTTAATAATTAAAAAAGAAAAAAATAATAAACTTTTATTCTGCAATAATAAACCTAAAAAAGTTGCTAAACAAACCCTTGGAAAATTTAATATGAGAAGGGGACAACCCTAGCAGCCGAGTTCGAAAAGGTTGGTGAGCATGAAAAAATTAAATCTCTGAAGTTCTGTGGCACTGTGAAAGTTTTCGCCAGGAATTGCTTTTCTCTGATTTCGATTTCGCTTGTGATTTCCGTAGAACACCTGTATATTTTTCCCCATTTCAAATTGTTGCAAAATTACAAAATTGTATACCATTTTAAATGATTATTTGTTTTATCATTGAGTAAGTTTGTTTATTTGCTTTCGATCATGAGCCATGAAATTAACTGTATTGCATTGAAAGATAAACTTCTGGCTTTTTAAGTTTGTTAACATTAAAGAAATGTATACGATTTAAAAATATACAACGTTATAAAATTGTAGATAATGTTACACATTTTTAAAGAGGAAAGCGGCTTTTGGTCATATTTTTTTGCTCTGTGTAAATAAGTACATTAACGTAACTAGAATAACAAAAGTTTGTCGTGTTATCTAGTAGATGTCTAACTATGTATGTGTGTATATTAGTTGCACACAACTCTTTTCATATCCACATGTATATGCATGTGTGTGTGCGTGTCTGTGCACAAAAGGCTTATGTGCTGGGTCAATATACAAGTAGGAACACCAGTAAACGTGGCTAGACCATAATTATTATGCATTCATGTTAACGTATTCACGTATTTGTTCGCCAACGCACCGTGACATGATAGGAATATGTACTCGGAACGTAAACGGAAGTAGGAAGTCATCGTCACGACGCTGCACATTCTGGAAGTGGAATCTTCTTCATAGGGAGGAGTATTTACTGAATATTTATTACATATAGCATTTTTTTAGCCCTACAACTAAAGTTCTAAAGCTCCCTTCTAAGTTTGTGGGAATGCAAGTAATAGCCAGATGGAGGCATCTCCGACCATATGATGTATACACATATACACTTGAATTTCACTTCAATTTCATTTCATTGTGACACAGTCAACTCCACTGAAAATTTTTAAGGGAAATGAAATTAGCGGTCAATCCGATGACGTCCGACGCCATGAGAATAATGTAAATTTGTTTGTCCGAATTTTAGAATTTAGAGTTGTCAAGTAACTTTTATTCCTTGTCGCGCCAGTAGCTTTTAAATTTGCTTAAGCTATACAAAATCAATTATTATTTAAATAAATTAAAAAAAAAAAAATTATTATTCTGCAGGAATAACCTTAAAAAAGTTGCTAAAAAAAACCATTGGAAAATTTAATATGAGAAGGGGCCAACCCTAGCAGCAGAGTTCGAAAAGGTTGGTGAACATGCTAAAAAAAGTTAAATCACTCGAAGTTGTTTGGCACTGTGAAAGTTTTCGCGTGGAATTTCTTTTCTCTGAATTCGATTTCCTTTCTGATTTCCGTAGCACACCTGATATATTTTTGATTCTTTCACTTGTCTGTAGGAGCACCTAAAATCTCTGAGATCTGAGAGAAAATTTTTTGACGATTCCCCTATAGTTTGTACAGCGATCAAGTTTGTTTTGGAATTCTGACACGCCTTCTACCACCCCGCCAAATACAAGTTTACAAGTTACAAGATTTTTTCACAACTGGATAATAAACTCGGATTTGCAGATATCGCTAGTTAACAGCTAGGTAAACACCGCAAATTGTATGAGTTGGTCGTTTCGATATTTACATGATTATTAAAAATAGATTATAAAATCAATCAGCCCGATAAAACTAATTCTTGTCAACATTCCCGCGATTTTAAAGTTCTATTTCATCAGGCCAATTCGTAATAAATTTGAAATTATTATCTATAACATAAAATAATATTTGAATTAAAATGTTTAGTTATGAATCATAGTAAAAATTTAAAATAAAAGTTTTTTTTTTATAATTTTTATGGTTAAAGTTGAAAATAAAAAATTACAAATTTTTCTAAGAGGCTGATAGATTTTGTCCACAATATAGTATATATTTTTTGTATTTATACTTTGTGATTTGTTTGTCCTGAAATAAAGGACTGACCCTCTATTTGTATAGTTTAATTTTGATATTAATTTATATTATTATTATTTTTGATGTAAACACTTAAATACATATAGAAAACCTAATTAATAAGCAGTATATTTAAAAATATCTTTTGACTGTTAACTGAGATCTTAACTGAACATTAGGAAAATGGGTCTGAGCTGAATCTAATCGAGTTGAAAAACGTCGACCGGATAAAGGCTGTCTAATATAATCATTTCGACATTTCATACACTCGAACCCTAACAAAGAGACATTGCTGAGATAATCATAACGACAAGCATAATGAGCAAATTAGCTGTGGCAGGCAAAAGTTGCTAGACTTTGTGTGGAGATCAGAACCACCAAGGAGTGGTTGCGACCCTCAAGGTTGAGGCTTCAAATACATATGTGGTTAGACATGTGCAGCTGATGAGCTAAGGACTATGGACACTAAGACCTAACCCTGATCCGTTCTGGTGTTGCCCGTTTAGTGTAAACTCTTCATAACTCACCGACTCCAAGGGGACAGTAAAGAGCCCGGGTGCATTCATTTTTATACAATCAAAGCACTGTGTTTGTGTGTGTTTTGTTTTGAGCTGTCGTGTTTTGCATAATTAAAAGCGCCAGCGACGAGCTCAGGAGAGACTACGCGGCCAGCAAGCCCGACTCGTCCAAGCGGATTTGGCAGCTCAGTGTTCACCACTGTCCACAATAAATAAGTAGTGCCCTTTCAATGCCCATCCAAGTAGCTGGGCAATGAACCCAACTCAACTCAACGTGTCGTTGGGAGGGAGGATCACCGTTGGCTTTAGTCAATCGTTGGTCAAGTTGCCGCCTGGCATTAGACATGCATCAGCATCGGTTGCACGTGCTTGAAAAGTCAATGCACCAAGTCACAAGGCGAATGGATGGACGGCTTTGACTGAGCAGAGGCCAGTCAAGTGTGCAAAATGATTGCATTCAAATAATGTATAATGTGTGTATGTGTATGTACGTATGTACATATATTCATATATAGTACTCATAGTTTATGTACGTACTTTGACTAGAATAACCGATTATCTGCCTAAATAGCATGGTTAATTTTGGCAGCGGTTTCAGTTTAAGTTTCAATCTCGTTTTCATTTTCATTGTGTCGGGCAATGCAAATACACAAAATTCAAAGCAACGAACTGGCGTGAGTAGCATTAACAATCCGGAATTACTGAAAACCCGGAGCGCATGCAAATGACACGGCCGAAAATTTAAGAAAATAAAATAAGTAAAACTAGTTGGAAATCCTACAATCGAACAAATTCGGCTGAATAAGACCCTGTACTTATTATGTAAAAAAAGGTTAATTAAAAAGACTGTGAAAACAAAAATTTTACTTTTCAACCCAGATAATGAGTCGGCTACGCTACTTAACTATTAAGTATACAAGTTGACTTCAGCTAATATCACTGCGAATGGAAAATTATGACTGTCCGATCAGGTCGAGTTATATACCGATCGAAAGGTATAAATGTAACTAACAAAAGTGCATACTAAGACTTTTGAAAACTCACCTGGCTCGTGAGATAAACAGGTGTAAGTGGGAGGGGCAAAATTTAAACGATTGGAGCAAATGGGGAGCCTTTGAGCCCTTTGGTATACTTTTTATACCCTGAGGGTATATTAAGTTTGTTCAAAAGTATGTAACAGGGAGAAGGAAGCATCTCCGACCCCATAAAGTGTATATATTCTTGATCAGCATCAACAGCCGAGTCGATATAGCCATCCATATGCGCTAAATTCTTCATACCTAATAAATATTATTTTTTTGCTCAGTGCCGAGTGACAAAATATTATTTTTTAGTAATTTATGTGTAAAACTTAAAATTGTTCGTCACAAAATTGGATATCAGAAATTTTGGGGCATCAAAATATTTTCGCCACATACTTTTACCCCGTAAAGAGGTTTTTTTATAAGATAATATATTTACATTCAGAAAACCACATTCCAAGTTTGGTGTCCCTAACTCCTATAGTCTATGACATGTAAGTGTCCATACAGTTAATGATGATCAAAAACATAAAACACCCATTGTACTTTCGAAGTGCAGGGTTTGAAAAAAAATTCAAGCATCAACTACATAAATACAAATCGCTGGCCAAGCTTTTGGAATTATGCATGAAAGCGCCCGAAATGGCAATGGGAATTTCAGTTTCAATTTCTGAAAGCATTAAGAAATGAAAGTGTTTTTGATTACGACTGAAATATCGAATCTAAAGATGGGGACGGTGCTACCAGACGTTCCCCCTTGTGTGCGCCCTTGAAAATAAAAGTATCTTTCCCATAGCTTCCGATACTTCCAATTCGATTATTTAAGCTTTGCAGTGAGATATGAGGAATAGAACTTTGCACTCTTTCAAGAAAATATTATCGACTATGTACTATTGTCATTATTTATACATATTGTTTCATAATGACTTTTAAATTGATCTTGTTTTTGGTTTAGGTTTTCGGTTCGATTTGGTTCATGAAACGTGTTTTGTTTAATACTAAACAATGTTGGCCCATATTCAAATCAAAATAGTCAATTTGTAAGCATCAGTAGCTGACATACATACATAGATATGCTCATTAAAGGCCCATTTCAAAATCATATATACTATATGATACATACATATAGCATTAATATATGCTTGGTACTATGTAACACTTTCTAGAGCTTGCCGCACATTCCACCATCCAGAAAACCTGTTGCTGTCGCTTGTTGCTTTGTGTTGTTGTTGTTGTGTCTTGCTGTGTCTTGTGTTTTGGCTAGTCGTACTTTCACCTGTTTTAAGGTTTTTGCGCTTTGGTTTAGTGTTGTTTGGTTTTATTTTGTTTTACAAATCGGGTTAGAGTCATTAATTAAACACACACACATAAGAGAATTTTTAATAGGGAAACGCTTGGCCATCATGTATTTTACGAATAATATACAAATACATTTTTATTTTGGGGCCATTCTGTAGGTCACAGTTGGGCGCCGATTAGCAGAGCAAGCATCACAGCGGTTTGTATCTATCGTTTTCATTGTTGTTCCCTGTTGACTGCGACCCACTGGCTTTGTTTTATTTGTGACAAAAAAAAACTCATACTTACATACATATGCTATCAACAAGCCATTGTGATCATTAGTTCGTAGCCCTGTGTTTGTACATATGTTAAAGCATTATAACTTTATTATCCTCGATTAGAATATCTTTCAACTATTTATTTTCATGCTTATTAATCGACCTCTATGAAGAGAACATAAGTCTACATAAAAAACAAGCGTTTTATTTCAGAGATGAGATCGTAACTCTCATAGTCTTTGAGCCTAACACGTTTATGTGAATAGACAAGAATATTTGTATATTTCTTTTATATTTCAGCTGTCTACATTGTAAACTCTACAATAATGATGTTATCCATTTTATTTGTACCGTTTAAAGGGTTGCCGGTCAGTTGGCCTGGCAATTAATTCATTTGAAGATAAACTGGCAAAATAAATTAAGCACGCTAATGCTGCCATGGCTATAAAGGCATTGCAGCTGCTGCAAAATGGCAGAGTCAATACTAATATTAACATTAACCAACAACAACCAGTAGAACCAATACCAGATATAATAATAATAATAACAACAACAACAGCAACCTGTTGCACTAGTGGCTAAGTGACCCACATGCTGCCAGTCGCAAAACTTGTTCATATTCAATAATACAAATCGGTTAAGAGAAAAAAAGAGAGAAAAAAATGCGCAATAAAAGTGAACGGCCACAAAAATGCTAGTAAATATGCGTGTTAGCTGCTGCTGCATATGCAAACAGCAACAGGCTGAGGCTGAGGCAGAGGCAATTGTTAAGCGTTAAGAGGCAACAGCTTAAAGCCAAGAGATGGCAGCCAAGAGCCTACAGCTGTGAGATACATATATGTATATATGCATTTAATCGCGCACAACTCGCCTAGGCCTTGTGTAGAGGAATGCTGAACACTTGACAAAAACAAAAAGCACCGCCAACAACAACAACGGCAGCAACAAATATTTTATCGGACAAGTGTTGAGTAGAGTTGCTGCTTCTGCTGCTGCGGCACACCGTTCTGGCTCTCAACTGGTTTTTGAGGTCGTTAGACATAAGCAGAGGCAACCGCAGTCGCAGCCGCAGTCGCAGCAACCGTGAGCATCATCCGTTAGCTCCATAGAGCGGACACGAGACGACAGTCCGCAGCCATTGACATGTTCTTGTTGTTGTTGTTGAATTTGCTGCTCGCCCGATAACTGTAAGCTGCAGCATTCAAGTTTTGGGAAATTGGAACACACACATTTTGGCTCTTATTGATATTCGGTTCGATTTTTGTGGCATAGTGAAAATATTTTTCGCCAAATGCCAACTTTGGCTATCTTTCTTGTACATATGCCCACCGTTAGGCTCGTTAGTTTGGCCCCAATGATGCGTCAATGATAAATGTGTTGGAATAACCGTTGCTGCTGCCCATCGCAGTCTCAATTCTAATTCCATTACCGAATTTGGGAGACTCGAAACCACATTTGGCACACAGCTAGATGATGCATGGCCCAGCAGCCCATCAAAAATAATAGAAAACAAACTAAAAAAGCTGTTTTTATTTGCAGTTTTTGCTATTTAGTTTTATCAACATTTAATTTAAACTATCGCAAAAACAAGTTCGATCTGATCATAGCAAATTTTAAATTTTTACTGTATATATTTACCTTTGTGGCCAGTTGTATTATCATCTCAGCCCACTGACCGAATGCTGTGCTTTAGTAAAACTAATTTTAAGTAATAATCTAAACAGTCTAATTTTATGACTTGGATAATCCCTTTAAGCTTTCTTATAATACTCTAAATTCTTTTTTTTTATATCTGTGTGCCGCTTGTGTCACCCACCAGTTTGACTAGACTGTAATAATTAGTTATTACATTTGTAAACTCTAAACGCAAGTCTGCATCATTACCCTCATCTGTTGTTTTCAACAATATTCAAGCTAATACTGATCAATCCTTAGCAGATTACTTTGCTGACTTTTTCCTCTTCATAAAAAGGGTATTAAGTCCGAAGCTCAGAATTATAAAGGCATTTCCAAGCTGTTTGCAATTCCGAAGTTGTTTGAGAAAATTATAACTTCTCATCTTCAACCACTAACCTACTTGAGTTTACTTCTCTAGTGATTAAAGGGTTCAAGAAAAAGATGCAAACTGATGTTATTTATACTGATTTTAGTAAGTCTTTTGATTCCGTAAACCACTCTCTACTTACTCAAAAGCTTGATCTTCTAGGTTTTCCGAACAATGTTCTTCTTTGGATCTCCAATTATTTAAGTAACAGAACCAAGTCCGTCAAAGTTACTCATGTATGCGGATGACTTTAAGTTTTGTCTAGCTAATTTATTAAATCTCAATAGTTCGAAATGTGAAGTTATGACTTTCCATAGATTTTTGCGCCATATTTCTCAGTATGTTATTTACTTAATGGCTTATATTGGAATGCTTCAATGATTCCGAAAGATCAGTTAATGACTTGGGTATAGTTCTTGATCATAGACGGAGGCTGATAAGCATATTGCTATAGCTGTCAGTAAAGCAATGGGAGTTCTATGTTCGTCCCATTCTTGAGTATGGATCATGTGTATGGTCTCCTCAATATCGTGCTCTCTCTCTGCAAAGTTCAACCGCTCTGGGGTTTTATTGAAAAGAGCGTTCGGCTTTTGCCGAAGGCTCTGGGGTTTCATTGCATACAAAGCATTTGCGCTCACAAAAATGCTTGATTGACGCCTCTATGTATTGTTTGCTTAGTGATCATACTCTAGAAACTTTTGCTCTACGAATTTTTCGAAAAATAGCTAGTTTAGCGGGAATCGCAAAAAAGTAATATTTATTAGGTATGAAGAATTTAGCACAATGTGCCGAGTGACAAAGTCTTATTTTTTTTAGTAATTTATATGTAACACTTAATATTATTCGTCAAAAAATTGGATATCAGAATTTTTGGGCATGAAAATGTTTTCGTCACTAGACTTTTACCTCGTAAAGAGGTTTTTTATAAGATACTTGCCTACTCGTATTTTAGTAAGTTTCGAAATAAATCGCACAGTAATAGTCAGACTAGTTACCGGTCGGTACTTCGCATCATTAAATAATTAACTGCTAATGACATTACTTACTAGACCGCATTTTGAGTGCAAATCGTTAGCATGGCTTAAATGGTCAACAATAATGGCAAAATTACCGAATCAAGCGCAAACACACAACACAACCAAAAGTTCATGCAGGAACATTGTAAAAAAAAATATATACATATGTATGTATGTATATACATACAAATAAAAATTCAGATACATTTACACAAATCGAAAGAGGTATAGGTACACAAAGTCAGCTCGGATTGTCGCAAAATTGTCAATGGTTTTGCTTTTGTTATTACAACTGTTCTAATCGCATGTTAAACTAGTTGAAAAAGCTAAAGAAAGGGCCCGAGTGTAAAATACCCTGTATATATATTTTGTAAAATATAAAGCACACGCAATATAGCGTCAATAGTGTGTAAAATTGTTTCTTGAATAACTTTAAGGCTTGTTATCCCATCGTGATGTATGTAATTTTCAGGACACATCGAGATTAAGATTCTTATTATACGTGCCAGAATTTTAAAAGTGCTCTTGAAATTTGATATTTTTGATTTGCTAAAGCGGATGGAGGCGTGGAAAACTATTCTTTTAGTCTACGTATATATGAATAAGTTTAGTGCGTCTAGTTCTTGAACTCTCTAAAGTCTAGGTAATGACCGACGTGACTATATCGACTTGGGTTTTAATGCTAATCAAGAATATATTTACTTTATTGGGTATGCTTCGCCTCATTATGCATACTTGTTTTCATTTAGTAAGCGCGTTATACTTTTAAAGTACAGGGTATAAAAACCAATTTACTTAGAAAATGTACTGGAAAATTGGCATTGCCGTAGAATGCGGTAAGTACGAGCGAGTTACTCATAAATACCTTGGCATGTTTTATCCCGCCGTTAATTTTCCCACATTTACCTCGAAGTTACCTGTGTGCCTCATCAAATCACGTATTGAAATTGCTGTTGCCGATTCCACTTGAACACAACACACACCGCCTCACACATTGCCTACAATCCATTTCCCACTCAACACTGTTGTGGGCGCCTAATAGCCGTAACGGCAATAACAACTACAATTGCTGCTTAGAATTTGTTCAACTGGCAATTTAAGAGTCACATTCGCACGACTATAAAATACTAATGTAAAACAGTAGAGCTAAGAGTGTTCAATTACAAGCTACTCGTTCTAAGGACCTCTAATACAACTTGCCCTTAAACTTTTAGGCTAAAAGTTATACGTATTACTTACAAATTATTAATCTAGATTTGAAGAAACCCAAGCAATGGAACCTGTCGATTTTGTCATACAGAGGAGAAGTCCTCAAATAATGTTTTACCCGAATGCGTCACTCTATGTAGACTAAGATATAGCTTTCTAGGGAAATCCCTGACAAAAATTCTTGGCTCAGAAGGGGGTGCAATAGTTGCAATAGGTCATAGAAAAGGTTTTCCACATAATAATAATACAACATTAATATACAAAATTCACTACTCATAGATGACACCTGCTTTGCGTCCCTAGAAATTTTAAATTGTTATTAAAAACTTAGTAGAGTACATATCAGTAGAAGACAAAGTTACAGACTACATTATAAATCTTCTTCACCAAATGGACGTAGTTACAGCTTATCTCAATGGGGAACTGGAAGATGAGGGTTATATGAAATAACCGGAGGGCTTTGTCAATATGTTAATCCAAAGGGGGTTTTAAAACTAAAAAAAATATTTATGGACTTAAGCAGTCGGGCAAGGTGTGGAATTCCACGCTAGACGCTACGTTGAAGGGCATTGGATTTACTCCAACTGTTAATGAACCTTGTTTATATTACAAATCTGATGGTAATAGCAGTTTATGTCGATGACATAATTTTAGCAGGCAAAAATCCAGAAGACTTGGCTAATGTTAAAGCAAAAATGGCTCAGGAATTTGATATTGTGGACATGGGACCTATGAAGAATTACTTAGGTACTGAAGTAAGACGTGAAATGGATATATAGGCGTGGCATACGAAAAGGTGCACATTTATGTTCAAACGCGCTTAGATACCTAAGGTAGGGCACTGAAAACTATTTTTAAATATTTATTACAGAAGTTTATAATTTTCTGGAAATACATAGAAAAACAAATAAAAAAATAAAATCTATTTTTTTTTTAACTTTTTTTGTAAATTTCTTTAGGATAAAAAACCAAAATTTTGCAAACTAACGATATTGGAATAAATAAATAAACTAATTTTTAGTACATAAAAATGCTCGTCACGTCGATCGCTTAAGCATTTGATTATAACATTTTGCGTAGATGATATTATGAAATCCAAATTCCATAGGTTAGCTCAATCGAGCAATATATGTACACGAAAATAATCGTCAATTATATTTAAGTCCTAAAAAAAAAACAGATCACTGGGAAGAAATAATTGACTGTCCTCTATTTGTTCGAGCATTGCATAAGAATATTAAGATTGTTAATACGTGCTACATATACATACAGCTGCGGTGAAAATAATAGCACCGCTCTTTCTTTTACTATAACAGCTATTGTAAGTCAAGTCTTCAAATTTAAAAAATATATTTGAAAAGGTCATCTAAATTCCGTTTGAATGATGTATAACTTTCCTTAACCCATTAAGTACCCATTAAAATATTCGAATTTTAAAAAAGGTCTACTTTTTCAACTTTTTTCCTCGATTTTTTCCAAAAAATGTTGTGATGCAAAAACATTCTTCAAACAATTTTAGGAGTAACTGCAAAAGAAAATTTTCAAAAATATTTTTGCTAGTATTTTTTATAATGTTTTGAAAACTGCAAAAAGGCACTTTTTGCATTAAAATGAGGAAAAATGGGTTAAAATTGTCATTTTTAGGATTTTCAAAATATTAAAAAAAATACTAGCAAAAATATTTTTGAAAATTTTCTTTTGCAGTTACTCCTAAAATTATTTGAAGAATGTTTTTGCATCCCAACATTTTTTGGAAAAAATCGAGGAAAAAAGTTGAAAAAGTAGACCTTTTTTAAAATTCGAATATTTTAATGGGTACTTAATGGGTTAAGGAACGTTATACATCATTCAAACGGAATTTAGATGACCTTTTCAAATATATTTTTTAAATTCGAAGACTTGACTTACAATAGCTGTTATAATAAAAGAAAGAGCGGTGCTATTATTTTCACCGCAGCTGTATTTATGTATGCGAACAAATTTGTCAGAACCAGCTAAAGGCAGAAATTTAAATGGTATGCGTTGCGGCCTTAAAGCATTACTCCAGCGAAGCATTCCAATGAGAGAACTCTTAAGTCTTGAACTTTGAATGTGAGCCAAGCTCATACAAACATTATATGTATTGAAGCTCAAATTAAGAATGCGTATTGTATGTGTGTGTGTAGTTATTTTCAACGGCGGCAAATTTTAAAATTCGCAAATGGCATATGTCAAAATTGTGTGGCGAGTACTCGAGCTCAAGTATTTGTCAGTTTATCACGTATGTAGGTGGGTACATTTGCAATGTATATACACGTTCCACAGATTTAGACGGCTTTCCACACCCTCTTCACCCGTCTGTTGACTGCTGTCTCAGTCACCTGTTTTGATCTGTTCATGGCAGTCCATAACTGTGCTCAGTGGCTAACTATTTAATTATAAGAAACTCTTGAAAGATTTTTTTAAGCACGTGTGCCCTCTTCAGATATGTCCGAACAGTGGGTGGACACGATAATAGGTCTTATTCTAGCACTTATTTTAATTCACAAACATATATTAAATGCTTACCATTAGCTCCAATTTAAGCAGATATCCCATTTGTGACTTGCAAGTCATTTTGTTTACTGTCTATCGCCAATTCAACTATAAATTGCAGGAAATCACAAAAACGAAGGGGAAAGGTTTTTTTTTTCGTAACTCCGAAGATTTGATACTCAACAGTTTGTATACAAAACGTTAATATTCGTCCGATCGGCAACTATGGCAACTATATGAACTTACACATTTCGTAACAGTGTTATATTACCCTGTGCAAGAGTATACATGTGTCGATAATATTCAGGCTATCGATTCAAATTGATTCAATTGAGTTATTTGTATTGGAATTCGTTAGCAAGCACGAGTCTATTTATTGAATTATAGTATAAAAGTATACAATAAATATACAACATGAAAATTTACAAATAACAAAAAAAAAAACAGAAACTGAATTGAAATTGAATTTGTGAGCTGCCTTGAGCTTTCTATTTACATAGATCCAATTTGTTAATTCCCAAGTGGGTCAAATGGCATTGCAAAAGAACTTAATTAGGTTCGGTCCTAATATCATTTAGTGCATACACTTTAAGTCACACATACACAATCACAAAACAAAAATAAATAATTAAACATAAATATTTTGTATTTATTTGGAAAAGAAAACTCGAGTGCGACGGCAAAAACACGTCTGTAATTCCCGAGATACAGAACAGTTCTTGGGTGCTCTTTGGCATTGCCACTAGTCCAAAGCTAAAACTGAGCCACGATTCCAGTTGTGTCTCTGAGATAAGCACAAAGAGCCAAAGCAAGAACGTAGAAGAAGAGAAATTCTTGGTTCTGAAGCTGCTGTCGGCTAGAAATGAGTAAACTTCTCAGATAGGCCGTGCAGTAGTTCGACCTGGTCAGGTGGCTTTTCTTACTTCTGCCTCTTTTGGCCCCAAACTTGAAACATACACACGCACACACACACATACACATATACACAGGCACTAGCACAGGCACGAAGAGACCCAAAAAGAAATGTGTATTCTTATGCTAATGAAGTCAGAAATGAAAACCACCAAAGATTAACGCAAAAAAGGCGTCGAAGTGCACGCCTCATTTGAATCCCAAAAATGATGCCAAATAAAGATCATTAATGGGTGCAAAAGGAGCTGGCGCCACACACTTTCAATTCCTGAGCGGTAAGTTCAATGGCCAACAAACAAACAACTGGCAACTGGCAGCCGGGAAACTGTTAGCTGAAGTTGGCGGAAGTGCCAAGTCACAAGATTCACAAGAATCACACTCGGGAATGCACTGCGGCGGCTGTCAGTGGCATTTTACAGTTAAACTGCTTTACACGCCGTCATCCAATGGCTAAAAGCAATGGCTTCCTTTTGCCATTTTGTTATTTTGCCATTGCATGTAAATATGAGTACAGCAGCGGTTCCGCCGCTGTTGCTTCTGCCCAAATCGCTGGCAATCATAATTCAATGTAATTGAATGCAGTTAATTTGTGCGCAATTTGGCAGCCTCTCGTGGGGTCATTTGAAATTGCCTAGAAACACGCACATTATGGACCAGTTATTACCTATATAAACTACAGCATTTCCATCTATCAGCAGTATACGAATCACATCAGTGTTTTGCTTGAACAATGTTTAATCTGCGATTTGAACGTCTCCTGGGTCTACTGCTGCTGCCAGCGGTCCTGACCCTCCTTGCCGTTGATGGCCATCCACCAGCGACAACAACAACAGCGACATTGTCGGCAGCTCAGATGAACACCAATGGCGATGCATACGATAGCAAATTTGATAACGTTGATTTGGATGAGATACTAAGGCAGGAGCGTTTACTAAACAACTACATCAAGTGCCTGGAGAATACTGGACCCTGTACACCCGATGCCAAGATGCTAAAGGGTATGTTTAGGTATCAATCAACTGATACTGGTCAATCAAATTGATCAATCTACATACATTATTATACAGACATCTTGCCCGATGCCATGATGACTGACTGTGCGAAGTGCACTGAGAAACAAAAGTATGGCGCCGATAAGGTTACTCGCCATTTGATTGACAATCGCCCAGACGATTGGCAGCGCTTGGAAAAGATCTACGATCCGCAGGGTTCCTATCGCATCAAGTACGAAGAATCCAAGACTTTGAACAACGGAACAAAGGAAAAAATTGAAGCTGAATCTCTCGATCAGGTCCAGGGCGATTCCTAACCGTTTTAGCCAGAATATTCCAAATAATAACAACAATAATATATATATATATATATATTTACAAGTTAGCCTAATGCATCTAGTACAGGCATACATATATTTGTCTTACCATTTCTTTTTTTTTCGCACAGCACAATACCACGTAAATAAAGCAAAGAAGAACAAATTTAATTTCTTACATTTCTTAATTTAAGAAATCTTTTTACTCTGCTCCGTGTGGCTCTCGACGAGAAACCGACAACAATTTTGTTCTTTTTCGAAGCTGCTCTAGAAAAACTCTTTCTGTTATGTTTTGCTAAGCGGCGTCATGAAGTCGCACAAGCAGTCGAGTCAACAGGTGCTGATATTGAGCGAGTTTACATGAACAAAATACAATACAATACAAAGAACAACAACACAGCAAATGCTCAATTTATGTATATGAAATACGATTATTAATGTGCAAGTGCACATCGATTGCTATTATTATTTTTTTATTCCTATAAATTTATATATATTTGAGATTAATGTTGATTCCAGGTTTTTAATTAATTTATAGCTGTATCAAATTCCGGCTAAAAGCGGGAAAAAATGTTGATCCATTTGTGAAATGTGTGCGGAATATTCAAACGAGTGAGTGTATAAAAATGTATGTATGAATTCTAAGTATATTAGAGTGTTATCAGTATTCGATCTTTTGTATGTATTGTGTCCCAAAAGTTGTGCCATCATAATCATCATCATGATCACTATCATAAATTCCGTCAACACACCCACAACCAACGATGGTCGCGAGGGTGAGCCTCATGCCGGGCCTGGGCCTGGCTAACGTGGTCGTTCATCTGTTTGGCTTTTCAATCGAAATGCGACATCTGGCTAAAGGTGTGGCCAACTGGCAGTGCCAAAGCCAAAACCAAAACCACAGCGACTGTGACACACGTCGCCACACTAACAAATTCGCATTCAGAGTCGGGTTTTGTGCTGCAGCCTCCAGATATTCAATTGTCAGTCAACTGCAACAGTGGTAACTCAATTGTTAAATGGTCAAGAGCCGCCATACAGAGTTGAACGAACTCGCAACTTTGTTCGCTGCAATTCGATTTGGTTGGACGTAGCTTGTGGATTGACTTGGGGGACGGGCGGACGACCGTTGCCTCAATGGTAGTCAAACTTCCGGTTTCATTTCATTTCATTTAGTTGTAAACACGGCTACAAGTATGCCCGCAATTCATACTATCCAAAGCTAGGCAAAACAGTTGTAGTTGTTTCATTCATTTGTGTTGGCTGCCGTCGCGTCGCGTCGCTTCGGGTTGCGGTGGGCTGCGCTCGGCTTTGACTGTCAATCAAATTCGTTGATGGTTTTCCGCTTGCCTTTGAATGCAATCCCATTTCCCAATCCCCATTCACATTTGTAGTGATGCTATTACTGCTGCTTTGGCTTTGGCTGTGGCTGCTGTTGCCCAGAGCGAGGTCCGCAATGCAAACCGAAGCACTCACAAGCTTCTAGAGTGGCTCAGTTTTTACGGCCATTGCACAGTGGTGCGTGGGCATTTGAAAATTTATTGAAATTGTGATCTTTAAATGTAAACTACATTTCAGGGACCGTAATCATTATGAGTTATATTATTAAAGCTACATAGTAATGATTATTTAAAGATTTTCTTCAATGTTAATAATACATTTTGAGCGAATAAATTAAAACTCTCAAATAATCATTATTTTTGAGTAAAAAAAATAAAACTCACAAACTATCACTATTCAGAATTTTTTTGATCGCTCAAAATAAAACTGTCTTTTAAAAAAAGATTACGTCATTATTTTAAATAAATATTTTGCCTTTCTTCACAAGGGATATGCAAAAATATTGGGGAAAAATCGTACACCAAAGCCATGAATCAAAAGCGAGTTTTATTTTGAGCGATAAAAATTAGAATCATAAATAATGATTATTTGAGAATTTTATTTTTATCGCTAAAAATTTATCATTATCACTCCTTATTTTTTATATGTATGTATTTTAGTCATTGATTTTTTGTTGTAAAAAAAATAGCAAAATATCATTTTTTGCGGTTCCTGCTACTTTTTGTAATTTTTTTTAAATTTAGGTACTGTATTTAAAAATAACAAGAGGGCTATTAAATTTAACAAAAAAATATATACTTTGCATATAGATGTATCTACAACCTTGCACGTATGATATATACTTTAGTCTGGATCTGTCCTTTGAGCTTCATCACTATTTAATAATAAACTCGAAAGTCATAGTCGATAGTCACTGTGCTTTGTCAGTTAAAGTTAACTAATTATGCATGCCACAATCATTTAGTTCTATCTAGCTATAAAGTTATCTCTGTGCGTATATTTATTACTACCATGATTACTAACTTACGTACCATGTACTTACAATACATATAAGGGTTTCATTTGAGCCAGATGGAAGTTCAATGGCTTATAGCGAGAGGGGCTCTGTAAGCTGCCAATAGGGGCCTATTCTTTTTCGAGTACTCGTAGAACATAAGTTTCACTACCTTCTGTACTACATGGTGCCTTTGGCTGAATGACCTCGACCCGGTGGAGCAGAGACTTCAACGGCTTCGCAATATGGTAGGAAATTGCACGAAGAGATTTCGAGTGCGTTGACTTGGGTAATAAACATGGAACATGTTTATGGGGCGGCAAATACAGATGCCCCTATTCATGTGTCAGTTTTTCAGTTTGTCTCCTAGACGCGTTTACAAATTTTTATTTCATTTGTTCAGCTGACCCTCAAGTGTTTTGCAATTTTTATGCCAACCTGCCGCAACTTAAATTTAAATAAAAATAATAACAATTACGCGACGCTCGTAACGCGCTAGGCAAGAGGCAAGTGTCAAAACCATAGACCTCCACTTACCACCATCTATGTACAAAACCAATCCCCTTTCCCACCTTCCTTCGCTCATGGATCTCAGGTCGTTTAGCAAATCATACGAACGTCGTCGAAAAAGAAATGTCATTGTCAACGGGTCACAGCGTTTAATAAATAAATTATATAATTACGACTTGGAAGATTTTAGTTTCTTTTTTGAGACAATGCTTGTAACGCCTCGTAATTCACCATCCAACTACTGTCAAACCATGCCCCTTGCCATGGTCGAGTGAATGCCTCGAAGGCAGCTGCTAAGTGCTCGACTGGCGACACTTTGTTTCATTTGCATTTGGTTTCAAGTTCACTTCATGGCCAACTGCTTCTTAGCTGCATCAGTTGCTGCCAATTGACTGCAACTGATGATTACCTGCCATCGGCTGATTGGATTTCCTGTGAAGTGCTCGCCTGGTTGATTATTAGCCATGGTTAAATTATTGATTTCCTATGATATGCATATTATTTGCCGGCCAATTGCGAAAAGGAAAGCAAAAGCCAGCATAAAATTGCCATGTACTCGTTCAAGTTTGCTAGTACCCGGTACCGGTTTTCCGGCCAAGCTGCTGAAAAGTTAGCCCAGAATTTTAATGCTAATACACAGATGTGCTACCTGTTAATACAAGTCAACGCTTGGTTCGTTACAGACTTACTTAAGTTGTTCAAATGTGCTCAAAACTACAAGTACAAGTATCAACAGAGTGGGTCAAGGCTTAAAAGACAACTTGGCGATAGTTACGTTTAGATTTAGATTTAGATTAATTCCATATTGATTGATATTATTTTTCAACCGATCCTTATGCAATGAAGTTGGATGACTGAGAATAATAACTCATAAATGCATTTTATCCCGAAAACTGTGGGGTTGGTGATGTGCTTTCTTACATTAGGGGAAAGGATAAGGGAAAATTTTGAAAACTCTATAACCCATAAGGATCGTAAAAGATCACATGCAAAATTCTCTAAATTTAAATTTAAATTCTCTAGCTCTTATAGTGCGAGGTCTAAAAAAATTTAATCTGCGAAGGCTTCATAGCAATAATATGTCTTTAAAATTTGGTTCATCTGACTTTTTTATAGACTCTAGATTGTCCACATCGACTCGGCTGTTGAGTCAAAAATAAATGTATTTACCTGCCACGCCTCCTTCTCCCCATTACATACATTGCAACGAACACAAACTACCTTTGTACTCTACGAGTAACGGGTACAATAATGTTAATAGCCAGCTGAATTGTTAATTGTCTGTGCATGCTCAACATAAAACTACAAATTTATGGAGACAATTACAATTACATGATGATTATGCTGAATACAGATGAAAAGAGCCGGTGTCATTCACGTTGACAAAAGCAAAACAAACTTGCTTAAGTGGCTATAAGCAAAACGAACGAATCCACAATAAGTTAGTAAGCACGATATCATTAAGACGTTCAATGTGCATTCTTCAAGTTAAATTTTGCATACCCCAAAATAGTGCAATTGTAAAATTGTAGAAACATAATTACTTCGTCTTTTTTTGACATACTTCTGTATACCGGATAGTACGAGTAACTACCCTAAAAACCCACTGTGCGATTTTATTTTGAACAACTTCTGCTGTAACACGAAAAACTTGAAACAGTTGCAAGTATTTTAGTCAGAGTTATTAAAATTGGCTGTGTCTGAATTTTTTTTTTTTTTTTATTTGGTATTTCATATTTTTGGTGACTGAGTAACTTTTGCGGCTGCGGCTTTGCCCAGCTGCTGAGATTTTAATGTGGGTTTTCGATTTTCAGCTCTGCCGCGAATCCCTCAACTTTGACTTATGGCCAACTAACCGCCGCAACAACAACAGCCGCGGCATCTACAACAATTTCTCATGCACTTCAAGTTAATGAATCGTTACAAACAAAGGAAAATGCAGATGTTAGTTTTGTTATTTTTCTTTCTTTATTTTTTTATTTTATCGTACTTTTGCTGCAAGTTTAAAGACATTTACCTGTGGTAAGCAATTGCCCGCACATTTCCATATCCAATAGCTGGCAGGCCATTGCCATCTAACTTTATATCTGACAACGCTGTGCCATGCTATTTGCCTTGACATTTTTTGGACACATTTCGATCACTTACTTCAAAGACTGTCATAACTAGTGACGTACATAAATCCAAACTGTGCATCGAGCTTAAAATCGAATTGTAAATCGAGTCATTGATTTTTCCCATACAATGTTGAATATGATTCTTTTTTTTTTTTTATTTCTTTATCAATATAATTTATATCCAATTAATTAGAACTTATTAAAGTCTTTGCTTCATTGTTGTTGTTCTTTATAAAAAATTTGAATAAAGAATTGCAAGACGGCACTTTTCATGAAAATCGATTTTTAGCCCGATTCATCTTCAAAGAAAATATCAAATTAGAGTAGTCGAAAATCTATTCCGCTAAAATCTAAGTATTTATGGCTGATTTAATTTATTTTTACATCACTACTCATAACTCAAAACACATGATTTTAAATGACACAACACAAATATTAGCTTTATTTCGTATTATATTGGGTACAAATTTCATATTTATATCTTGTACACTTATCATGTGGGAATCAAGTGTCCTTGTTTTAACTGCAAAGTAATACTGAATTGAAAACAATATACGCGTTTTCTTAAAAATCGTGAATTAGAGCTATGACAGTTTTGAAGTAAACGAACGAAATGTTAACATGAGATAAATAAATCATTTAAGTGTTAGTAAAAATACTGCTCTGTAAGTTTTAATACGTTTTTAAATCGATTCACATTCTTTTACCTCCCCTTTATCTGGCTGGGCAAAAAAGAGTGTCGCCTTATCGTGATGCCCATGTAGCAACTGGGTACTTGCGTAAAAAGGTTAAGCAATCGATGCGTAACAATAACCTAAATTGCCTGCCACAAACGGCAACAACTGCCGGCAACCAACAAAACAACAGAACTGAGCCATGTAAAGAAAACGCGATAAGGAAATAAAAATGTCAACAAATTAAAGTCGAACAATAACTCGATCGCTCATGACTTTATTGCAGACTTCTTGATCAGATTCTAATATAAATGTAAGCACACACACACACACACATATACATATACATATGTAACCAAATTAAACAAACAGGCAGCCCTAGAGAATTTCTTCCGCGTATCTGTCACCCATCCCTGTTTAAGCATAGAAATACATTTTAGCTGCATTGGTCAATAGCTGTGGCGGCTACACAAAATGCTGTATAAATTCAGATAAGGCTCGGTAATGGGCTTAACATTTAAAATGCATTTAAGCCGCTATAACAACAACAATAAAAAAGCCGAATTTCAAATAAAACATGATCACAAGCTACAAAAATAAAAAACGTGGACTCAAACTGAAGCTTGCGTATTAACTAAGAATAAAATCTCGAAAAAAAAAAAAAACACTTAATAGCATTCTTAATGCGTCTGAGTTTATGGGTTTGACAGTGTTTCATTATCTGATACCAAGATGCGGCTTAAGTTTGTTAAAGATTTGTGTTTGTATACGATGATAGAACATAAACCGATATTCCCACATGCTCAGGATCATGATCTGTCAATCTCGACAATTAGAACAAAGCAATCGTATTTATTTTGGTGAGCATGCCAATAGATTCCAATAACAGTTAAAGTACAAAATTTCACACTAAATGAAAATAACACTAGTTTACAAAATTAAAACTTTTTTTTGCAAAGTGAATCAAAGTATTTTTTTCTTATGGAGTTTGGCCCGCTAAACACGAAAATGGCATTTAAAATTTTTTTTATGGAAGCGTTTTCGAAATATTTGAGTTTTTTCGAATTTTCGAGGTTACTCCAACACTTTTGAGTATATTTCCATTTTTAATTATCCGATTTTTGCAAGCATGCACTTATATTAAAGGTAAGTTAATTCTCTTCAACTTTCTTTCATGCAGTATTAAGATCGGTTCAGCAGTTCAGGTGCTAGCGATTTTAAAAAGTTCGAAAATTGTCGTTTTTTATGATTTTTTGAGTTTAAAAGCTTAAATATTGTCCTGGAAAAAATAAAAATCACAAAGATAAAATTTTTCTGAAACATTTAACGTAAAGCTTAATCTGTTCCAAAAAAAATAAAGTATTGTTCATTAAAATCCATTGACAGATGGCGAAGTAATATATATTTAAATGTTTTTAGATTGTCACGTTTTTCCTTTATTTATGCTAACAGCTATGTTAACCGCTCTGTTAACCTGCCGACTCCCTTGCACATTGCAAGTGCCTTATGCGGAAACCGCTAAAAATAAGATTACTCACTTTTGCATTACTTCGCCATCTATCGATGGATTTTAATGAGCAATACTTTATTTTCTTTGTAACAGTTTAAGCTTCACGTTAAATCTTTAAGAAAAATTTTATCTTTGTGATTTCTATTTTTTCCAGGACGATATGTTAGCTTTCGAGCTCAAAAAATCGCAAAAAACGCCCATTTTCGAACTTATTAAAATGGCTAGCACCTGAACTGCTGAACCGATCTTAATACTTTATGCAAGAAAGTTGAAGAGAATTAACTTACCTTTGATTTAAGTTCTTGTTCGGTCAAATCGGATCTGTAGAAATGGAAATATACTTAAAAGTGTTGGAGTAACCTCGAAAATTCGAAAAATATCGAATATTTCGAAAACGCTTCCATGCAAAAAATTTTAAGTGCCGTTTTCGTATTTAGGGGGCCAATGTCCATAAGAAAAAAATACTTTGGTTCACTTTGCATTTTGGCTGTAAACTAGTGTAATTAATGCTGATACGAAAACTTTAAAATCAAGAAAGTCCGATTCAGATAATTTTTTGTAAATATATTATAATTGTTATATAATTGTAGAACTTTTGTTAGTTAAATTTATACGTTTCGATCGGTATATAATTGGACCTGATCGGACTGTCATAGCAAATTTTCCATTCTTTCTGTATATATTGCTAGTCGCCTTTCGCACCCTTCGTGCTGCTTTCGTCACTAGCGCGGTTTTTTTTTTTTTTTTTTTTTATTAATATGTGCCAGCCTGTTGCATGTACACATATAGGCAAGGAGGACTCTGTGCTCTCACTGCCGTCCGCAGTGATATAACCAGCTTATGACATCAAAAACTTATTTTGCCACTTCCTCCAAAACCACCACATCTCAATCCAATCAATCATTCATGGAAAGAACTGGATTAAAGCACAAAAAACCGCGGTACAACAACGAAGGCCAAATTAAAGTTGCATGGAAAGACTGTGTTCAAATTCCCAAAAAAGTAGTATAATAAAAATTACTGTAAGAAACGACAATCCCTTCTTTTTTTCCTTATTTTTTTTATTTCGCACATCTGAATTTCAATATAACCCATCCAAACAGAATTGCAAAATAGGGACATGGCTGTATATGATTTCTAACGGATATTAAAAGCTTAATATAATAATATGAGGGTTTCTGAAATTTAAGTTATTTTTTACCAAATTCAGTTTTCACAGTTTATGCGTAGTGATGAAAAACTTCATAAATCGGGTTTGGCACAAGTCATATATTGGCTATTCCCAGAAACAGTCCACCACGGCAAAAAAAGTTAACATGATCAAAAATGCACATCTTGTGAAATTTTTTTCTAGAAATTTATTTATGTATGTATTTTAGCAATATACGCTATAAGAAATTCATTAGGATGAGCATATCGACTTTACATTGGAATAAATTTACTTTTTATTTATTTTTGTCCATTTTCTTAAAAACTGACTTCCAAAATGGGCCGTTTGTATTTAAACGATTACACTTAATAGGACAGTAAGATTGAAACATGAACCATTTTAAATCTTAGAAATATATTGAAAGTTAAATTTAGAACAAGGTTTTCAAGCTCCTTACGATATATAATTTAAAAAATGAGAGACAGAAACAACATAAATATGTTATGGAAAAAATTTTGAGTGCGATCCGTTCCGTGCGACACTAGGGTCCACGTTGTTTGCTTTTTTTAATTTCAAATAACGTATTTCTGCATTCTATTATTTCAGCTTTCTTTTAGATATATGATTTTGTGAGCTTCATTATGCATAATTCGCTAAAAATTACAAATGAAATCGAAAATTTAAAAGTTACTTCCATTTTGTTAGCGTGCGCTAGACAACATTATGAACAATTATTTCGCAAAAAGTAACTAAACCGAAAATTTATTTTGTGCAATTCAAAAGTACACTTGAATACCACTTAGCACTATACAAAAGTTGGCGGTACATCTTTCAAAATCCTAAAAAATTTTTATATTTTCATCTACAAAAACGTAAGAATGTTATGTGTTATGTATATATAAAACTCTTTGTCCTGACTCACTGACTGACTGAGAATCAACGTTCAGCCCAAACAGTAAGAGATAGAGAGCTGAAATTTTAACACAACATAGATGAGATAATTTTATTTTAAGACGGCGTTTTGCGAAATTCGACCTCTAAGTGGGTCAAATCGGGGTCAAAGGTCACGGAATTGCTTAGTATGAAACACTTTTTTGTTTCTTAAGATATCTCAACCAAACTCGCCGATTGTTTGTTTGATACTGTCTTTAACATACTGACCAAATTTGGTCAAAGTGGAATGACTATATCTTATATCGATGAAAAACACCTTTGGTATGAAAAACTTTTTTGTTTCTTAAGATATCTCAACCAAACTCGCAGATTGTTTGTTTGATACTGTCTCTAACATACTGACAAAATTTGGTCAAAGTCGGATGACTATATCATATAGCTGCCATAGGAACAATCGGATGCAATCGGAGATATCCTAACAAAACTCTCAGATTAACTCTTCTTGCCAAATTTGGACTAATTCGCTTAATTTAGCTTTTTCCCGCCAAATTTATGGGTTGGCGAGCGAAGCGAGCAGGGGGCGGAGCGCCCTAGTAAATATATAAGTTTTAAAAAAGTCGATATGTATAAAGTATTTTACGTCACTAAACAATATTTCCGAATCATATCTAGATATATTTACATGGGTAACACACACACACACACACACACACATAGTCATCGCGAACACACGCAAATACAGACACGCATAATTGGTTTGACTTGCGCTTTTCTGGTCTGTTGTTGTTATTGTCGCATTTACACGGATAAGACTTTCAGACCGGGCCGAACGAAAAACAACAACAATATTAATGTTGTTGGGATACGCATTTTGGTTTTGAATACAACTTCACCTGTTCGGCCAGTTTCAGGTGGTACACAAGCTCATATGTATGTATGTATTATGTACATACTTACATACAATTTTATTTATGTATTTTCACATGGCACAAGATTTTCAACTGCTTTCTATACTCAAAGCGAGGGGGACTCATGAGCCGAGCGTAGAAAACCAGAGTGAAATTCCTTGTCCAGTCTACTTTGGTACCCTCCTCCTCGTTTTGCTTCTCCTTAATCATCAACAAGACCGAACAAAACTCAATGGGAAGTTTTTAAAGGAGTGCGACTTGCGACGATGCGGAATCGGAATTGGAATCTCAGCTCAGCGTGAATCTGGTTCATGATCGGCACCATTTACAGGTTGGGCAAATTGGTTTCCTCACTGCTCACAGTAAACTAGGCTAACCTGTCGTACTACCAACGTCTTCTTTTCCTCCACTCTGTCTCTTTTTTTCACACATACACACACACACGTGCACTATCTTTTGGATACCTTTTGAGGTGTCTGCTTAAATTTCTTTGGGCGTTGCGTGTTGCGCAACGCATCAAAAGTCAAAAATGTTGAACGCTGACTGGTCGCAACAATTTTCCCTCAAAAGTTGTCGAATTTGCATAACATTTCTCTGGGCTACCAAATCGGTTATTGTACAATAGGAAATGGAAAATGTTGTAAACCAACTTAGAAAATGAGATTCCCGACAAAAATACAGCAAAACAAGAAAGTAATTTGCATAAATAAGTTTAACTCTTTTGTAAATTTTAACACCCTTTACTTCAAAAGTACAAATTATATTAAGTTTGTCAACAATGAAACAGACAAAAGAAGAAGGCGCAGCAGTCCCAAAGACTTATAAATTTATTCTGGATCAGTATCATCAGTCTTATAGGATTTTCTAAGCCAATTTCGTCTGCCTGACCGTCTGAATGAACACCAAGATCTCTGAAACTACAATATAAGAGTTAGACCAACCAAACTTGCTATGTAGGTTTCTGTATGTATGCAGACAAATTTGTGTTACAATTAATCAAAAAACAATAGCAATTATTTAAGAGAGAGCTAAGTTACTATATTTGAATACATACATATATGTTGGTTACTGTTTACAGTTGTCCGTATTATCAAATTTTATCATAATCAGATAAACTCGGATTATTCAAGAATCAACTTTACACAGCGTTAGATCAAAGCTTCCTGTGTGTATTTGTTTGTGTGTGTATATTCTTATATGTACAAAACATGTACAACATACAAGATATGTTTTAGAATAAGTGCAGGGTCTACCACAGTCGAGCTCAATTGACTATAGTCTTTCCCACTAGTTTTTGTTGGTGTTTTTATCTTGTTTTCATTGCTACTGGCAATGAAACAAAAAAGTTGCGTGTGATTTTTGGCCAGATCTTTCATTCTATATGTCAAAACAATATTAAAACTTTCTCACGATCTTTGTGCACGCACCGGAGCATGAACGGAACAGATTCCAACCAAGTATTTACTGATTGCCGTCATTCTATGCAGATTATATCAAAACTTCTTTCTTTAATTAAAAATATGTTATATTATTTTTCCATCCCAGCCAAAGATGTTATTCTGCTTTTACCAAATACATTGCTATTATTTTTTAACAAACATAAAGTGTTTTGCATGGAGATCACAGGAGTATTGTTTTCTGCTGATTATTATTGTTGTGCTTGTTATAATTGTTATATAAGTAAAAGTAAGTGTTGTACTTGCTCCTACTTCCCAATAATAATCTATTTTTGTCCAGTCAAATGTTATGTTATTGAAATTATGTTTGCTCGTTTTTGCTTGTTTGTCTTAAAATGCTGCTAAAACTTCGAAGCAACAACTTTAGCAAACAGATACAGTAAGAGAATATATTTCGAGAAATGTAAGTTAGAGAAAAATAAATCATTAGAACTCTAGAATCACCGGAGCACATGAACACAGTTCTTGGTGCGAAATGTTTAATAAAATAGATGCTAAAGGAGCAAAAAGTCAGATTTAAAAAAAAAGATTAAAGCTCTTTTTTAACCAACCAATTTTGTGTTCCTTTGATTATATTCATATAATTAACAACAAAGCATCACGATCAGAGAATTCTAGCAATGAAATGAATTCTGAATGAAAATGCAAAATTCTACATTCATGCAAAATTTGAAGTCAGTAGCTGTATTTTAGAAGAAATGAAATTAGAAGAAATGCCAAAAAAACCAGCCTTTCCGGTCACTGTGCGCTGACTCAGCTAATCTAATCATATCAAACTTTATTCGGAGTTTCAGGTCGGGTTTCAATGCGAGTTCTTGATATACGAGAAATGTAGCTCTAACTTTATAACGCATACTTCGCTTAAAGGCGTAATGTGTGTCACAAAGAGTGTGACCATGAAAATGTTGGCCCAGTTAGCAATAATTCACCAGATTGGGTTTTATACAGCACAGTTAAGTTGGCATATACAGCACACAAAGGCAATTACTGGTTTAGACGTTTATACGGCACATAGCGAAAAATAGTACGATAATTAAAATTTATCATCTCTCGCAGTAAGAAAATTCTTTAACTTTATTGCTAGAATTGTTACAATTATGTCGCTAATTGTTATTAATAACTAAATAATATAATATAACTCAATAATATTCATAGCTTCTGCAATTCGCATACAGTTGTTTTTAAAACAAAGCAGCCATTGTTGGTTTTAGAACATCGAAAATGGCTTTTTATATAATGGTTTTGTGAAATGTATGTAGGAAGCTGGTAGACCCTATAAACTATGTATATATATTTTTGATCAGTTTCAACAGCCGAGTCGATTAAGGCCTGTCCGTCTGTATGAACGCGTCGATCTCAGAGACTAATAAAATTAGATACCAGACACAAATCAAGCTTATTATTAGATTTAAATCAGATCACCATATCTTATGGCCGTCATAGCAACGATCTGTCAAAAATCAAGCTATAGTCCGAAAAGCTTTTTTGTTTTTTGAGATAACTCAACCAATTTAACAGAATTAGTAGGGCATTTTGTTGCCAAAACTCAATTAAACTCGCAGATTATGAATTTTATATTTTCATAGACATACTAACGAAATTTTGTTGAAATCGGTTTACTATATCGTTAACCTGGTTTATCAAATACATATTAGGGTATTTAATGACCTGGGCGCAGTACATCTCGTAGTCGTACACTTTTAACTATAGATTTCTTACTTATTTTCTTTATTATTAAATTGCAATTAATTTAATTTCTTAATCGGTCTTCACATTTTTGTACCTGCGACTCAGATGAAGCCTACGAACAGGTGCTGCCCACCTGCAGCATTGCAAAGCTGGCAGCCAATTGACCGGACTGGACTGGACTGCAGTTAGAGAAATACTCGTCGCATAAATAACTTTCACCAATGTTGCGCCAGTGAGGAGCAATGAAAATGTATAGCTAAAAGATTCCCTACAGCCCCGGGCAGGATGGTTGGCAGTCAGGTTGTTTCTTTTCACTGAATCAGCGTTGGGGTCACCATGAGAGTAATCTAAGGTTTACATTTTGAATTTACCCAGGCCATTAGCAAAGATTTCAAATCTCATCTGTGACAAAAAAACAGGCAACTAGCAATAAAAAAACAAAAATGACGTAGTCATTGGTGCTGGGAAAGTGAAAAATCTCACACATTTAGCGGCTGCATTCGCAATGCAATTTGATTATGTTGAACAGTTTTTCTGCATGATGTGGATGACATGGCCAATGCTGCGGCCTATACCAACACCAAAAAAAAAATTATAATAGGGACAAGGGGAATGGATGTTGGCCCGTTGGTTTTACTAATTGTGTTATTGCTTAACGTGGCCAACATTTTGCGCAGCAACCAATCAAATTAATTTTTATCGCACAACAAACATGCAAACAATCAAAAGAGCAAACAAACAAAATAAACCAAAAGACAATATAGCAAACAACCTAAAAAAACATTGCCAGAGAACCAGCAAATCCGCATATTTTCTGGTGGTTTTTTTTTTATTTTTTTTTTGGGCTAATCAGCATATGTACACAAATTAGGTATACATATTTATTTATTTAAATTGGAAAGAATGCTGAGTGTGGTACGAGCAGCCCTGTGGCTGATAGATGCTCTCATCAATACTTGGCCATTGTTATTGACTGATTGTTTTTAAAATTTAAAAGCATTGTCAAATGAAAGTCGCAGCATTTTCCTAGATCGAGAGAGAAGACTCAAAACTCGCAATGCAAATCCTTATTCGAATTGGATTTGAATGCAGCCTCACGCATATCGGGCAGTCTTGGCTGTGGTCTTTGGTTAACATAATGATAAAGGTAATGGTAATCCTTGATCCGCCAACAAATGGACACAAAAATAAGCCACAGAAAGGGAGCGACTATGCGCCTAATAGCATTTTTAGTGACAGTCAACGAATGCTCCTATTTAGTTAATGATTTTTATAGATTATGAATATCCAGTAAAAAAAAATTGGGTTCTTAGCTATATTCTAATCACAATTTTTGGCTTTATGTAATAGCGAAGTCGAATTTTACATAGATTCTGTTGAGATTGGCTCCATCAAAATGCACTTAGCAAATGTTATGTTGAACCGTGGAACAATTTGACGCAACCTTTTGATGGAACCATCAAATGGAATAATGAAAATAAAACTGCAGAGCCGAAACAATTTTCCCAACAAATTATGACAGCAACAGAACGTCTGCGCAACGTAGAGCAAAGAAAGCATTCAAAAGGGCCAATCATTCTCGGTCTGGCCAAGGCAGACAAAGCATAGGGACCGTGTCTGGGCACCGGAGCAGGTCTTGAGTTCGCCGAGAGCCAAGCACGGAATCATACCAAAAAACAAAAACAAAAGCAACAAAAATTGCTTTGCACATTCTTCTTTTTTTTTGTTTTTGGTGAGGAAGGGGGAATGTACATATGTACTTAGCAATTGCCGGGTCTTTAAGAGGTGCGGCCTGCGACCGAACAGTCGGAACAACGCGACCCCGGCAGCGGCGACGAAACTTAAAAGGTCACGGTCACACAAAACTAATGAAAATTAGCACTTGTACATAGTAGAACTGTTGTTGTAACTCGTCCTAAGTTTTAGAGATGGATGTTTGATCAGGTAATAAGAGCTCTAGTTTTGAAACCAGCGTAGCATAATAAACCAAATGCAGTTCCACTGGACGCCCAGCATAATGGGGTAGACCCACCACAAATCTAATTATGGTCTTATCATCAGTTAGAAATGTCTATATACGACCACCTAATAAATACCTTACAATGAAGTCAGTAAGTCTAAGCAAAAGATCATTGCAACCAAACATAGATACATAGTTTATGAAGAAGCAACTTTGTATTTAGATTACAGTGGATCGAATAAGAACACTTATAGAAGAAGAAGAAGAACACTTATATACATAGGGTATATACTGGGATCCTACAGGTTGTTAAGACTCTGTTTCCGCTGGGTGCGGGTCACGGATGGTTAAATGTCGCGCGTTCGCCGCAGCGTTCAACTGTGACCAGATTTCGGAGATGGCAGGTTGCAAGGTGGCCTGCCGGATGCAGTGCAACATTAATGCCAAATAACTAGACAACATTGGGGAAGTATTTAATTCATGAAAACTTTTAAGACCCGCCCCAAAAAAAGAAATGAAAAAATTAAATTAAATAAAAAATATTCAACTTACACGAACGAAACAAAATGGCAGAGCCTTCGGCTCATCGTCATCATTATCCATGTTGCCGCTTTGATTGTCCAGATCTGCTGTTGTCTCGTCTCCACCGATTGCGGTTGTCGTTGTGGCGGTGTTGTTGGTGGTGCTGGTGGTGCTGCTGCTTGCAGGAGCTGCATTCATTTCAAGAACAAACAGCACGTTGCGTTTCAGGAGTCAATTATTTGTTTTTATTGTAATTACCACACGGCGGCTATTTCAATTGTAATTAACATGAGTATTAAACATTGACTGCAATCAGCGTATGCAATACGAGTATGAGTGAGCTCGAGAGTGAGTATTAATGTGAATGTATGTAAGTGCGAATATGGGTATGGGTACGAGTACAAGTAATTCAAATAATAACAAGAGATGTTTTTTTTCTCCTCTATCACTCTCTCTCTCTCAGTGTGTCTCACTCCTTCTTTGCTGTTTGCTCGCAGTAAATTTCACTTTTCCGCGGGGAAGTTTTCAGTTTCAGTTTGCAATTTTCATTGAATTGCCATTAAGCATCATCATGTTGAAGTTATACAGAGGTATGCTGCTGCATATGTTCATGCATACACATACACGGTACGGTACGGTTATATGTAAGTATCTCCACATCTAGGTAGGCACTACTCTATGCTCTATATGCAACATAAATGCACAGCTTAATTTAATTGCCAACAACGAAAAATGCATGCAAAGAAAACTAAAAGAAAAACAGTCTCAATTGCTTTATAGTTGTTGTTGTTGTTTTTAATTAAGCAAAGTATCGTTTCGTGTGTTTCACTCGTTTCTGTTTCTTGAAATGGGAGAGTTTATCTCAGCTCGTCACTTCTTAATTACGTTCCGCTTTTCTGATCAATATGATGTACAATGTGTTATCATAATATCTCATTTTAGAAATGCAATCTATACACAGACATATATATTAATTTATTTTGTTAATCGGAAAGGTTATTAAACGATGAAGTGATGTAGCATAAGTTTATTAAAACGAATAGGGTTAAAAATAAGCAGAATCATGATCACTTAAGTAAAGATAATGCCAAACGAGTGGTCGAATCTAATAGTATACATTAATCGTGTTGTTTGCTGGTATTAGCTACTTAGCGTGAATATGTGTATACAATTTAAAAAGCAACCATAAGCAGTCAATCAGTACCTTATATTATTTGAACAATCTTATCACAGATAACAAAGACAAAAGACTGAATCATCATTCTCATCATCCATAAAAGCGGTGAATATCACTTAATAAGTGTAAAAACCCTATTATCAGCAATAACCCACATATAATAAAAAAAATTTGTTGTTTAATTTGACGCATATTTAATAATACTATTCCTCCACTATTTTTTTGTTCAATCGTAAGCAAATCTCCGCTTGAAGCTAAACTATGCTCTAAACTCTTTTGTGTAATACACTATACAATTCAAAGTACTGTTAAGAAAACAGAGTAATAGAGTCATTTTAATTGAGACAGGAAAGTAAAAATGTTTTTTTATAAATTCAAAAAGTGAAGATATTTGTTTTACATATTTGTACTTAATTTATGTATTTCTAATGGGGACATTCTAATTCTGACCGACCCTTTAACCCAATCCATTTTGTATTTATGTATGAGTAGAAAAGTGTTTTTGCTTTTCTTCAAATCGAGATGAAAACGTTTTTGTTGATGCTTTTGTATGGTTCGTCGCTTTCTACGCTGTGTGGCATTCAACAAATGTGCAGCTTTAAGAATCTTCAATAATAACAACAACAATAATAATAACAACAACAACAACAAGCAGCAGCTGAAGAAGCAAGAGCAAGTATAGATTACGAATTCAAAGGTAAGGAGGGTGATATGGGAGGGGGGAAGGGGAAGGGGGAGCCTAGTTCTGGGCCGCGTGACTAAACTGGTTGGCATTTTTAATTTGTTATACTCTAATGCCAACAATTGACACAAATACTTGGACACGTATTTGAGTATGTACAGATACTCCATAGGTACTAACTTATGTACATATATGTCCCTATGTGCATACATGTATGCACATACATTCACAAAGCATAGTCTACTATGCAACGGAACTGATCTTTTGTTTCACTTGATGCTTTTGGCTTGCTTCATTCTTGAGCGCTCTGCTTCATTAACTTTTCCACATCATCAGCAAACGCCAACATCAAAAGAATACGGCAAAACAACTATGCACACTCCTCAATCACCCACTTAAAGTTTATAGTTTGTTTGTTTGCGTATTCTCTTTTTGCAGCACCTATGTACATATACATATACTTTTTTTAACATTTGCATTTGGCTTTGGGTTGAAGTTAACAATATTTACCTTCCGCTATTCACAAGCAGCGACAACAGAAGGAGCAACAACACATAAAAAACAACACTTGTTGCCCGTTACTTTTTTTTGTTTTTGCCGTATTTATTGAATAAACAAAAGATTTCTAATTTGTACGACACTCACACAACTCACACGCTCTGTGTGGCTGCTGTATCGCCCAGCTCGGCAGGTGAGTTTATGCTTTAACGTGGTTTTATCTAACGCAGTCGTTGTTATCGTTATGCACTTTCCACTACCAAAACAAAACAAAACAAAAAAAAACGCAACAGGTTACTACCTAAAACTGCGAACAGAAAAATGCGTGTGATGCGCACGCTCAACTCGAATAGTAAGGTACAACTGGAATTTTCACGGAAAAAGTGTGACCAGCGCCTTTAGAAATATATTTGGTATTTATATTATTAGGTGTATCGATCGAAAAAACAGTATATTCGGTCCCAAAAAAAAAGTGCAAATCAAAGGGAAATATAATAATAAAACTGGATATAAAATAAGGACAAGTCGTTTATTTCAAAATTATTTATGAATTCAATGTACAGTAACAGCATAATTTAATCAGTGGACATAGCTCATTTTGCATAGAGATTGGATTTCGATTTCGTAAATTTGACAAAAGGTTTGAATATACAAATTCACAAACAAGAGCATGAAAATTTGTTTTCTATAACTCATTAATAATAGAAAAGTAGTGTTTTAATGACACCATTTAAAATATGTCAATTTTTTTCAAAATTAAGAATTTTGGCAATTGACACTGCGCAAATAATAATAAAAACTTGAAATGCAAACAAACATCAACTGTGGTCAATTAATATTTATCGAAGTGGGCAGTGACACATTTTATAAAATTATAATCTTATTGCACTCTGACTCAGAGCAGATTTTCCTTTATTTTTAACAAAATCTCATCTAATTCTGTTTAAGGAACACCCGTAATATGTTTTCGTTACCGCCCCAAGTCTAACAGCGCCTAGCATTAGAGGTGGAGAACTATCGATAATCGACACCTTCGATAGTCAGCGATATTATTTTTCAAAACATCGATAGCTATCGATAGTGTTAATTTGATCATACATGCATGCTTAAAATTATATGCCTGAAATTGGGATTAATTTGGGTATTAAAAAAAAGAATAAATTCGTTAACATGAATAATGTTTGGCTATTATCTACTGTAATAGCCAAAGTTCGGTGATTAAAAACTTTTTGTCCAGCCTACTGAAAATGCGCTCGGACTCGACTGAAGTGGCGGGTACTCATAAATATTAAAACATTATAATTTTTATGAGGTTCAGTTCCGTTAAGTTCTTCTTAACCTTTTTTGACCATGTCATAAAAATATATAATTATTGAACACAAAACTTAAATGTTTCCGAAGCTGCAGGATGCCAAATGCACTCCTTTCTGTGACGCGTTGAGCGTCACAAGAAACTATCGACCACTATCGATAGTTCAGGTCTGCCATCGATAGCTCTCCACCTCAACCTAGCATACTCCGTTTGTTAGTATAAAAGTTTGTGGTGGCATTTGGAATTCCGATACTCAAGCGAGATGGTCTCATTGTTTGGCGACAGCTGAGCTCACAATAAAAATAAATATCGAATTTGTGTTTGTGTGTTAGAACCAAATTGTGATTTGTAATGTTTTTCTGCAGCGTTAAATAGGTAACGCCCTTGTTAAAATCGAATCAATATAACTTAAAATCTTAAAAAAAAAATCAGCTAATCGAAAAAGAATTTTAATAGTTAATGGCAATAATACTTAGTGTGGCGCATTATTTTGAATTTTTATATAATTGTTGTTAATATTATTGCACACAAACTATTAAACTGACATCAAAGCGGACGCGATCCCAGCCATATACCCATTACCGCACATATGTACATACATATAACACAGATTTCTTTTCTTAGTGCTTGTGTACCTTTGTATACCCTTACCCAAGATGTCATGATTTTGTTAGTCAATGTGTCACACATGCAGATATACCACATAGATTTCAAACCCAGCTGACGGTTTTAAAGAGTTCAAATTCATATTTTGATGAATCCTGAAGTATAACAATTAATTTATTGAGTAAGTTCGAAACGTAAGAAAAGTTTCAGTGTATGGAAATAAGAACATTTAAATTTTATTTAAAAAATCGACAAAGGGTATATTCAAAGTAGCGCAAGCGATTATTTTCTTTGTTGTATTTTCGTTGTTTTCCTGCCTCATATCTTCGGCGGGGCCATCAAATACTGCAAGTACTCGTATCTAATAATACAAATGAACAATTGTTTTAGTGGGGCACTCGATGAAGATGACCGACAGAGGACTGCGCCGTAGTGTTTACCAGTGCATCAATAATTATCCCTATGATGCAGCCAGCAATGGTAACGCTCAGGCCAATCTGCAGGCCAGTTGCAAGAGTAAGTATGGGCACCACGAATCGAGGTTTATCTGCTATGTGGCTATTGCATGTGATATGGTTTATGGCTTAAATGTAATCTGCGTTTTTTTTTTTAAATTTAGATTCTCTGGACTTTGTGCAACGAATGAATCTGCTAAACACCTTGAACGTGCACAACGGCTGTGTGAACACTGTTAACTGGAATGCCAGCGGGACGCTTATTGTGTCCGGCTCCGATGACAACCATCTGGTCATCACTGAGGCAAAAAGCGGTCGTGTCGCGGCTAAAACCAAAACGCTGCACAAGCGGCACATCTTTAGTGCACGCTTTATGCCGTTCACAAACGATCAGGCGGTCATCTCCTGCTCCGGCGAGGGACTTGTGATGCACACCGAATTCCTGGCACCTTACGTATCTGGCAGGAGCTTGGAGGAGGCTCTCGTCGACGATAGCGGTCGTAACGCCAACTTCTTCGACTGCCACGCCTTTGGTAGCACTTACGATGTCCAACCTCTGCCCGACAGCTCACGCACTTTCCTCAGCTGCGGCGAGGATGGCACTGTGCGATGCATTGATCTTCGGGTCAGTAGCAGCTGTGCGGAGTCCGTCTGCGAAAAGCACATCTTTATTACGGCACCCTGTGCTGTGACGGCCATGGATGTGGCGCCCATTAATCATTATAATGTTGCCATCGGCTGCTCGGACTCAATAGTCCGCCTTTACGATCGTCGTATGCTCTCAGGTGGTAATAATACTGGTACGGATCAGGAGCGGATTACTTGGCCAATAAAAGCCTATCCCATACCCATGGAGTATACACGTCGCCATTACCGTCCCACCTGTGTCAAGTATAGCGCCGACGAGTCGGAGCTGCTGGTCAGCTACTCCATGGAGCAGTTGTATCTTTTTGATCTGCAGCACCCCGGTTATAATGATGCTGAGCTCCTCAAAAGTGGATGCTACACACCCAAGCTGCGACGAGACGACGATCCAGAGCCGCAAATGCCACGATTGCGTTTCCGGGGCGATTGGTCTGATACAGGTCCCAATTCAATGGCAACTGCCGAACAGGGTCACAATCGTCTCAATGTTGGCCAAGCGCGACCGCCACTTGAGCCAGGTGTGCTGAGTCGCCTCAGCGATGAAATTTTTCGCATGCTCAACTCACAAACTCGTCAGACGCGTGCCCTCAATGCAACTAGCACCAACAGCAGCAGCAACAGGAGCACTGGACACATATCCTGGCAAGACGCTGTTATACGCACTCTGGATAATCGAGGCGAGGCGACATCAAGTCGCAACAGCAGCCAACTGTTAACCCGAGTCCGAAATGCTGCAGCCAATCATACTGAGTCGCCGCCGTCAGCAGTTATCAACTTGGCTGGTGATGGTAAGTATGTCAGTATACTGATATCGATAAAGATTCCTTATAGAATTTTGTTAAGGAATGGTTATGGAATTCTTAAGGAATTTTCTGCAAAAATCGTAAGAAAATCCCTAACGAATTTTCAGCAGAGCTCCCTATGGGCTCCCTAGACACTTCTTGGGAATGCGAACTGAAGGCTACTCTAGCTTTTAAATACTCGCTCTTTTTATTTGCAAAGTAATTATTTAAATTGTTATTTAGATGTTCTTGGCGATATAGTCAAAACAAAGTTATCATGTGCAAAATAAATGTTGCCAAAATATGTGTGCATACGTATGTATGGCACAATAGGTATGTATATGGGTATTTCCAGGAGCGAGAACGCGACATTTGTACGTCTTTAAATGAAAAAAAAAAATGTCAAAAGTTGACATTTTCAAAACTGTTTTCTCACGTGTTTAAAGCATTTTATCAACACAACTTTTATTATAAAAGACAAGCTTTGAAGACTTGTCGTTTTCGAATAACACTGTGCAGGTCCAAAAAATAGACATGACCATTAGGGCGGGTCAATTTTTTTTCCCAAAATTCGTCCACCAGAATCGTAATCTACGATGAATTCTAAGATATTTTCAGGAAGAAACTATATGTCTAAAATCAATTCCTAGCCTCCGCTGAGAAGCATGAAGGTTTCAGGTTAAGGTTTTTTAAGGTATTTTGAGGTATTTAAGGTATTAAAATAAAAATAACACATTTTCCCAAAAATGTTGGGCCTTATTCTGATTCATCTTTTTACAACAAATTTTATAAATAATTTTTATTTTTAATTAACCAAACTATTTCTTTTTAATTCGTTTAAATTAGTCGAGCAAGCTATGGACAATGCCTTTTAAGGAAATTAGAGGCAAAAGTCTGTAACTTTCTAACGAAGTAAGATATCGGTATGAAATTTGAGATATATATTTTTGACATTTAATACAAAATTTAGACAATAAAAAATAAGTTGGCGTTTGCATCCGAATGGGCGTAAATGAACGGTCAAACGATAAAGTTCGGATTCTTTAATATTAAAAAAAAAAAAAACAAATTGGAAAAATAATATTTTGTTTTTATTATTATTTTTTTTTATTTTTAAAATATTTTAAATATCTTTAATGTAAAAGTTTGTCAAAAAAAATTTTTTTTCAACTGTCATGATTTCTAATCCCTTTTGACAAAGCTCTCCGAGATTTAAAAGCTAGAGCCGATTACCGACCCCATTACCGAATTTAGCTTGTAGTTAAACTCAACATTTAAAATATTTTTGTTTTATTTTTAGAAAGCAAATAACAAAATATATCAAAGAAAAAATAACTTATTTGTAATTTTTTAAAGTCTTTCTTAGACTCGATTTGATAAGTGGAACGACTTTTTTTCTAAGAAAGACTTTAAAAAATTACAAATAAGTTATTTTTTCTTTGATATATTTTGTTATTTGCTTTCTAAAAATAAAACAAAAATATTTTAAATGCTGAGTTTAACTACAAGCTAAATTCGGTAATGGGGTCGGTAATGGGCTCTAGCTTTTAAATCTCGGAGAGCTTTGTCAAAAGGGATTAGAAATCATGACAGTTGAAAAAAAAATTTTTTTGACAAAATTTTACATTAAAGATATTTAAAATATTTTAAAAATAAAAAAAAATAATAATAAAAACAAAATATTATTTTTCCAATTTGTTTTTTTTTTTTTAATATTAAAGAATCCGAACTTTATCGTTTGACCGTTCATTTACGCCCATTCGGATGCAAACGCCCACTTATTTTTTATTGTCTAAATTTTGTATTAAATGTCAAAAATATATATCTGAAATTTCATACCGATATCTTACTTCGTTAGAAAGTTACAGACTTTTGCCTCTAATTTCCTTAAAAGGCATTGTCCATAGCTTGCTCGACTAATTTAAACGAATTAAAAAGAAATAGTTTGGTTAATTAAAAATAAAAATTATTTATAAAATTTGTTGTAAAAAGATGAATCAGAATAAGGCCCAACATTTTTGGGAAAATGTGTTATTTTTATTTTAATACCTTAAATACCTCAAAATACCTTAAAAAACCTTAACCTGAAATCTTCATGCTTCTCAGCGGAGGCTAGGAATTGATTTTAGACATATAGTTTCTTAATGAAAATATCTTAGAATTCATCGTAGATTACGATTCTGGTGGACGATTACCACGTTTTTTCCGACCCGAACAAATTGACCCGCCCTAATGACCATACTCAATGGTTTCCCTCTTTTTCGGGTCCTACGAATCGAACTGCATCATTAGTTTTTTGAGCTACAATCATGGTTTCATACAAAATTTTTCGCGCAGGTTTTTAAACAAGTTCAGGCTGTAGCTTGTACAGTATTGGTTTTTTTGGTTAGCTTTCTTCAGCAGTACCAAACATATAATCTGCGAGTTTGGTTGAGATATCTTAAGAAACAACAAAGTTTTTCATACTAAGCAATTCCGTGACCTTTGACCCCGTTTTTGATCCACTTACGGGTCGAATTTCGCAAATCGCCGTATTACTGCACGATGAAATTATCTCACCTATGTTGTGTGAAAATTTCAGCGCTCTATCTTTTACCGTTTGGGCTGCACGTTGATTCTCAGTCAGTCAGTCAGTCAGGACAAAGAATTTTATATATATATAAATATCAAAAACAACTAGTAAAACTTGTTTTAAATTTAACATTCATTATATTTCTATGTATGAAAATGGTTCATGCTAAAATCTTACTTAATGAAATCGTTAAAATACAAACGGTCCATTTTGGAAGTCAATTTTTAAGAAAATGGGCAAAAATAAGGAAAAAGTGAATTTATTCCAATGTAGAATATGTTCATCAAAAAATTATAAAAAATACTAGCAAACATATTTTTGAAAAATTTTTTTTGCAATCACTCTTAGAATTGTTTGAAGAATTTTTCTGCATCAAAATATTTTTTGGAAAAAATCGAGGAAAAAAGTTGAAAAATTGACTTTAAAATTCAAAGTTTTCGATGGGTACTTAATGGTTTAATGAAATTTTTGCATCATTAGAACGGGATCTGATTGAATAAAACCCGCATCAAAACATCTTTATTATACGCAAATTTAACAAATTTATGCTGTATGAAGACATTAGTGGTTCACTGTAACTGGAATACATTTTTGGAAGAAAATTTCACAAGATGTGAGTATTTGATCAATTTTACGTTTTTCGTCGTAGTGGACCTTTTTCTGGAAATGCCCATATACCTAATGTTGAATCTGAGAACCAAGTGCTTCTGAATTTCATGAATCGAGATTTTTAAATGTGTTGACTCGACTTATTTTATTCAAGTCTATTATTTTGCACTCATTTAATGAGTTAATTTATATTTATTGATTATAGCGGTAAAAAAAATTCTGTATCAACGATTCGCTATTTGATGGAATTAATAAGATAAGCTGTACTAAATACTTACGACTTTCAGTTCTACTAAGTATTTGCTTTCTATCTCCCTTTTGTGATATGGGCATTTCCACAGAACGGTCCACCGAGGCCAAAAACGTAAAATTAATCAAAAACTTACATCTCGTGAAATTTTCTTCCAAAAATATATTCAAGTTATTTATCCAAGCCATAGTATAAGCATTCTACATTGAAATAAATTAAGTTTTTCTGTATTTTTGGCCTTTTTCTTAAAAATTGACTTCCAAAATTGACAAACGGTCCATTACGATTACACTAAGTACGATAATAAGATTGTAACACGAAACATTTTAATAAATTGAAATATTTTGAAAGATTTATTTAAAACAAGTTTTTCGAGCTGTTTTCATTCTATAATTTAAAAAAAGAGGGACAGAAACAATATTAATATATTATGGAACAAAATGTCCCGTGCGCGATGTCTCATTCGAATTTACGCCAAATTGAATTTAAAAAAAAAAATGCAAGTCGTCTTTGAAAATCATAAACATCTTTAAGAGGCATCAATGCACAAGAGTTTAAAAGTAGTTGCATTAAAATATTGCCTCTGGATTCGCTGAAATTTGCGTTTAATTGGTTTATCTCACAAGCCATTTCTGTTTCGTGTCCCGTGCGAATCACTTGAATTTAGCTATTATCTTAAAAATGGAAAATTACCCATAATCAGTCTTTGCACCCATGAAAGAGCTAATAAAATCCCGATTTCTTTTTACCGTTTTTTTACTTTGAATGCGTACGAATATCCCATGCGCGATTTTGGAAATGCCCATATTCAGTTGCCAATTAAATTTAATGATATTTAATAATAAATCAGTGATATTCAATACTTAATATTTTTATGTTGTAATAATTTTACCTGACTGCTTTGAGCAATTGCAAGATTATAACGAAAATTTAAATATGACTTTTTTTACTCTTGTAGTTTCCATGAGTGCTGACATCCCGGAGGCCGAGCAGCTGACAGATGTAAAAAAAGGGGAGACGGAGGAGACAGGCTCAAAAGATGGACAGAAGTATCCCCTAAGCAAATTTGACTATGTGAAAATGTCGTATAACGGACATCGCAACTCACGCACAATGGTTAAGGGTGCCTGTTTTTGGGGCGATGACTTTATTATGTCCGGCTCAGACTGTGGGCACATCTTTGTTTGGCATCGACAGACGGGCAAAGTGGTCAAAACGCTGCTGGCCGATCATCGTGTTGTGAATCGTGTGCAGCCACACCCCACACTCCCCTACCTGCTTAGCTCGGGTATCGATTACAATGTTAAGCTCTGGGCACCAATAGGATCAACGCCTACATTTGACGCGGCGGAAACAGCAAGCGTGCGTATGATTTTGAGTATATTTTAAAATTTATTCCTTAAATTTGTTTCTCCTTACAGCTAATAAAGAGCAACGAGATAATGTTGGTGGAGACACGCGATACAATAACAGTACCTGCACAGATCATGATACGAATATTAGCCAGTTTGCATCAGTATCGTCGACTTATGTACGCATCTGGAGGAGAATCGTCGACAGGGGCTGTAAATAGTAGACGGAGGCGGAACGAAACTGTGCAACAAGAAGCTATGGAAACAGACGAAGAAGTTGTTGTTGTTGATGATGAAGATAATAACAATGATGATGGTGATAATAGAAACAATGATAGAAACAACAGTGATAACAATGACGACAGCAACAACTCAAATGTCACTTAAATAAATCTAGTCAATATTTAACTTTATGTTACCAATGATACATAATGCATATACAAATTTACATAAACAAATGTGGAAATGGGCGCTGCATAGATCACAGGATACACACATACTTACATACCCGTTCCTCTTCTGGTTAGATTCGCCACCCAACCAACAAGTCAAAACACATTCCCAAAACACACAACACAGGTAGCGTCAGTCCTTGATCAGATGTAGTGGGCGTATTTCCAGCATTATGAGCATACATACATACGTCAAAATTGTAAAATCAAAGAACATACAAGTTAGTATGTATGTAATACTTGCATATGTAAAACGATATTAAAAACTTGTTCCTTTTAAGTTGTAACTCGCCATAAGGTGCCATTAAACAAATACATACACATTAATGTTTGCCAATTATTTTAATGACATGGTCAAGATTCTGTTAATGATGACAACAGCATTTCAAATTTGTTTGAGATGTCATTTGTTTCTACATATACATATTTGTAGTATATCTACACTAACATACACAACAGTGGTTAAGTATTCTAAGCTTAAATGCTACATAACTATAATTAAAATGCACTATATACAAAAGTCAACTGATATTATTTACATAACATAGTCTAATACTACGTTTTTTGTTTTGTCGTACTCCCATTTAACACTTGGGGCTTACATTGCATAAATACATAAAATTATAAATATTTACGATCTTATCAATATATGTTGCACACGCTGATCTTTTAACAATTTGTTGAATAAATATCATTCTTAATTGTAAATAATTAAAAGGTATTCTAATTACTTATTAAGTGCGACGGAGGCCCAGGCTATCAATGGTCTTCGTTATCGCAATATCATTTATATCCGAGTCTTCCCGATCGTTAATGTTACGACTGTCATTATTGGCATTGACATTGCCATTGGGTGACGCAGTTGTCTGCGCTCGTCTTGCCGAGTATGTATCCGAAAAGATATGGGCCAACGCCACATAATGGCCATAACTAGCTGAAGTCACTGAGCCACTGACACTGGGCGCATCCGAACCAATTTGCTGCTGCTGCTGTTCCATGCGAGGACGTCGTATTGGGGGCGGTTGTTCTTCCTCCTGAGCAGCGACTGGTTCTGGTGCTGGTTCTGTGCATGGACTATTCTCATTAGCGATGGGCACGCAGAGGCCATGACGGGCAATAGCTGCGTCGATAGCGTTGCGTTCAATATCAAAAGCAGGCGCTCGAGAAATAGCTTCAGTACGATAATGTCGTACTATTTCCAAATTCTGGTTCACATAATTCTCCCGCTGAGCCTCCGAGAGGAAAGCTGTGTGCCACTCCTGCAGCTGCTCATCTGTCATATTGTTGACTGCATTTTATGCATATTTATAATGATATTATATTTTAATATAACAATATACATATGCAAGAATACATTCCCAATGGCCATGAAAAACAAACAAATGTGTATTAATTAAAGTTTGTATGTACATGGTAGGTGTGCTGGACTCGAATCAGTACCAAGCAAAGCAGATTACTTACAGTTGGAGTTTCCATTCGACCCTCGCTTTTCAATATAGTTTTCCATCTTTTTTTGCCAGCAAAATGGATGTTAATACTTTTAACGTGCAGATGTGTATATTGCAATCCCAAATATACATTAGATAGAGTTGTGAAGCTTTGTTCAGAACAAGCTCAGATGAACGGGTCATGGAAATGAACAACTGAACGTGCTCACGAATTTGTGAGCGAGGCAGTTCAAGATTGTGATGTAAATTCGGATGGAAACATCGATGTCGATGTTCATCGATGTTTTCAAAATGAACCATCGATGTTGGGTTGATACATCGGGTCGAAACTTCGATGCATCGATGTATGTCTCATGCTTGAAAACCTTCCCATTTTAGCACAGTACGCTCTAGCTGAAAATATGTTTGTAAGGTCACAACTCGACATAAAAACAAGTGGGCGCAGCTACAGTCGAGTTTGCTCGACTGGAGGATACCCTGTGCCAGTCTCCATAAAATAGAATATTGGTTGGGACCATCTCATATACATATTCTGTCAGTTTGGTTCACATATCTTAAACAACAAAAAAGTTTTTCATACTGAGACTTGATTTTCGACTGATGGTTGCTATAAAAGCTATATGATAAAGTAATCCGATTACAATCAAATTTAGTCAGAATGTATGCGACCATCCCATATGCATAGTCTGTCAGTTTGGTTCAGTTATCTCAAACAACAAAAAAGTTTTTCATACTGAGACTTGATTTTCGACTGATCGTTCCTATGGTAGCTATATGATATAGTGTTCCGATCCAAATTTAAAAACAAACTTGATCTGCGTCCGGTATCCAGCAACCTACATACCATATTTGAATTCTCTAGCTATCATAGTTTCTGAGATCGACGCGATCAAACAGACGGACGGACAGACGGACGGACATGGCTCAATCGACTCGGCTGTTGATGCTGATCAAGAATATATGTACTTTATAGGGTCGAAGATGCTTCCTTCTGCCTGTTACATACATCACACAAATCTAATATACCCTTTTTGACCATTTTCAATGGGCACAGGGTATAAAAAGGTTTGAAAAAAGGCTCGAAATTATTTTATATGGCCATTTCTAAACCCATGTACGCTGTACCTAAATGTTGGCAGCTCAGAAGATTTTCAGGGGTTTTACAGCACTGTTTGCTAAACAGATGGCAGTTTTTTTTTTTGAACTCTTAAAACATCGATTGAATCAGTGTTTTGAATAGTCGAAATCTCTTTGAACAGAAATGGAAATGGATTTGACCGACAAAATACATTTTAATGTGATCTTTATAATTAATAATTTTTAATTTAATCATTAGGGTATTAGTCGCTGCTACTTCTTTTATCCTGTCCATTTTCTCTATTTTGTTGTTCTCAATGTTATGTATTTGTTTGTTGTGCACAGCTGACGCACAGAGTGACCACAGCTGAGTAAGACCAAAATATCTAAACTTTTTAGCGGTTTTTTGTATTATGCTGTCACACTGAAGTTTGTAAGGCCCGACATCAAAACATTGAACGTTTCGAGCGCCCAAAATGTTTTCATCTAGAGCGTACTACGCTTTTATGAAAAAAAATATCTTAGTTTAACAGGGATTTTTTTTTTTAACGTATGCTTTCATATCAGTCTTATAAGTTTTTAGCTTAAAAGTATAGGTATATACAAACTACAAGAAAGCTTATTGATGTGAACTTCGAATAGACATATGTAAGCCGTGTCGTAGCCCTAAGCAGATAACCTATAAAGAACCCATCCCATACAACTGAAATGTCACAGAAAAAATGCTTGAGGAGCATCCACCAATCTGGCAATATTGTTAGCAATATTAGTGGAATTTATAAAAATTAAGGGTTTTTTTGAATAAAATAATATGGGTTAAAGTTTCACATGTTTTAGTTTCGCAAGCAACGGCCTCAAAAATAAAATCGCTTCTCTTAAAAATTCCACTAGAACAATATTGCCAGATCGGTAACACTTCGAGGTGAACGCTCCGCAAGCATATTTTCTGTGACATTTCAGTTGTATGGGATGGGTTCTCTATAGGTTATTTGCTTAGTGGTCGTAGTTATAGTATCTTTGACAAATTTTAATAAATGTACTTACTTTGGCATTGCAAACCCTTCTCAAATTACTATAAATGCACTGTCAGGGCGGCGAAAAGAACATATTGAAAGTGCGGCAACTGACGAAAAATACGCAATTTTAGCTTGGTATTGACTGAAAATAAATTTTTAGCTGCGTGAAGTGCTTAATGTTTCGCTGTCGACGATCGGAAAGAAAGTGTTGCCAATGCAACACGGAAAAATAACAAAAAGTTGAGTGGTAACTTTATGCGATAAAAAGAGGAGAGAATAGGCAATGAAAAATGTAAAGTTAATAGAGGAGAAATATTAGAAAACACGCAAGTCAAGTGTATTGGGTGCACCCATCGCTTTTAAACTTCTTACGTGGATTCTCTATATATTAATTTATCTGGCAACTCCGTTTTTTCTCGAGTCTGCGGCCACACAAGCGGAGCTAAATGTCAGGTTCTTCTTCTTCACATTACGCCAGAGTTTTTTTATATGGAGTTTGGGCGTACGCCAGGCCTTATTTTGAGTTTGCATACTATGCTTTAACAGTGAAATTAAAGCGTAGTACGCTCTAGCTGAAAACATTTTGGGCGCTCGAAATGTTCGATGTATTGAAGTCCGGCCTTACAAACTTCAGTGTGACAGCATAATACCAAAAATCACTTAAAAGTTGAGAGATTGATGGAGTTATGCTGCTGTGGTGGCACTGTTGCGTCATCTGTGCATAACAAAACAATAAATAACATTGAGAACAACAAAAAAGAGAAAATGGACCAATTGGACATAATAAGAGAAGTAGCAGCAACAAATACCCTAATTATTAAATTAAAAATTATAAGAATCACATTTAAATGTATTTTGTCGGTCAAATCCCAAAATATTGGCCTCTGTTGCACCCCTTATTCAGTCTAATTCGCTCTTTTCGTTCAAAGAGCTCAATTTGGCTTTTATATTGCTGCTTCTTGGTCGCTATTTCTGTTCAAAAAGATTTCGACTAGTCAAAACACTGATTCAATCGATGTTTTAAGAGTTGAAAAAAAACTGCCATCTGTTTAGCAAACAGTGTTGTAAAACGCCCATATTTAGGTACAGCGTACATGGTTTTAGAAATGACCATACAAAATAATTTCGAGCATGCTTGCAACCCTTTCTTTTATATGGAGTTTTGGAATTGCAAGCATATTTTCGTCTAGAGCTTAATATGCTTAAACAACCGATGTTTTCAAAAACATAGATGCATCGCTTAACATCGATATCAACAAAAACATCGAAAAATATCTCCAAAAACATCGAAGAATATCGCCAAAAAACATCGATGGTTGATGCATCGATACTTTTTTACATCACTAGCTAAGAGCCATCAGTTGTTTTGTGCCAAGTCTATGAACGAGTTCCGCAGTTATCAGTTCATTTTCTTATGTGTTATCAAACGTTATCGATAACAAGTCAGCTGCTTCATTTAAAAATTGATTTTCGCGCCAACTTTTAAACTGAATAGCTGTTAACTATATTATATGCAAAAGCTCCGATTCAAATTAATATATGGGCATTTCCAAACTCGCGCACGGGACATTCGTACACATTCAAAGTAAAAAAACTGTAAAAAGGAAAAGGTTTTTTTTCTGATGAAGGGCTTAACATATAGCATTTGATTAGCTCTTTCATTGGTGCAAAGATTGATTTTGGGTAATTTTTCATTTTTAAGATAATAGCAAAATTCAAGTGATTCGCACGGGACACAAAATGGAAGTGACTTGTGAGGTCAACCAATTCAAACGCCAATTTCAGCGAATCCAGAGGCAATATTTTAATGCAACTTATTTTTAACTCTTGTGCATTGATGCCTCTTAAAAACGGTTATGATTTTTTTCAAAGACGACTTGCCCTTTTTTTTTATTTCAATTTAATGCAAATTCGCACGGGACATCGCGCACGGGACATTTTTTACCATCACTATTTTTATATTGTTTCTGTCTCTCTTTCTTTAATAATATATCGAAAAAAGCTCGAAAAACGTGTTTTAAATCAAACCTTCAATATATTTCTTTGTATTAAGATAGTTTTTGTTACAATCTGAATATCTTACTTAGTGTAATTGATAGAATACAAACTGCCTATTTTGCAAGTCAATTTTTAAGAAAATGGGCAAAAATGCCGCCCCATGTCAATTTCAGTCCGCTGTTAATGGAAATTGTCGGGTTCTACTATATTTGTTTTGGTATCGATAAAATAAAACTAATATTTTTTTATAATTTGTTTCTAGCACTAAATATCCCACAAACTATACGAGATAAAAAATTGAATGCCATAAGATATCAGAATAATATTTTTATATGCTTTTGGCACTGTTTTGTTGTTAGAACTACCTACTCCAAATTATAAAACGGATCAAGTTAAATAAAAAACAGAAACACCGTAACAATTGAATTAATTTTAACTTATAAGCAATCCGACAAACTGACCTTTCAACTCATATCTTAATTATGGTATTCCTGGATACAAAGCGCAGATCAAGTTTTTGAAACGATCGGTTGAATATTCAACCCACACTTGTAGCGCTAGAAAATTGGTAATTTTCATTAATTTTTTTTACGAAAAATACGAAACTTTTTTAAATGAAAATTATATTATCTTAAAATACATACATACATACATAGAACACCATTCGGAAAAATATTTATTGAAAAATATTACATAATTAAGCAACAAAATGGGCGCCAAAGAATTTGTAATTGTAATTCGTTTTTACGTTTTGCGGTAAAAAATATAGATGGATTTATTTAAATAACAGTAAAAACTACTGTTTGATTAAAGGATTTAAAATAAATAAATTTTTGACAAAAAAAAAATTTTCACAGTCAAAAAAAACGGCCGTTTTTTGGTTATGAAACGGTAAATTTTTATTGAAAAAAATCGTACAATCAAACACTAAATTTTTATGTCTTGAATAAGCCTGCCAAGTTTCAAAAATATCGGTTTAGAAGTTTTCGAGTAATTTTGGTCACCGACTTCAAAACTGTCATTTCGAAAAAAACACGATTAAAATGTAAAATTTCAGTCGTTTTCGAATGGGATTCTTGTCTTTCAACGCACATATATCAGTCAATTTTATTTAGATCGACTTGAAATTTTAAGGACGTATTCTCGGATAGTTATACTTCACAAAAATTAAAAACAAAATTCAAGTTTCAAGATTGTAAATTTTCTTATACTCTGACCAAATTTGGTTCAAGGCGATCAACTATTTGTAGTTTCATCCTGACCAATTTTGATTGTGATTGAATTCCTATATCATACAGCTGTCATAGGAACGATCGGTAAGAAATCATCACCAAAAAACTTTTTTATTCTTAAGAAATATCCAAACGAATCACATGTTGGGTACATCCTAAATAATTTCGGTTGAAATCAGACCACATTAAGCAGCCATTTAAAATTTTTTAAATGTCTACTTTTGAAACTTTTCAAATATATCTTTGATAGTATTTTTTTTTTCTGATTTTTTGTAAATTGCTAAAAATTACTATTTTTCCTCTTTTTATACAAAATTTTCTGAGATCATCCCATTCAAAAAAAAAAAAAAATACCAGCAAAAAGATTTTTTTAAATTTTTTATTGCAGTCACTAAAAGAATTGTTTGGAAAAACTTTTTGCATCAAAACAAGTTTCAAAAGTAGATTTTCACAAAAATTCGAAATTTCCATTGATGAAAATATGTTAACTTACTGTCATCAGTGTGTCATATAGCTGCCATGAGGACGATCAGACGATCGACGTTGATTTTTATTTCTTGTCTTATGGAACCCCAAATGTATCTAAAAAGTATGTTTGGCTTTAGTTAGGATTTGGTTTTTACAAAGCGTTATTAAGTACTATATGTAATTTACGTTAACTTTGAAAAAATGGAAAGTAAATTTAAACTTTGCAAAGAGTTTAACAAAAATGTTGAAAGTTGTTGAATGTGAGCCCTTGTCCATGTTGAAGAGTTATTATTTCTCTATTCAGAATAGTTTATCTCAAGGTGCGCCTCGGTGCGCTTTTCTCACAATTCAATTTTTTAGCACGTAACCTCACAATTTGTCTGAGCTTTTCGTATGGAGAATTCGATCTGTTTTTGAGGCATTAATTACTAACTCGTAAACTACACAAGATATTTTGATGCGGATTTTTTTCTACTGTTATGCATACCCTTAGAATTTTTTTTGGAAATGTGGGCGTGTCAACACTCCCGCCCCCCCATTTTTTTTTTATAAGAAGGCTTACTACTATCTATGTCCAACAAATACGTTTTTTTTTATATTGCTAATAATATATAAGGTCAACGCTTGCTAGTTGCAATAGAAATCATGTACTTACTGGCTTCCAATAAAAAAAAAATAATAATAAAAAATTGGGGCGGAGATGGTGCCACGCCCACTTTTCCAAAAAATGTCTAAGGGTTTTTATAACACTAGAAAAAAAAACGCAACAAAATATCTTTCTTGGTTTACGAGTTATTAATAAATGACACATTTTCGGGAAAATACCCATAGTGCAATGGAAATAGAACACATTCTATTCCATCGGTTTTTTGCGTCGGTGAAACCTTGCCAGTAACATCATACGTTAACATTGCACTTTTTTTTTATTTTTTGGTGCTATTCGGCAAAAAAAAGTGTACGCGAACTAAAACTTTGTTGAGTGTGACCAGCTTCCGTGAAAAACAAAAACCGATGGGATTTTGGTGTGAGCATCGATGCGAATAGTGTGAATGGCAACATTCACCGACGGTAAAAAAGTGTCGGTGAAAAAATCCTCGTCTGAAAGCAACTTTAGTGATTAATGAATAACTACGAATCTTTAAATGGAAGCCACTAGCGCAGCTTAAGTGATTGGTGATTATTTGGCTTTATACTCTTGCAGAGCGTATCTAAATTTTATCGCGAAATGTCTTAAAACATATAGATATTCTTGATCAGGACCACCAGCTAAGTCGAAATATCCATTTCAGCTTGTCTGTATGTCCGTCGGTTTACGCAAACTACTTAGTTCTTATTTAGTTTTAAAAATATTTTGATGGCACTCTACTGCAGATCGCTCGGATTTGGGTTGTTCCCGTTATTACATAGCTGCTATAGCTGCTATAGGAACGATCGGACGAAAACCAACCTATAGTATTACAGGCTTAGTTGTTTTTCCGATTCGTCTTATTTTTTTGAAATACTTAATATTGCTGTACATTAAGATTTTTAATAAAAATCCTCTGCTAGAGCATCAAAGCGATTTTCTTGCGATTAAGTGGCCAAAACTAAAAGATGACGTTTCGCTATGCTCGGATTCATTAACCCAATGCATTTGCAATTGCGATTGCGATTGCAGGCTGCGTTACGTTTCCGCTTTGTTTGAGGCCTGTCGATTGCATGTTGTAACAAGTTGGATTGTAGCAGCACCGACAGCAGCAGCAGCTGATAAAAGTATCTCGAATGTAAAATTCTTAACGTTTCGTTTTGGAATTTATTTGTTTTTTTTTTTTTTTTTTTTTTTTTTTGTGTTTCTTGGTTGCGTCTGTGGCAACATTTCTGGCGGCTTAGTTCGGTCCAAGTCGAACGATTGGGGTTGGACTCACTGCACACGGTTTTCTGTTGGTTTCGGGCTCGAGTTCGGAATCGGGGTTCAGGGTTTGGGTCTGTTACTGCGCGGAATGCATTTACGTATTTCTTTTTTCCCATTTGCCTGGCCTGTTGTAATTGGCAATGAAAAATTCCAAGTGTTTTTCAAAGTGCTCTTTAGATGGCCTAATACAAGCCAACAAACAAACAAAGAAAGCAATTTCGCAACACGCGCACCTACACACACACACACGTCAATGTAGTGTATTCATATGTAATTGTGTAAGCATCTCCATATATAAGTAAAAATTTACTTTAGTTCAAAAAGTAATACAATAAAAACATGTGGAAACCAAACAATAGCAGCAAACTTGCAGCTAACATAGTTGTCCAAAGATGCCCCATTCCTCCTTGCCCACCTTGACGGGCCACATGCAAAACATACATGCATACATTTATACATGTATTTATAGTACATACATATAAAAACCTTTCGTATTCCTGCTGTTGATGTTGTTATATCAAGGTACAAAAAACCAAAGCCATATTAAAAATTCCAAAGCGCAAACGAAAATATTAGTGCACAGTGCCTGCATTTTACTCATTTAATGTAAAATGTTTTTTGCCATTTATGCGAGAAAGACGCACGATATTTATATGACTTTTATCCGTACATTACAATAATTCATTTAAATATACCTTCAAATACTCAAAAAAACATTCCGAGGCGCTCCCGAAAGTTAAATACAAACATTCAGAATATTTAGTCAGAAATTTTAGTCAGACAAAACTATCTTTTTAAAATTTTATCCGAAATTGCACAATTACAATTAATTAAAGTTAGAAATTATAAAGCTAAAAATATTGATATAAACTAGCAAAGCGGAACGGACAGATCAGATTATTATGAGAGAAATACATACACTACTGGCCAAAATAATAAGTACACGCCTACACGCTTTCTTTAAAGTCCCGTAAAACTTTTTTAATAAATATTAAAAAAAATTTATTTCTCTTTTTTTTTTCTTACTTATAGTACAATATAAAAATATTTAATAAAGGTATTATTTAGCTCAAATATAGATACAGTGATTAATTTTATCAAAAAAGAATAACAAGGGTTCGTCAAAAAAATAAGAACATCAATTCTACAAATCGAAAAACTCAAAGCGTATCAAACTTTTTCCACAATTTTCTTATTATTAGACTTTTCCCTTCATTCTGAAGATTCATGGCAATCTTCTTTGCTTCAGCAGTGCAATGCTTCTTGCGGCCCATCTAAAGAATTTTTTTTAACTCTTATCTATTAAAATATGCAAGAAGTCAATAAAAACCAGCAAAAACTTAAGCAAATCCTGATCTTATCCTTTAAAATTGATAAATAACACCCCTGTACTTATTATTTTGGCCAGATCAAAAATTATCATTCTGCACAAATTTAAGCTTAAAATGGTATTATTGGGGTTACCCAATTTCATTTTGGATTTAAATGTTTAACAACACTATAACCTAGTAAAATAAAAAAGATTGGCAGCCATGCATTCAGAAAATATGGATATATTTCATATCAAAGTAGGACGATACCTATGTACTTATTATTTTGACCAGTAGTGTACATCCTTGGTAGATTGGTCACAATATGACAGTCTTGCAATAAATGATTGAATAAACTTCTTTACCAATCAAAAATTATTTCTATAAAAAAACCAACACACAAATTATATTTCATTAATCGCTGTTTTACTTGTAATGGATCAGTAATCAGTACCTGATAATAACACGAAGGCTTTTTAACTCATCCTAAATCTTTTTTTTTTTTTTATTTTTTTGCTTTTCAATTTTTAAATATTTTTCAAAAAATCAGTTTTTATCCTTCATACAAATTAATCAATTACACAATTTGTATGATAAACTTTTTTTGGCACCGATTCCAAAAACTTACATTTTTGAATATTGGAAATTTTTCGCTGAATGATATTGATAATGTTACTTGAAAACTATAAAAGTAGAAAAATTATGATTGGCTTGATGATGAGACTGAAGATAATTTTGAAAGTGGAAATTGATGAAAACTAAATGAAGTATCAGGGGACATACTAAAAAGCATAAATATTTACAATGAAAATAATGCAATGCACACGAAAATATCAGATTTTTAAAGGCACATTAAAATGTTTAAAACACATGTATTAATTAAAAAAATACACAAGAAACTAAATAGAATTTTTTGTTTATTGCTCAGTTATTTTAAACTTGATAACCCGGACATTCTAATAATTCGGACACTGCCTGATCATTACTTGTTTTCATTCTGTAAAAAAGTGGAGATTGGACTTTGACGAAAAGACAAATATGCTTCAATATGTCAGATTTGGTGAAAAAATTTCAAAATAGATCCAATTTTGGCACCCTTTAAAGTTAGTTTTAGTCCAATTTTTAGATTACTTCATGTAAAGTTTGGCATCAATGGAAAGGTCTTTTGAATTCCTTTTGAATGATTTAAAACTTTCCTTAACCCAGTAGGTACCCACTGAAATTTTCGAATGTTTTTAACTTTTTCAACTTTTTTCGATTTAAAAAAAATGTTTGGATGCAGAAAGTTTATACTAACAATTTAAATAACAAATATCACTTCGCTTGTATTTTTTATAACTTTTAAAAAATGGCGAAAAAGGCAGTTTTTCTTAATGTTCACACGATAAGTGTCATTTTCGCCATTTTAAAAAAATTATAAGAAAAAACAAGTGGGAAAGGCTATAGTCGAGCTCCCGACTATAGGATACTCGTTACTTACTTAAATAAATTTTAAATATTTATACCCGTTACTTATTAAAAATAAGTAAAAGGGGATATTGTATTCGTTGCAATGTATGTAACAGGGAGAAGGAAGCATCTCCGACCCTATAAAGTATATATATTCTTGATCAGCATCAACAGCCGAGTCGATATAGCCATGTCCGCCTGTCCGTCCGTCCGTCTGTCCGTCTGTGTGAGCGCCTAGATCTCAGAGACTATAAGAGCTAGAGCAACCAAATTTTGCACACAGATTTCTATAAACCCCACGCAGGTCAAGTTTGTTTCAAAATTTTGCCACGCCCCTTTCCGCCTCCGTAAATCGCGAAAATCCACCACACGCACAGTTTTCAAAATATTAGGTTTTTTTAAACGGTGAACGTTAGCTATTATTATTACCTATCATCCTACTAAATGCCAACAAGATCGGACAAAGATAAAGGTGGTACTGGCTGATTAAAGCTTTTAAGCAATAAAAGTGCCTAAAAGCATGCAATAAAAACAAAAGTTTAATTTATTTAGGTAAGTAACGGGTATCCTATAGTCGGGAGCTCGACTATAGCCTTTCCCACTTGTTTTTTATTGCATTCTTTTAGAAATCCGTGTGCCAAATTTGGTTGCTCCAGCTCTTATAGTCTCTGAGATCTAGGCCCTCACACGGACGGACAGACGGTCATGGCTATGTCGACTCTGCTGTTGATGCTGATCAAGAATATATACTTTATGGGATCGGAGATGCTTCCTTCTCCCTGTTACATACATTGCAACGAATGCAATATCCCCTTTTACTAATTTTTTTAAGTAACGGGTATAATTATAAAAAAATTTTTCAGTCAAAAGAAGGAAAAAGAGATACAAATCTATACACTTATAAACCCATAGTCCATGATATGTATTTATGTACATACACATGTCTGTATGCTCAAATGAATGAATCGTTTATTTAAAATTTAAAATTTAAATACGAATGTCTTTTGGCTAGACTTTGATGATGTTGCTTAGTATAAGTATATAAGTATACATATGTATGTATGTATATATAATTTGGCTATGTATCTGAATATCTCATCTTGAATTGTACTCGTATTTTATTCGTTTTCTTGTCTTGTCTGGTCTTGTGCTGCGTTTATATATAGAAAAACCAAACCAAACGACTGCGGATCAACATAGACATCGACATCGACATCAGCCGTCGGCACACATGCTGAGCTGTTTTGTTCACTTTCAACACACTAGCCTTAATGTCTAATGATGTTTTTCCCCTTACACGCGTGAAGTAGAAAATTATTTATTTTTAGTTCGCGCAGCCAAATCAAAAACATGAACGAACCTTTCGAGAACAAATCGGCAAATATTGAGTGTTCCATAGAACAGGTCACTGCCGTTCCAAGACATTTGTTATTCCTCTTACAGTAAGTAGAAACATACATATGTACATACACACAAGTTTGTATGTGTATGTACAGGCAATGTGGGCATAGTGGGCGGGCTGGGTCAGCAGACTCGGTATAAACATAGATAGATAAAGGCACTGGCACACAATGAGTTACAACTGTCAAGTCGCTTGCAGTTAAATCGCTCAAGTGCTCAAGACTGAGACTGAGACTGGGACAGCGACTGAAAAGGCTACTAAAACTGACGCTGACGCTGCGTGGCTTGCGCAGTCGGCATGGCAGACACGAAACTAAATTGCCGAATGGAGCGCTAAGGGCGAGCAAACGACACAATCACAACCCCCGGGTGTCCACCAACAACAAGAACAACAACAACCCCATCGTGCGGTTGAGATGAGACGTTGAGTTACATCCATTTGAATCTAACTCGATTCAATTACGATGTGTGGGTGTGTGTAGTGTGTGTACCCACAATAATTATGGTCATTTCATAATTTGTAGCTTGGCTTTAGCTGCAAATTGTGCGTCTTCGATGAGTTACCCCCACAGTGCCTACCGCAAGCTCTTTGTGCTCTCCGCTCTCAGTTTCGATTGGCACTCATTCATTGAGTCGAAGAATTGAGTGAAATGGCGCGAACAGCTGTTTGGGCGACCCAGCAAAATGCACCACAAGGCGGCAAATAACGTACAGCTCAGCTATCATGAGCAACAAGATCGATGTTCAAGAAATCCCCCAATTAAGAAGCATTCATGCATCTACCATCTACTGTCGCCAGATCTGACCGTTAAAACAAGAGATATTTGAATCATCCAATTGAAATTCAATATGATCTATCTTTGGCCATCCGCAAATCCGCTTAAAGTTTAAGTTCCACTCCAAATTAGAATGCAAAGAAGGTAGAAATTAAACATGTGGGAAAGGCTACAGTCGAGCTCCCGAATATAGGATACCCGTTACTTATTTAAATATTTTGATTGTATACTTTTAGGCAATTATATTGCTTGAAAACTTAAATCAGCCATTACCACCTTTCGATTTGTTTGTCTATTTATAGGGTCGGAGATGATTCCTTCTGCCTGTTACATACATCACACAAATCTAATATACCCTTTTTGACCATTTTCAATGGGCACAAGGTATAAATATATCAGAGCCATAAAAAATCCGAATTGACTTAAATCCTTAACACATTGTATTGTTTATGTACCTATGTATATTACTCATAATTATGAACTTATCTAAATAAGAGAAATAAATCTCAGCTTTCAATATATATTTAATAAATTAAATAAATTTTTTTAAATTTTGGCTAAAGAAATCTCATACCAAGCTCATTTTTCGACCGATTTCTCCTATGGAAGAGAGTAATCCGTTCTTGGATAAATTTGGGAAGGATGTAAGAGACAGACCCAAACATATAGTACAATCTATGAGTTTGGTTAAGATATCTTTAAAAAAAAAAGATTTTTATACTAAAGGTTATTTTCATCCAATTGCTCCTACGCAACCTATAGGATATGGTAGTCAGATTTTGACCAAATTTGAGCAGGATGCAAGAGCCACTCCCAAACATACAATCTGTGAGTTTTGTTGAGATATCTTAAAAAAAAAATGTTTATACCAAAGGATATTTTCCTCCATTTGTTCCTATTGAAGCTATAGGATAAGGTAGTCAGATTTTGACAAAACTTGACCAAATATTCCGGGGTGCCACAGAAATCGCAAGCGAAATAGAATTCCGCAGAAAGCAATTCCGCACGGAAACTTCCGAGGTGCCACAGAACTTCGAATGATTTAATATTTTTTAGCATTTTCACCAACCTTTTCGAGCTAGGCTGCTTAGGGTTGACACCTTCTCAGATTAAATTAACCAAGGTTTTGCATAGCAGCTTTTTTAAGTTTATAATTGCAGAACAACAGGCTTTTAATTTTTTTCTTATTTAATTAATATAATTTAATTTATTTATGTAATAATAGAATTTGTTTAGCTGAAAAACATTTAAAAGTAATTGGCGCGAAAAAATAAAAATTCCTCGACAACTCTAGCAATTGTCTGCCATTAGTCTGGCAACTCTTCGTGAAAAATGTTTTCACAAATGGCACAATAAGTTAAAGGTTTTTATCGGTGAAACTTGATTTATCTCAAAAGACCTATTTTTGTAAAGCTTAATTTAAAGAACACTGAAGTGGTTCCATACATTTTTTTTAAATACCTTACTTCGAATTCTGACTAAAAAATGTGGCATCGCTGACCCTGACTTCGAAAATCTGAATCGGACCAGGTGGCAGCATCTGACGCTAGCGATTTTAGCGCTAGTTTAATACGCGTAAATTTATTCTGCGATTTGACCTGTGGCACAGCGAAATGAAATTGAAGAGAAATTCAAGCGAAAGCGATTTCTGTGGCACCCCCGATTATATAGTAATAAAATATTTATATGTAGTAAATTTAATACAAACATTTTCAGAAATAAACAAGTAGGAAAGGCTATAGTCGAGCTGACGACTATAGGATTCCCGTTACTTATTTAAAAACTTACAAAAAAACTTAAAAAAATTTAATTAGCCATTATCACCTTTCTATTAGTCCGATCTTGCTTCGATTTAGTTGGATGATAGGTAATAATAGTAGTTAACATTAATTAGTAAAAAATCCTAATATATTAAAAACTGTGCGTGTAATAATAAATAACTTATCTGTCAGTTTTTACAAATTTTTCTTAGAGTCGATTTGATGATACTTGGAACGACTTTCACTCTAAGAAGCACTTTAAAAACTGACTAATATGTAATTTTTTCTTTACGATATTTATTATAAATGTTGAGTTTAACTATAATTACTATAAGCTAAATTCGTTTATGGGGGGCGGTAGTGGGCGGTAGTGTCCACGGGATTGGATATCATAGCTGTTGCCAAAAACAAAATTTTTACATAATTATACACCTAAGAAATTTAAATTCTTTTAAAATAAAACAAATAATAAAAAAAAATATTATTTTTCAGTATTTAATTTTTAAATGTTGAAAAAACCGAATTTTAGCGTTTAACCGTTAATTAACGCCCATTGTGATGCCACGCCCACTTTTATTTTGTTGGCTAATTTTTTTTTAAGTATCTAGAGTACATATTTCAAATTTCAGACCGATATCTCACTTCGTTAATAAGTTACAGGCTTTTGGCCCTCATGTTCTGAAATAGCCATGGTAGCCATTTCATCGAATTGAAAAAAATTGTTTGGTTAATTTAAAAAAAAAATTTTTTAAGATTTTTGTAAAAAAAAGAATCAGAATAAGGTCCAAAATTATTGGAAAATGTGATTTTTTTTTAATTCCTTAAATGACTCAAAACATCTTAAAATACCCTAACCTGAAATCTTCATGCTTCTCAGAGGAGGCTAGGAATTGTTTTTAGTCACATAGTTTCTTGGTGAAATATTCTTAGCATTTATCGCAGATTACAATTCTGGTAGACGAATTTTGCTAAAAAAAATAGACCCGCCCTAAAGAATATATTCTTATTCATATATTTTATGAAATCTTTTACGAATCCATCTGTACCATAGTTTAAATGATTTTTTAATAACATTTGTAAACGTTTTATTTTGTCAAGACAATTACTTGACTAACTGCACATACATATGAACATATATACATATAGAACACATGAGTATGTCTGTGTTTTGTTCAATCTATAACAATTAATGCATCAAAGGCATGCATTTGAAATATTAAGTGTATGTGTCCAGTGACAATTTCATTGGGTTCAACAAACTGAATTAACTGAACGAGGCACCATCCTTGTGTCTTACTACATACATATGTAATAGTGATCGCTGAGGACATTATTTAAGAGCATCTGATATATCGGCAGACACCGAATTTTGATATCGAGATATCTGAGTTCCTCCTCTTGTTTAGTCTAATTTTAAGCACGTACTCGTGTTTATTTCATGGCGTAAAAATTAAAATTTTATCCCAAGGAAAAGTTGCTACTATAAAATTATACACCAATCGAACAGGATAATTTTAACGGGGAAATCAACCCGAATCAATTATTGGTTCGGATTTCGGTTCCAGTACTACCCGAAACAACTATTTTACGGCCCGAAAATATTGCAAAACTTTTTCAGACATCGAATAAAAATTATGGAATAATCACAGCGGACGAGGTCCGCGCTAGTGACGAAAGCAGCACGAAGGGTTCGAAAGGCGACTAGTAATATATGGGCATTTCCACAGAAAGGTCCACCGCGGCCAAAAACGTAAAATTGATCAGAAACTTACATCTTGTGAAATTTTCTTCCAAAAATGCATTCAAGTTATTTGTTTAAGCAATATACGCTAGAAAATGTTCAATAGGATGAACAAATAAATTCTACATGGGAATAAATTCACTTTTTCTATATTTTTGCACATTTTCTTAAAAATTGACTTCCAAAATGGACCGTTTGTATTCTATCGAATACACTAAGTAAGATAGTAAGATTGTAACAAAAACTATTTTAATACATAGAAATATATTGAAAGTTTGATTTAAAACAAGTTTTTCGAGCTGTTTTCGATATATAATTAAAGAAAAAGAGACAGAAACAATATAAAAATAGTGGTGGTAAAAAATGTCCCGTGCGCGATGTCCCGTGCGAATTTACGTCAAATTGAATTAAAAAAAAAGTGCAAGTCATCTTTGAAAAAAATCATAACCATTTTTAAGAGGCATCAATGCACAAGAGTTAAAAATAAGTTGCATTAAAATATTGCCTCTGGATTCGCTGAAATTGGCGTTTGAATTGGTTGACCTCACAAGTCACTTCCATTTTGTGTCCCGTGCGAATCACTTGAATTTTGCTATTATCTTAAAAATGAAAAATTACCCAAAATCAATCTTTGCACCAATGAAAGAGCTAATCAAATGCTATATGTTAAGCCCTTCATCAGAAAAAAAAAGTTTCCTTTTTACCGTTTTTTTACTTTGAATGTGTACGAATGTCCCATGCGCGAGTTTGGAAATGCCCATATACAGGAAGAATGGAAAATTTGCTATGACTGTCCGATCAAGTTATATACCGATCGAAAGGTGTAAGCTTTACTAGTAAATGTGCATACTAAGAATTTTGATAACTCACCTGGTTCCTGAGATAAATAGGTGTAAGTGGAGGGGGCAAAATTTAAAGGATTTTATCCAATGGGGCCGTTGGAGCCTTTTGGTAAAATCCTTTGAGTTTTTACTATTATAATCAAAAATACGCGTCGAATGACACCTCAATCATCAAAATCCGACCACTGCACTATGGGTAATTTCACGAGTTTGTGAGGCCAAAACCCATTTTCTGAAAGTCGCCAATTTGAAATATTTTTCAGTGCAGATCGTTAACAAAAGATGGTTCTTGAATGTTGCGTACCAGAAATCTCAATAGATGGCGCCACTTCGAAGAAATCAGCTGTTAAACACAGGGCTGTACTTGCAAAGCACGCGCTTTACAAATTGTACGGTTTTGTTCGCAATTCGAATGTGCCAACAGGTGAAAAACTAATCAACATATGGACAATTTTTGAAATGAGTTCCAATCAGTGTGGTTTGTAATATGTGCTTGTGAGTGGCAAATCAATTTCTAGATCGTGGTATCCCCTTAATAATGTAAAAGTCTAAGTAGTCTATCAAACGAAAATCTTTTATTCTGTACCATTTTTAAAAATATATTTAAAGTGAGTCCATCCGAGTCCATCGCTGAAATATATTGTGTGCTGTAGAGTATTTAATTCTCTTTCGAATTATTGTTGTCTAAAAATACACTTTTAACCACTTTTGGTGAAATTGAATTTTTTAGCAAGTAACCTTACAATTTCAAAGGCCGATTTGTTCATTTGCCGTATGGAGAATTTGACCTGTTCTTGTTGGCATTAATTAATAACTCCTAAAGTACTCAAGATATTTTGATGCGTTTTTTTTCTTCTTATCTTCTTCTTCTCTTATACATACTACTAGAAATATGTTGGAAAAGTGGGCGAAGCGTTAAAATTGCTTAAAAGAGTAAAGGAGGACTTGTTCCCGATAAAAAATCTAGAAATTTTTGTTCTACGACTGTTTCGAAAATTCGCAAGTTTAGCGGGAAATCGCTTAAGCCCACTTGAATTAAAAGCCTCGGAGTATCCAAACGATAGACGCTACAGATATGATCTATATATCGTTGGAAAGGTATTTATATAAATATACATAGGTATTTATATGACAATTTTTAAATTACTAAAAAAAATTTTTTGTCACTTGGCACATTGCGCTAAATTTTTCATACCTACTAGTAAATATTTATTTATTGTGCATTTATATGTAAAACTTAATATTATTCGTCACAAAATTGGAAAATGTTTTCGTCACTAGACTTTTACCTCGTAAAGAGGTTTTTTTTATACATGCAATACATATAAAATCCAATCCAAATACCAATCCAAAACCTAATTTGATTCTGGGGTTCAAAGTATGGAGCCTTACATTTAGAAAAATGTTGATGGTTTGCATCAAAGAGTGTGTACTAGTTTACCTGGCTCATGAGATATGGGGATGTACAAAATTTTTAAAATTTTTCGGGTGATGGGCTTATGGAATTATTTGAGAATTTGAGAATTTGAAACGTAGCAAAAGGCACAAGATTGAGTTAGCAAGACAACACAATTTAGATCGATATACAAAGTCCTAGCACGCTTTAAAAAGTAAGTGATTTCTGTACTTTCAAGTTTTAAACTAAACAAAGTGTTGGGTTTTAGGATAAATTCTTGTCCACAATTAAATAAATATAGAAATAATTTCCGTTTTATGTTTAAAAAGCTATTTAGATTTGTAGACCATTACTTGACACCAAGAAAAAAAAGTTTGGTCAACTTTATTTTCATAGCTTGGTTTTTTAATTTTTCAAAGTTTTAGAAAACTTAAAAATTGTAAACACAATAATGACAAGTTTGGAGTTGTGTCACTATTGTTAATTCATTCATTCGAATAACCAATGTATCCCTTGATCAGAACCGACACCAAAACATCAAATGATGAAACCAAAATAAAAAAAAATGATTTGTGGTAAAATTCTAGATGAAAACACGACAATTGGCGTATATGTGTGTATGCATGTACGATTAAGAAGTTTCATGCACACTCGCACTTCCACGCACATGCACTTCCACTCATTTGTCTCAATTATTGGGATAAGTCGGCGTGGAGCACATTTTCGCGGTCTCTCAGAAATGCAGTTTACACGAACACAGCTTTCCTCAATTTGTGGACAACACCCGCGGGACGGACAGGACATTTAAACGCATTTTTGTATTGAAATCTCAATATTTTTGGGTCTTCAAAACAAATTGTTTGTTGTTGGAACATTATGTATGTATAATAAAACCTGGACACTGCTGGTTAAAAAAATGAGTGAACAAATTTACAAAAAAATGGCGATTAATTTAATATTATCGCTCCGAAATTATTCTATTCTAAATTTAGAGTAGTACTTTACAGTCAAGTTCGAATAAATTCATTTTACAGCTGCCAGTAACCGACTGTTTCGAGGTAAGCATTTTTTATGAAAAACGTATTTAATGTTTTTAAATCATATAACCAAAATTTTTTTTCTGACAACTCGAATTAAACAAATAAACATACTTTTTTTTCCAATTTTTATTTGTTTTTTAAATATTAAAAAATTTCTTTTTGCATCATTTAAAATGTTAGAATACGGTTTTCGATTATTGAACAATTAAAAAAATGTATTCAGGAATAATTTCGTATTTGTCTGTGGCCCTATGAATTCCCTTTAAGAATATAGTCGAACTTCCCTAACTCGAATAATTATTACCCAAAGAAAAATTCGAATTATTGAGACTTCGACTTATGGAATTATTTTAGGTTTAGTATAGATATAATTCGAGTCATGAAAATTCGACTGTATCAACATTTATAACTTATATATCCAAAATTTTAATAAGGAATCAATAAACGGAATAATAATAATTTGATTAGAAAATTAAAGTTCAGAAAAAATATTTGTGAAAAACTAATTTTTAAAAAATTGTGGATTCCCCATTATTTCGGATTTAGGTCCAGAAATTCTTCTAAGAAGGAACCAGCAGCAACCACATACAGACGTGTGCGAAATAATAAGAACAGCATATGAGACAAATTAATTTGTTAAAAAAAAGTGTTAAAAAAGCATAATTATAATAAACCCTTATATTATTTGAATAGCTCACATTTTAAGCTATGTATATCCTAAAAGAGTTCAAGTCCTGCGATGTCCTTATATTTTATAATGTCAACTTTGTTGGGTTAAGTCGAAATTCAGGTGTTCGAAATAATAAGAACAAAGTGAGAAAATAACGGATTGTCGTGTTCTACATAAGTTTTAACAATTTATAAGTATACACTTAGTTGCCTACATTTAGCATAAGAGGGCTACACCCCTTTTCCGGATCATTTAGACACATGGGCACTTTATAGAAGCTATGAGAACGCGGCATCTGGAGATAGGAGGATTCTTCGATGAATTTTCTTCTTCTTGTCACAACTGTCCAAAATTTTTTGTCCATAGCTTCTCTAATTTTTATAGCTATATTATTCATTGAAGATCCACTAGATTATTGCTCGGCGAAAGAGTTAACCCCTCCTTAACATCAATATTGTGGGATCCTAAGTACTACTTCGCTTGACTTGTGATGAGATTTGAATAATTTAAGTGTGGATAAATCTAGCGTGGAGCATCTTATTTTAAGCATAACACTTGCCAGTATTATTCTAGAATAGAAGTTGAGATCCATGATACCCACAATTCTATTTATAGCATATCCGCAAAAAAAGAAAGAAAATTTTTGTAGCATCGATCTTAGACCACCGTGCTTAATGGTAATTTCATCATAATTTCGGCTATTGAGAGCTTTTAACCTTCTATTGTTTATTATCTTAAGCGAACTT